>JACEFZ010011439.1:37500-38973 GCA_014155875.1 Cepaea nemoralis
AGCACCATATACCCTATACCAATTGTGGGTAATGTCTGTACCATTACACCTCTGCTTCCAACACAATCGTTGGCCAATGTGCTAATATTGTATAGCTACAAAATGAGATATACAACAAGTCTAATTGAAGTGACCACACAGACCAGCCATATTTGCTGATCTGCCCGGTTTAATCACCACTTAGTTACTGCTGTTGTGAGAATTAAATAAATAGTCAGTTGACTATATTCTTGTACAAGAAAAAATGCACACACCAAAACGAGACTAGTCTAGTTTAGAAAGAGATGGCAAGCATCTGCTACGACACCTCAAGTATATCTAGACAAGATCTGCCTTTCACAAGTTTCTCCTTCTCAGAAGAGTAATACATGAAGCACAATGATATTGAACACAGAACTTAGAAAGAACACTCACGTAACCTACGACAATGATAGTGCTTGCGATAACCTAGATCAGATATAGACTGACTAGTTACTAAGAAATAATTCTCCTAGTGAAATCTAGCAACATAAGAATCATACATATGACCACAGAACATTGAGATAGTTCCTACCTGTTCAGAGATTTTTTTCGTTTCTAACATGACCAGAGCTAGGGACCCTTATTTAAGCTGAGTCCAGCAGACATTATTATATCCTTGGCATTCCCGTCATAAATTCTTCTTATCTCCCCCTGACGGTAATTGCACTTATCACTGCAACCTGGCCATCACACCTTGCTCCTCTCTGTCTGGTACAAAGTCTACAGGCCCAGTGTTAATTGCCTTATCAGATCTGTTTTCACACATTCCTGAGTCTGCCAGTCAGAGTGGAAGGTACTTGTTTACAGCCCTGGGGCTATTATCTTCCCCTGTGTCAATGTTGTTCACACCTGGGCGATTTCCTACCTCTGCTTATCAGGTGTCATGCCTGGTCGGTTTTAATTACACTGTCCATTTTACTTGACATCTGCAATCTTACATCATGGCTAGAGGCTTTTTGTGAATAATCTTACCTCACGACTAGATAGCCGTGGAGTAGCGTGTTTAATTCATTCTTTCTCAATTTGGCCTCTCAAAATTGGAGACCGAGAAAAATATTCTGGGATGTTAAGGCAGCATTCCACGACAGGTATTAGTAGTAGTAGTAGTAGTAGTAGTAGTAGTAGTAGTAGTAGTAGTAGTAGTAGTAGTAGTAGTAGTAGTAGTAGTAGTAGTAGCACTAGCAGCAGCAGCAGCAGCAGTAGTAGTAGTAGTAGTAGTAGTAGTAGTAGTAGTAGTAGTAGTAGTAGTAGGTAGTAGTAGTAGTAGTAGTAGTAGTAGTAGTAGTAGTAGTAGTAGTAGTAGTAGTATGTAGTAGTAGTAGTAGTAGTAGTAGTAGTAGTAGTAGTAGTAGTAGTAGTAGTAGTAGTAGTAGTAGCAGCAGCAGCAGCAGCAGCAGTAGTAGTATTAGGTAGTAGTAGTAGTAGTATAGTAGTAGTAGTAGTAGAGTAGTA
>JACEFZ010011440.1:0-32500 GCA_014155875.1 Cepaea nemoralis
CCTGAACAAAGACAAAGACATAAATAAAGTAGTTGAAGAGTGTGGGAAATGCATACTACGGGCAGCACGAGAAACTGTACCAAGAGGAGCTCATAAACAATATAAACCGTAGTGGAGAAGTGACCTGGAAAGGTTGGATATAGATGTGGACGTGTGTAGAAAGCAAGCACAGGCCAAACCCAGCCAAGAGCACCACATTAAATACCAGCACGCAAACGCCAAATTTCAAAGCGCCAAGATGCAGGCTAGACAGAAAAGCTGGCAGGGGAAAACAGAGTCACTTAACTTTGAAAGAGACACAGGGAAGTCGTGGAATCTAATAAAATAACTTAACGATGAGGACACATGGAGGAACTCAAGAGTTGCACTACATAAAGACGGAAACATCTTAATAGGAAAGCAAGCAGCTGACCGTATTGTGGACTCATTCGCATAAAGTAACAATAACGAAATTAGTCCAGAGAAACAACAAGAAATTTGAGAGAAATGGTAACATACTAGGGCAGAATGAAGTAATATGTGCGGTTCTGGACGCACCTATTACAATCAGCGAACTGGAGCCAACAATATCAAAACTAAAATTGAGAAAGTCACCACGAGCTGATGGTAACTCCAATGAAATGATCAGGAGCCTAGGAACAGAGGCCAAAGCAAAGCTGTTGCAGATCTTCTATAACAGCTGGACCTTAGGCAGCGTGCGTTCCACAAGCCTGGAGAGAAGCAATCGTGATCATCATCATCAAGTGCCTTGCCAGCTGGCGTAGACGTTCATGGCTCTCCACAGATCTCGGTCGTTGGTGTTCTGGATCAACTATGCTGATGGTATTCCTTTATGCCACAGTCTCAATCATTCCAGTACCATTTCTCTTGGTCTGCCTCTCTTCCCCTCGATCTTTCCAGTTGTCACGATGTTCTCCAATGCCTCTATTCTCATCACATGACCGAAGAAAGATGTTTGTCTCTTCCTTATTGTTGTATATAATGTTCTAGTTTCATTAGCCTGCATCAGGCAGTCGTTGTTAGTTACTCTCGCAGACCAAGGAATTCGCACCATTCGTCTCAGGAACAACATCTCTGTTGCTTCTAATTTCTTCTTAATTTGTTCATTTACATTCCAAGATTTATTGCCATACAGCAAAACTGGTTCTACATAGCATTTCAGCACTCTATTTCTTACATTCAGTGATAGTGACTTCATTCATTGGCACCTTGCCGTCTTGACAGACGATAGTTTGTGCTTCAAAAAGGCATAATAACTATTACCCATGACCGTAGCGATGTGACTGATAAGGCCAATTCGCGCTGCAAATGTTCGTCCACAGTGGGTCATGTGAACACATGGTCATTTCCACCATCATGCACCATCTTACGTCTCACGCGCTCGGTGTGTGACTTATCTGCAATAATTTTCTCCTTTAGCTTGTTTCCATTTCTGATGTTCGCCCTCCATGCAACACGTTCAGCGGCGACTTGCTCCCAGTGTGCATTATCAATGCCTGCATCAATCATGTCCCGCTTACACACATCTTTGTATCGTAGTAGAGGCCGACGCTGGGATCTCTTACCCATCTGTAATTCACCAAAAAAGATGTCCTTTGTTATTATACCTTCATCCATCCCCCTAAGATGTCCTATCCATCTAAGTCTACGAAGACTGAGCATGGAATAAACCGTCACACAACCTGATCTTCCAATACTTCAGTATATGTGATTTTGTCTTGCCACTTAATACCAAGAATTCTTCGCAGACACCGCATATGAAAGCTGTTTAAACGTTTCTCTTGGTGTGAGTAAGTTGTCCAGGCTTCACTGCCATAAATAAGAGTACTTAGGACACAGGCTTGATAGACAAGGACTTTTGTTTTTGGATAGTGACTTATTGCATAAGATACTCTTCCTTTTCTGAAATGCGGTGTTTGCTTGCCCTATTCTGCTCTTAATCTCTATTGTACGTCTTCCATCTGATGTTATAAATGCTCCTATGTACTTAAAATTATCCACTTGGTTAAGAATGTTCCCTTCTATTTCTATGTCACATTTTGATGTCACCATTTTCTTGATATCACCATTGTTTACTGTTTTCTTGATATTCAAGGAGGAGTCATTTCCTTGCACTCTCTGTTACTACAATGTCCAACAATTGTTGTAGGTCTGTTGAATTATCCGCCAACAATACTGTATCATCTGCATAGCGTATATTATTTATGTTATAACCTCCAACTAGTATTCCTGACATCTCTTTGATCTCTCTCATTATTACTGCAATCGTGATCCATCCATCCATCATGCGCCATGCCGTGGAATCTAATCCGTGGGCGGCCATGTACTGCCATGTCACTCGATCACCAGAGTCGTGGATCAGCTCCGTGTTCCTGTCTCGACCATGCCACGTGGCCAAGCCTTCAGGTATTTACTTCTCTGTCTTCTCCTTGGTCTCTTCCCTTCGATCTTACCAGTTGTCACCAAGTTCTCCAAGTAATTTCTTCTCATAACATGCCCAAAAAATGTTGACTGCATACGTCGATTGGCTCTAATCAGTTTACGATCTTCATTTGTTTCTTGAAGGACTTGTTCATTGGTTTTTCTGTCTGTCCATGGTATTCTTTGCATTTTCCTCAGAAACCACATTTCCATAGCCATCAGATGTTTTTCAGCTTGACTGCTTATTGTCCACGCTTCACATCCATACAAAAGTATAGGTTCTATGTAGCTTTTCAACACACTTTTTCTCGTTTCAATTGATATCTTGTTGTTGGTCAAAATGTTTTCCATCTTGCAAAAGGCTACCTTCGCAATGGCAATTCTTGTTCTAATCTCTTCAAGGCATCTCCCATCAGATGTTATGACTGTGCCGAGATAACTGTATTGATTCACTTGCTTAAGAATATGCCCATTTACTCGTATATCATATTGTGGTATTTCCTTCTTCCCAGTGACGACCATAATCGTGTCTTCTTAATACTCAGTTCTAACCCTTAGTTGTTCACTGATGTGCAACAACCGCATCTACTAAATTTTGCAGGTCCTGTTCATTGTCTGCAATCAAGACTGTATCATCTGCATATCTAATGTTATTGATGTATCGCTCCATTGTTGATTCCTTCCATATCTTCTATATGTCTGAAAATATTTTCACTGTACAGGGAAAAAGATCTGGAGACATTACACATCCCTGTCTCACACCTCTTTTAATAGGCTGACTATTGACCTACATTGTTATCAATTCTGATGGCAGCTTGTTGTTTCCAATATATGGTTTTTACAAATCTAAGGTCTTTTCCATAAATTTGTAGATCTTTAAGCATCCTTATCATGTCGACATATATCACTTTATCGAAAACTTTTGTGTAGTCAATAAAGCAAAGATATAGATCTTTGTTTACTTCTATAGAACGTTCAATTACTGTTCGCAGCATATACACAGCATTTACTATGCCCTTGCCTTCTACAAACCCACATTGTTCTTCTCCTATTTCGGGTTGTGTTTTCTTCCTGACTCTTTGCATGATAATTCTCAGCAGAATTTTCGTGATGTGGCTCATTATACTAATTGTTCGATGTTGATTGCATTCCAAGGCTCCTGATTTCTTCGTGATTGCAATAAATATAGAATTACATAATTCAGGAGGTATATTTCCTGTATCGTATATTGCGTTCAGCAGTCTGGTGACTTGGTCTATTCCATATTCTTCTAAGACATTGATCATTTCTACTGTGATGTTATCTGTACCCGGGATTTGCCAGTTTTCATATGGTTAAGAGCATTCTGAACTTCCATCGTCAAAATTGATGGTCCTTTATTATTATTCCGATGACCATAATGTTCTTCTCTTGCTTCATCATAAAGGTCTTTCACATAATCTGACCACGCATGTAAAATCTGATCTTTTTCTATTATGATTTTGCCAGCTTTGGTTTTTAGGCAACCCGTTGATGTGTGTGTTCTTTTGTTAGTGCTGTCATTAATTCTTTTGTGCATTAATTTGGTATTCCTGGTGTTGTGTTGGTGTTCACTTTCCTTGCAATTTTCCTCAATCCATGTTTCTTTTGCTTCTTTGCATAGCTTCCTAATTTTCCTGTGAATCTCCTCATATTTTTCCTTGTTATTTTTTGTTATTTCTTCTTACTTCCATGAGTTTTAAGATGTCTTCCGTCATCCATTTCTTGCGTCCTATTATCTTTATTTTTGGGATGGTTGTTTCTGCAGCTTGGTTGACTGATTCCTTTAATATTTCTCATTGGTCACTGACCTCTTGAAATAAAATTTCCATATCGGATTATGCATCGAATCTGTTCTTTACCTCTACGTTGAATTTAACTTTTATTTCCTCACTCTTCAATGCCTGTAGATCAAATTTTGTGTTTCTTGGTGGTGAATATTTGATTTTCTTTAATTTTATATGTAAATTGCTTGAGATTAATCTATGGTCGCTGTAGCAGTCTGCGCTTGGTATAGTTTTTGTTTTTTTAAAGCATTTCGAAATCTTCTGTTGATGAGAATGTAATCAATCTGATTTCTGATTTTTTTTTTATCAGGACTCCTCCATGTCCATAATCTCCTTGGGTGCTGTTGATATCAAGTGTTTCCAATAATCAAATCATGCTCTTATTTGCCCACTGTACAAGTCTGCAACCTCTTTCATTCTGTTCCCCTAGTCCATACTTGTCCACTATGCATCCGTCCTGTTGATTTCCACCTTTGGCATTCAAATCATCCATTATGATATTTACTTCAAAATTGTTGCATTCTTGAAGGCTTTCTCTAAATCATTATAAAATTCATCAATGCTGTCATCACTACTGTCTGCTGTTGGTGCATAAACTTGTATGACATTGACATCAAAAGGCATCTCCCATTAGATGTTATGGCTGTTCCGAGATAACTGTATCGATTCACTTGCTTAAGAATATGCCCATTTACTGGTATTATCACATTGTGGCCTTCTTCCCAGTGATGACCATAATCTGTGTCTTCTTAATACTCAGTTCTAACCTTAATTGTACACTGTGTGCAACAACCGCATCTACTAAATGTTGCAGGTCATGTTCATTGTCTGCAATCAAGACTGTATCATTTGCATATCTAATGTTATTGACGTATTGTAATCCAATTGTTGATTCCTCTCCATATCTTCTATATTTCTGAAAATATTTTCACTGTACAGGGAAAACATATCTCGAGACATTACACAACCCTGTCTCACACCTCTTTTAATAGGCCGATATTGACCTTCATCGTTATCAATTCTGATGGCAGCTTGTTGTTTCCAATATATGCTCTTTACAAGTCTAAGATCTTTTCCATCAATTTGTAGATTTTCAAGCATCCTTATCATGTCGACATGTCTCACTTTATCGAAAGACTTTTGTGTAGTCAATAAAGCAAAGATAAAGTTCAAGCCCCATTAATATATTTGCAAATGGGATTTTTCATGATACACATTTAAATGGGATCCTTATCGAAGTATTTGCAAATTTGAATCACTTATGACAAATCGCCTTTTTATTGTTTGTGCTCTGACTAAGACAACTTATATCTTAAAATAGAAAAACAAAAACAAAGATAATGCATACAGATAAAACTACTATGAAGAATCAACTATATGTTAAAGAGGAAAAATTGGAGAGGGTGGAAAATTTCGAATATCTTGGGTCATTAGTTACCAACAATTTTTTTTTTTTTTTTTTTTTTTTTCCCGCGTTTCCATCCTGAAGACGAATACCTATTGCTCTTTGAAAACTAAAACAATTGAACAAATTGTGGAGTGGGACAGATTCATTCATTCAGTATCATGTCCTTTGCAGAACCTCACTCCCGTAACAATCTTCCGGAAAACTTCTCGATCATAAACAAGATGTCCCGAGTCCGATACACCCATATGGAGATCATCTGCCATATCCTGCACCCATCTTCTCTTTGGCCTTCACCTTCCTCTCTTCCCAGGCATATACCCCTCCAATATCGTTCTCTACAAACTTTCATGACTTTTCAAGTGACCAAAAAATTTCAGTTTTCTCTGTTTTATCGTCTTTAATAGCCAACCCTCTTAAATATTTCAGCTCCTTGAAGTATGGATTCATTTGTCTTTTCTTTACCCAAGATATTCTTAGAACCCGCCTATAACATGTGTATTCAAAGGCATTTATGCACTTCAGCTTGTTTGTAAGTGTTCAGGTCTCACAGGCGTATGTTGCAATGGGAAAGATGCATGCTCTTAAAATCCAAGTTTTTGTAGTTCTATCTGTCCCACACTCCAAAATGTATTCAGTAGTTTTAGTCTTTGAAGAGCAATTGATAGTCGTCGTTTAATTTCTTTCATTGTGTCACTATTGTTGGTAACCAATGACCCAAGATATTCAAAATATTCCACGACCTCCATTATTTCCCCATTAATATATATTTCTTTCTCCATAGTAGTTTTATCTGTATGCATTATCTTTGTTTTTGCTATGTTAAGATATAAGTTGTGATTTTCACTATTCTTTGGGTTGAGGTTATTAGTTTTCTATACCAGTCTGTGATGTGGATAGCAATACTGTATCATCAGCATATCGAATCTCTGGTATTTCATGACCACCGATATTTAGAGCATCATATTGCTCCATGGTTATATCATCTCTGACAATTCTCATTATATTTTCGGCTTACAGGTTAAACAAATAGGGTGACAGCACACAGCCCTGAAGGACTCTTTGCTTGATGTCAAACCAATCTGATGTCTCGCCACCTATTCTAACCGCTGCTTGTTAGTCTAGATAGAGCATTTTTATTAGTTGTACTAATTGTGATGGAAAGCACATATTCCTCATGATTTCCCACAGTTTATGATGTTGTATACAGTCAAATGCCTTTGAATAATCCACAAAACATGAGAATAGGTTTACATTAAATTCTCTGCACTTCTCTATTATTAAACGCATTTTGAGAATGTGATCTCTTGTTTCTCTTCCTTGTCTAAATCCATGCTTGAACCACGTTAATCTCTTCTTCTATTTTCTTACGAAGTCTTGCTATTATGATTTTTAATAGAATTTTACTTGCATGACTGATCATGGTAACAGTTCCATAGTTGATGCATAATTTCATGTTGCCCTTCTTTGGTATTGGAATGAAGATAGTTCTCTTCCAATCTTTTGGCCATATACCACATTTCCTTATCATTTTACATAATGCGTGATAGATTTGTATGATTTATTCCCCACCCGCTTTAATTAGTTCAGCTGGTATCTCATCACATCCAGGTGATTTACCATTCTTCAGGTTCTTTATTGCCCACGCAATTTCATCTAATGAAGGTTCAGGTCCTATCTCTACTGTCATTGGTTCATGTATATCATGCATATCCTCACATTCATTCATATCATACATTCCACTGCACTATTCCTGCCATCTTTCTAGAATTTGTCACGATTCGTTTAAGGTATTTTCTAACTTGTCACAGATAACATTTAATTGAGGTTGAACATATTTTGTCAGTAACTTAATTTCTTTGAACATTTCGTAATCACATCCATTCTTATGATATTGCTCTATTTTAATACAACAATGTTGTATATATTGTTTTTGTCTTTTCTTGTGTTCTTTCTTATTTCCCGGGTTAAAGATTTATACTTCATCTTGCTGTTATTAGAATCACCTGCTTTCTTTTTCAGTTCCCTTCGTTGTTTTATTAATTGTAACGTGCATGGTGTAATCCATGGCGTATGTTGCTTAGTCCTGGTCGGGATTAAATCTTTGGCTGCTGTTATCAAGATATCTCTAGCTTGTACTGCCAGTTCATCAGGTGTCATTTCCTCTTGTACAGACATCAAGACCCCACAACGATTCCTCACTTCTACGTTGTATGCGTCTGTTATTTTTGTGAGATCAAAACGATGTGGCCTTGTTCCTCGGGTAAGCTTTTTGAGTTGTAATTTCAGATCTGCTTCTAATAACGGGTGATCTGTATCAGTCTGCACTTTGTAGGGTTTTTGCAGATGTTTTGTGTGATCTCCATCTGAAATATAATTTATCTGATTTTTGGTAATACTGTCCGGGGACTTCCATGTGAAGAGTCTTCCTGGGTGTTCGTTAAAAGTATGTTGACTATCGTTAACTCATTTTCTGTGCAAAATTCAATTAATTTGTCACTTACATCATTTCTATTTCCCTAAGTGTGACAGATAGAATTACAAAATTTAGATTTTAAGAGCATGCATCTTTCCCATAGCAACATACGCATGTGAGACCTGCACACTTATTAAACAAGCTGAATAGCACATAAATGCCTTTGAATATAAATGTTACAGACGGGTTCTAAGAATATCTTATATGCAGAAAAGAACAATTGCATTCATACTAAAAGATACACATATTGAAGAAGGTTGGCTACTAAAGACGATAAAACACAGAAAATTGAAATATTTTGGTCACTTGAAACGTCATGAAAGTTTGGAAAGAACAATCATGGAGTAGTATATGCCCAGAAAGAGAGGAAGAGGAAGGCCAAAGAGATGCTGGGTGCAGGATGTGGCAGATGATATCCAGATGGGTGTATCGGACGCGGGACATCTTGCTAATGACCGATAAGTTTTCTAGAAGCTTATTATGAGAGTGAGGTTCTGCAGAGGGCATGCTACTGAATGAATGTTCTGATTAAGGTTTAGCCCCAAAGTCTTCTTTGTCACTTGTGCGTCTGTTCATCTAAATCTGACCAATTCCACTTCTCGTTGTCATTCATTTACTCATTATGTGCATCATCGTCATCATGTACCATGCCGATACGCATGGGCGGTCATGTTTCGCCAACTCACACGATCACCAGAGTCGTGAATCAGCTCTGTGTTCTTTTCTCGACCATGCCACGAGACAAAGCCATCCACGTATTTACTTCTCTGGCTTCCCCTTGTTCTTTCCCTCTCAATCTTGCCACTTTTATTTCTTCTCATAATGTGTCCAAAAATTGCGACCGTCTACGTCTCATTTCTCTAATCAGTTTACGATTTGCATTTGAGTTTTGTAGGACTTGCTCACTGGCTTTTCTATTTCTCCATGATATTCTTTGTATTTTCCTCGGAAACAACATTTCCACTACCATTAGATGTTTGTCAGCTTGTCTGCTCATTGTTCACGCTTCATTCTTACAAAAGTAAAGATTATATGTAGTGCTTCAATTCTTTATTTCTCGTTGCCATTGACGTGTTTTCGATTGGTCAGTATGTCATTGTATTCAGAGGATGCTGAAGTGGATGAATATTCTCCCATTTGTTAGTTGGTAACGCAAGCATCCACTCCGTCCTCCCCAACGATCATTCCTGCTACTGCTAAACTGAAGATCGAATCCCTGATTGCATCAGTGGTTGCCGCACGTGGTTCTCAATTTGTGTTTCCTCGTGCAACGTACAATCATCTATAGGCAGCATCAGTCTCTCTTTTTTGTGGTTATTAATGGTGTTGTTATTATTCTCCAGCTAACTGATTCCGATTTTGTTTAATTTATGTCCTCTTTAAATTGCATTAAGGCCACCCCTTTACTATGGGGAGTTGGGATTTTTCTTTTGCATGATCTGAGAACAACATTGCTTCACCTCTGCTTGGACACTCTGCGTTGCTTCAAAGGTAGACAACACACCACAAGCTAAACGAAACAAAGAATACACTTAACAAGCTTCATGAAACACATGTAGTCTACACAAACCATACTAAACACAGATAGACTACACCTCACAAGCTATTTGAAACACAGGTAGACTACACCTCACAAGCTATTTGAAACACAGGTAGACTACACTCCATAAACCATACCAACATTGCATACTACCTTTCATAAACCACGCTAAACACAGGTTGACTACACCCAACAAACCACACTAAGCACAGGTAGTCTATACCCCACAAACTACACGAAACAAAGGTAGACTACACCTCACAAGCTGTTTGAAACACAGGTAGACTACGCCGGACAAATTCCACTAAACACAGTTAGACTACGCTTTATAAACCACACTAAAACGCCACAAACCACACCAAACTTAGGTATACTACACTTCATAAACCACTCTAAATACGGGTAGACTACGCTTCATAAACCACACCAAACACTGGTAGACTACTCTCCATAAACCAAACTAAATATAGGTAGACTACACTTCATAAATCACACCAAACACTGATAGACTACACTCCATAAACTAAACTAAATACAGGTAGACTACACTTCATAAATCACACCAAACACTGATAGACTACACTCCATAAACTAAACTAAATACAGGTAGGCAACACCCCAAACACCACACTAAAAAAAGTTAGACAACACCCCACGAGCTGCATGCAACACGGGTAGACAAACACCACAAGGTACACGAAACAAAGACTACATCCCACAAGCTACACGAGACAAAGTTAGCCAACACCCCCACAAACTACACTAAACAAAGGTAGACAACACCCCCACACGCTACACCACACGTTGATAGCTATTCAATTTCAAAGTGCCCCGACTTTATTTAGAAAATGGCTGGTCTAACTGAAAATTTCTGCTCCATATAAAAACACCTTCAACTATTATAATCAAATCAATACAGGAAACAATTAAAAACTTCGAGAGAACGCCCAACAAACTTAAATCCATTGTTTTCGCTAGCTAGTTCTGTTTAAAAGACCACACGGAAAGTACAGCACCACTCGTTGTTACGATCGGAATATGATGTAATCATTTCTAGTTCACGAGCTCATGAATTATGCATGTTTCCAGTTCATCTATTTGCTTGATCTGCCTTTATTCTTCTTTTAGATGCCAGGAACCGGGGGCAGGCAGGCGAGTTCGCTTATTCCAAGAGAACTATATTCTAAGCCCCGAGGATAGAGATGCAATATTGAAAGTGAGTCGTTACCATTCATGTTCCTGTTTGCGTGTGCGTATGTGTTACTTTACCTGTCTGTCTACGTTTATCTGGCTTTTTTCTTTCTTTATTTGTTTTGCAGGTATACTGTCAAAACTGTCATCTACTGCCTATAGTTTCTTACGGTGTAGGCCAGGGGGGTCTTGAGCCTGAGGAATTAAGTCCGGCAGTAGCCGGCTTCGTGGCTTAGAGGTTATGACTTTTCTCCGTAATCTCGTATACTCTCGTCGGTGACGTGATGACGGTAAGAATCAGCAGTGGTTCAAATCGCATCGGTAACTTACATGTGAGCCGGCCGCTCAGAAAGCAATGGCAAACTACTGAGCGTAATCTTGCCAAGAAATCAACATACAGCTGAAAGATGCTGGTGTTGACAGCGACGTCCTGTAAAGGATATGCAAAAAAAAACAAAAAAAGCTAGTGCAGTAGCGGCGACTGTGCAGGCTAATCCACACCTTACCGAGGAATCGAACCCGGACCTCCTGAAGGACGACCTGGCACCCACTCCTTAACGGTATACTGCCGGGGGTAAGTAAGAATTCTATGTGAAGGCAACAGCAAGACATGGGTAGTGATGAAGTGGGTAGTATTCGATTGTGGAATACCTGTGTGGGCTGTTGGTTTGTCGAGACTCCTGTCTGTTCCACTTTGAACATGGGGCAGTGATGAGCATTTTGTGTGATATTCACTGGCACAGGAACGGAGCATAATGTGGCGAACCTTTGCCGTGAAGTTGGAACAGCGACTAACCAACTAACTAACCAAACCTGGAGATTACAGTACAGATACGGTAACTAAGGAACGATCACAGTGGGGACAAACATACCAGTTAAACTATAGACCAAATAGTATACATGAGTTGCGTTGAGACGAGCTGTGTCAAAAACCGACATCACAGCGCTCATAGATTTCCCTTTCCAGCTCCGTTTCATATTCAACAGCAAGCGAAGAGTTACAATACTAATGGCACCAGCTGCAATCTGATTATATACCGTATGGGCTTTCATCGGAGCTTTGAGTGTGGGCTAGATCCTCTAGTTACTCTCTGCCGCACAATTCTTTCCAGGCAATGATACTGTATCTGTTCCTCTGCACTATACACATGATCCCACAGGGCTCTGACCACATCTGTCTTATCAAGCACTAATAGCCCATTAAGGGGTGCAGACCCAGCCAATCTGTCCGCCTGCTCGTTTCCCAACACACCAGCATGTCCTGGGCAAAAGATCCAACAGATGCTCCTTAACATCACATTTTAAATCCAAGCTTTTAGTAGTTTGCCATTGCTTCCTGAACGATCGGCACCCAAACAATTTCGTAAAAACCAACGCAAGGTGGTCTGCTGCCAAATCACCTGCAGCTGTGTTTCGGACGCGGGTATGCGAGATTACGAACTGTGTCCGTAAGACCTTCTCCACGGAGACGGCTTCCACTTGTAAATTCTTGAAATCAATCAATCAATCAACGTGCCGTCTTCACAATGAAGGTTGGCTGCATTGGATTTCCAAAACTGTCCGTCTCTCGCCTTGATTGTACATTATGTCAAATTGCTGTTAGTTCATCTTCCCACGTGTATCGTTGTCTTCCTCTTGCTCGCTTGCCTTCAACCTTACCATCCAGTATGAATTTTATACAAAATTTATACCATTTACAGTGGCCGATATATTTCACCTGCTTCATTTAAATCTCTTTCTTCAACTCTCTTGTCATTCCCAGTTTTTTTCTGGAACTTCTGTAGCTGATTTGTGTTTCCATGACATATTACATATTGGTACCTTGCTGTCTAAACAAACGATAATTTGGTAAATTGTGTCTTACAACCCATGGCTGGGACCAGGGATAAAGATATACAACACATTCTTCTGTATATCCACATCTCCAATTCTTGAATTATCTTAAACAAGCTAGCTCGGTTTAAACACAAGTGTAGTCAATACACAATACTTCTAGCAGCAGTGAGCTAAATTGCGCGTGTGGATTAGTTTTCCCTATTACCAGTGCCCCTCGACATCAGGCGAACACACTCCGACTTCAGAGGTACTTGTAATTAACGTCCCCAAGTCAAAGACAAGAAGTTAACATTTTAGCACAACTTTCCTGCACAGGGGTTGAACCCGCTACCTCTGCATCAGCACACCGGGTGTTTAAGAACGAGCTCTCTTATCCATTCGACTACGCTGAACTCCATATAACATATTCTTCTCTAAATCAACATCTAGAATTCTTGAAATATGTAAAAACGTTTGTTTTAAATAACACAAATAAATATACCACAACACGCTAGTTACATCCCTTTACAAAAAATAAATAAATAAATAAATAAAAATACCAAAATGCAGCCAATCATTGAAATCTCGCCATATGCATTAAATGATTTGCTTTGAGATCGCAGAAACCAAAGTTTGTACACTCTCGGAGAGACCTGGTAGTTGGTAAAAGGAAGGAATGCGATCCAGGACTCCCTACCACCCAAGACGACTTAAAGAGATGTATGTTTCACGCTACAAATGCTGTTCCGGGGTTCCACGCATGTATTTTCTAAACAAAGTGTCAGCGAGAACTGTTTCCAGATACTTGTTACAGGCGTAGATAGTTTCTTAAATGGCGGGAGTTTGTCTTTGAAGTTTGGAAGTCTGGCATATAGGGGGTTGTCACTGTAGAGGGTTGGTGTGGCAATAGGGAGGGAGAATGTTGGGGAAAAACCTGGTGGTTACAGGAGTGTTGTGGGTTTGGGAATTTAAACAGGTGTTTATTGGAAATTTTGGGTTTGTGTGGTGGTGGTGGTGGTGGTGGTAGTGGTGCTGGTGCTGGTGCTGGTGGGGGTGGTGGTGGAGGAGGAGGCGCATGGCGCTGAGAGTTTTTTAGTTGAGTTCGACAGGTCGATAATATTTGTGGTCGTTAAGATTGGGTAGGTAAACAAAGCGTGTTGTTTTGTAATAATCACACTGGAGGAGGGGAGGGGTAGGGAGCGGAGGAGGGGGAAGAGGTAGAAGAAGAAGCGGGAGGGGAGGATGAAGAGGAGGAAGAAAGGTAGGAGAAAAACGAGGGGGAGGGAGACGCAAAGGAAGAAGAAGGAGGAGGTGGAGGGGGGTAAGGAAGGGAAGTAGGAGGAGGAGGAGGAGATGGAGAGAAATTAGGAGAAAAACGAGTAGGAAAGCGGAAAGATAGAAGAAGAAGAAGAAGAAGAAGAAGAAGAAGAAGAAGAAGAAGAAGAAGAAGAAGAAGAAGAAGAAGAAGAAGAAGAAGAAGAAGAAGAAGAAGAAGAAGAAGAATGAACGAACGAACTATCGAAGGAATGAACGATCGAACAAACGAATGAACGAACGAACGAACTTTATTTTCAAAGGATCACAAATTGGGCACGCAGTCCCTTCATACATTCGGCCCTCCCAGTGACTCATCTTTCGTTCATCAACAGTGCATGATACATTCACATAGGAATAAAACATTGTCAAATGAATGTTGTAAACATAAACAATGCATATTACCATGTTATGAGACACAGCCCCCACCCACCACACATCCACCACCCCCCCCCCCAACAAAACACACACCTCCAGGCATACATGTATGCCCCTATCCACCCACTCATACCCCACAAACACACTTCTCTCCACCCATACACACATCCCCCACCCATCCCTCAAACCACACACTCACCCACCCACACATCCTCCAATAACACACCCACACACCCCCAATAACTCAGCCAAACACACATCCCTCAAACGCACGTTCCCCCGACCCACACACATCCCCTGAGAACCCACACATAATACACCCACCGACAACACCAACACCTACTCTTTGTCCGCCCATACAATCCCCCACCCACACACATATCCCCCACACACCCACACACACCCCACCCACACATACATCTCCCCACCAATACACACACATCCCACAACCATCCCCTATCCCACACACACAGTCACCCATACACACACCCTCTACCCATCCACCTACATACCCCTACCCATCCCCAACTACTCATTCATCAACCACACACCCCCACCCACACACACACATCCCCCACACACATCTACAAATCCACAAACATCCCCCACACACATCCCCCACCAACGTACTCATCCCTCAACAACTTACACCCACACATCTACCCACCCACCCATCAAAACATACATCTCCCACATACCCACCACACACACACACACACATCGCAACCACCCAGCCAAACACAATTCCTCCCCCTCACACATCTCTCATCCACCCGCAATGCCACACCAAACCACACCTCCAAACCCACTCACACACAGGCCCCATCCACACACACCCCTCACCCACACACGCATATCTACACTCATCCCCCACCCACCCACACATCCCCCACCCACACCGAGCTTGAGAGACGTAAGATGGTGCATGATGGTGGAAATTACCACGTGTTTCACATGCACCCACTGTGAACGGACATTTACAGCGCGAATTGGCCTTATCAATCACATCAAGTTATTACGCCTTTATGATATATATATATATATATATATATCATGTGCCATGCCGGAAAGCGTGGGCGGTCATGACTCGCCATTTCACTCGATCACCAGAGTCGTGGATAAGCTCAGTGTTCCTGTCTCGACCATGCCATGTGACCAAGCCATCCAGATATTTACTCCTCGGTCTTCCCCTTGTCTGTTTCCTTCGATCTTGCCAGTTGTCACCAATTTCTCCAATCCATTTCTTCTCATCCATCCATCCATCCATCATATGCCAGGCCGATAAGCGTGGGCGGTCATGTTCTGCCATCTAACTCGATCACCAGAGTCGTGGATCAGCTCCGTGCTTCTGTCTCGACCTTGCCACAAGGCCAAGCCATCCAGGTACTTGCTTCTAGGTCTTCGACTTGGTCTGTTCCCCTCGATCTTACCAGTTGTCACCAAGCTCTCCAAATCATTTCTTCTCATAACATGCCCAAAAATATTGTGACTGTCTACGTCTAATGTCTCTAATCAGTTTACGATCCTTCATTTGTTTCTTGAAGGACTTGTTCAGTTGGTCTTTCTGACTGTCCAAGGTATTCTTTGCATTTTCCTCAGAAACCACATTTCTACAGCCATCAGATGTTTTTCAGCCTGACTGCTCATTGTCCAAGCTTCACATCCATATAAAAGAACAGGTTCTATGTAGCACCTCAAAACACTTTTTCTCGTTTCAATTGACATCTTTTTATTGGTCAGTATGTTTTTCATCTTGCTAAAGGCTACTTTTGCCATGGCGATTCTTGTTCTAATCTCTTCAAGGCATCTTCCCATCAGATGTTATTGCTGTTACGAGATAATTGTACCTATTCACTTGTTGAAGAATATTACAATTTACTTGTATATTACATTGTGGTATTTCGTTCTAGCCTAGTGACGACCATAAACTGTGTCTTTTTACAATTTAATTTTAACCCTAGTTGTTCACTGTGTGTAACAGCCGCATCTACTAAATTTTGCAGGTCCTGTTCATTGTCTGCAATCACGACTGTATCATCTGCATATCTAATGTTATTGATGCATCTTCCCCAATGTTGAATCCTTCCATATCTTCAATATTTCTGAAAATACTTTCACTGTACAGGGAAAACAGATCTGGAGACATTACGTATTGTGGGATGTGGATTTTAATTTATTAGAATATTATGTTAATTTCTCTAGGGGATTTAATTGATTCTCTGGTCACTGTTAGAATGCAGGGTGATCAGGGATATCAGGGAGAACACACTTGAATCCTTGAAACAATGGCATCTGTGTGTAGGTTTCCCTTCCCACTTCATCACCCTTTAAATTTACTATAGTGCTAGAAGGATTTTGATTGCTCACCACATATAAACAACCACTGTTGAACAGACATCACATTTACTTGATGTACACAACAATTTTGGACAAACAGTTCAGGTATTAAATCAAGATCTGTAATAGTACATACATGAAAGTGTAATGGTCACATTGCATTTTATGCACAGGCATGGGAATGATTTGCATTATCAAAACAAATTTACCCCATTTTCCCAAGAAATTTTTTTTTATTACCAACAACACAACAACCACAAATTTGGTTTACTTTCCTTGACCCACCTTACATAATTAAGGCAAATAATGATCTAAGTACATAGAACCGAACATATAAAACAGTTGTTTCTGACACCCTTTACAATTCTCATATTTAAAAACAATGAGTTGGTGTCAAAATAACCTTCATTGAAAAAAACTGCTGACCTGTTACATCCATGGCATTAAAAAAAAACACATGTAAAAAGCAGTGGGTACTCAATTAAACTAATTAATAGAGTCCTTTATCTCCTGGTGTGCGGTTAAGTGTTCATCTTTTATGTATATTAGATCCTATTCCCATTATCTGGGTACCGAAATAATGCACTCAGTTGTGTATCTAATATGTATATCCACTTGGAATTGGCTGGTGGAAATCATACTCTATAATCCAAGAATAGAAATTACACACAATCACATATCCCTCCGCGGGCTAGAATTTTCAAATACTCTCTTGCAGTAGGCACGGTGTCTTTTTGGTGAAATTAAGGCCTTGGTTGGTCTTACTTGCCGGAATTTCCACTTAAGCTCCGCAGAAGGTACTTTCCCATCTCACCATACATGGTGCCAAGTAGACGGCCATTCAGCTGCTCTGCTTCCAATATCAGAATCTCAATGTTCACAAAGATGTTACACCCACCAAGTCGAGAGTCTATAACCCATGGCATTTAGGTTGACATTGGACCAGCAAAGAGTTAGTCGTTTTTATCTAATCCAGTGTAGGATCTTATATGGCTGAGAGGCATCTCATGGTAGTATCTCTGACTAGGTCCAGAATTGATCTATACCTACATTGATCAGAAGATGAATAATTCCAGCACAGAACCAGGGTTGCAAACAATTAGATAATTCCTCTTGTTGCAGATGTAGAGACATTTAGCTGCTTTCATATTGTCTTTTTGATGGTGTTCAAGTCTGAGATCTGGAGTTGATCTAGTTTATTTCAGAGTTATTCAGTAGATATTAAGTAGGTACCTTGGTTGTATTGGCTTATGTGGTTTCAGTGTCTCTTTCCTTTGTTTGAGTTGGTGTTCATAGCTAGAACTCGGTGTGGAGTGTCTGGTACCTGATGTTTGATTCTTGATGCTGTGAGACGTTCTTTCGAAGACTTATCCATTGTTGGATATTAACTTGGTGATCCAACCAACAGTTGAAGGTTTCTGACTGTTGTTAGTTTTAATAAACTTGTAGTAGGATTGTCCAATAGTTTCACTGATTTTGTTGAATGATGAGGCTATAGGTGGTACTTCTCAGAAGTAAAGCAGACGATACACTGTTGTCAGTTACTCTGTTGATCTTCATCTTTGTAGATTTTTAGATCGCGAAGTCCATCCTGGATTTTCCTGCTAAAATAGGACTTCCTCAATCACCCAGTCAGTTGTCTTCGAATGTGTCTCTTTTGCTTTCGTTTGCAGCTAATGAGTGCAGCAGTAAACATAGAGGTATTGGTCCAGTCTAGGTTTAGGACAGGTTTCCATTTTCACTCTCTCCTGGCTTTTTACCCAGTTTCCAGTTGATAGTGATGCAATGCAGTCCCACCGAATTCAACCACCACTTGCTTCTCTTCAATGGCTGCAGAGAATGATGGTTTTTAAGGCAAAAATGCCTTTCCCCACACGGGGAAACTATTACGTGTCCGCTCTTTGTGTTGCACTGACCAAAAATGGCTGCAAAGAGTCTTTGTTTTACAATCAGTTCCGGTCTTGCCAGGTACGTGAAAGAAAACTAAGGCCATATTTTAACCTACTGCCAAATAAATTAGGCTCTGTTTTATTTTCTACTCCTACACTTAGTAAGATACTTAAACAGTAATTATCAGGGATTTGTATTTTTAAGGGCGTCAATAGACGGAGGTTAGTAGAGACGTTTTTGTATGCCACACACATCCCTGTCTCACACCTCTCTTAATAGGCTGATATTGGCTTACTTCATTATCAACTCTTATGGCAGCTTGTTGTTTCCAATATATGTTTTTTACAAGTCTAAGGTCTTTTCCATCAATTTGTAGATCATCAAATTGTAGACCTTGTCACAACCGTTTCCACATGGTCCTTGAAGGACAGGCTCCTGTCAAATGTGATTCCCAGATACTTCAGTTTGTTCTTCTCATAACATGTCCAAAAAATTGTGACTGTCTACGTCTAATTTCTCTAATCAATTTAAGATTTTCATTTGTTTCCTGTAGTACTTGGTCATTGGTTTTTCTGTCTGTTCATGGAATTCTTTGCATTCTCCCCAGAAACAACATTTCTACAGCCATCAGTTGTTTTTCAGCTTGACTGCCCATTGTCCTAGTTTCACATCCATACAAAAGTACAAGCTCTATGTAGCACCTCCACACTCTTTTTTCTCGTTTCAATTGGAATCTTGTTATGATTGATTGATTGATTGATTCAAGAACCGACATCACAGCATTCGGGGCATATCCATAAGCGCTCCGTCCCCATCCCCAGCAGCCAGCGAAGAGTTCCAACACCCATAGTACCAGTAGCAATCTGATCATATGTCCGTCTCGCATTTCCTCTGAGAGCCGAGCGTCTGCCAGATGCCATCGTCACTCCTCATCGCTGTCTCATTCTTGCCAGACCATGGTGATCTATTTGCTCCTCCGAGGTGTACACATGCTCCCACAAGGCCGCAACCACGTCTGCCTTGTCATGCATCAATACTCCACCAAGTTTTGCAGAGCCAGCCAATCTGTCCGCCTGTTCATTCCCCAGCACACCGGCATGCCCCGGAGAAAAGATCCAGGCGATGCTTGCCACCCGTGACCTCCGAAGCGAAGCAAGCCACTCTGCCCGAAGCTTGCCTGTCCTCACCTTCCTCAGCATGCTTTCTGAGTCAGTTACAATCACGACATGTGTGTGTATCGTATTCTCCATCCAGCGGAAAGCTGCACTGACCGCCTCCACCTCCATTCTTAAGCTAGATGTTGTGGTATCATATGCCAGGCTCTCCTGCACCAAACGTCGTCCATAAGCTTTTGCTAAGAACCCCCAGGCACTTCTCCTACCTCTCAACACCGACCCATCTGTGTAGATAATCACATCACCCGAGCATTATCCTGAATTAGTTGCTGGATTTCCACTTCAATGGCCCCTTCTTGCCATTATCTGCACTCCCGGCTCAATGTGATTATAACTCTGCACAAGTCTGACTGCTCCGCTGTTACTCTGACCCACTCCTCTCCTCGCCTAATGTTCTCCAAGAGGCACACCTGTCTGATCGTATCCTCCTCCTGAGTCATCCATGATTTCCCTCTTATCAGTCGCTGACCCTTAATGACGTCCAGCGCCTCATGCAACGGGTGATCTGTGTCTGCAGCTACTCTGAGGTATGCCATTCGCCTGCATCACCTTGAGCCTACCTAGCAACAGTCAGGCAGACCAAGGATGTAACGCATACACTACTACTTGGGGTGTCTCTGGTGCATCCCAGAATGACCCGCATAGCTTCGTTCTGTATGAGCTCTAATTTCTCCAGCTGACTCTTGAGACAGTGAGAAGTCCTAGTCCATAATCAATCACTGAGAGGATCAAGTGCTGGTATAGATGTGAAAAGCATTCTCTGCTCTGTGTCCATTGCAGCCATAGTTTTAAGTGCATTGAGTCCCTTTTGAGACCTTGCCACAACCGTATACACACGGTCCTTGAAGGACAGGCTCTTGTCAAATGTGATTCCCAGATACTTCAGTTTGTTCTCTCTGTTGAAGTTTCTACCATCTGTCGCGAGGCTTGGGACATCAGCTCTCACAATTCTGTTGTCCAGAGAGCACCACAAAAAAGCCACCTTTTCCTGGTGGATGACAGCACTCATTTCAGTGCACCAGTCAATAACTTTGTCTACTGTCGCCTGTGACTCCTGGGCTGTTTGCTTCCTATCTCTCCCCTGCCTACATGCAAGAATATCATCTGCAAATGTTAGTATCCTTCCAACCCCTGGTGCTTCTAGGTTTGCAATCTTGCTCGTATACACGTTAAAGAGCATCGGTGAGATTGTAGATCCCTGTGGCAGTCCCGGGGTTAAAATGTGTGGCTCTGAGGTCCATGCACCCAGACGGAGAGCAACCCGACTAGAATGCAGTACGGCTGCTATCCAGTTCACCAACCAGGGATTGATCCCCTTCTCCAATCTGTGTGGTCATCAAAATAGCATCCTCGAGATCAAGCGCAGCCGCCATCGTTTCCTGTCTGCTCTGGAACCTCTCATAAACATCAACGGCAAAAGTGGCTGCTTTTGACCAGGTGTCTTTTCCTTGCCTGTAGTTCCCCAGGCCTCTTGGAAGAAGCTTCTCCCTTTCTAAAAAGTCTTGCAGCTTGACAGCGACTATCTCTAGAACCTTCCCAGATGTATTTTGAAGGGTGATGATCCTAAAGCCGCTAAGCTTTGAATAATCTTTGAATGGTTTTGGGAGAGAGATGAGATAGTTGTGCACCCAATCCTGCGGTACTGATGCTGTCCTAATGCTCTGGTTAAAGCAGTCGGTCATCTCTTTCAGGTCTGGATCGCTCAAAGCCTTCATGTGGCCATACCTAACCCCATCGGGTCCTGGTGCCGAGTCTTTTGCCTTTTTCAAATATGTTTAACACCTTCATACCCGTATGATGTCTTCATAATGCATATTCTTCATGGTGCCAGATAATTCCTCTCTAACTGCATCTCTGGTGTCCGCATCATTATGATTGGTCTGCTCTAAAATCTCTGGAGAAACGCCTCCCCTTTCTCTTTGTCTGTTTGTCATGCGCACACCATCATCTCTATAAATTGTTCCCACTGTCATAGGCCGATCTTTTCTTTGCATATGTTTGTACAGTTTCTAGAATTTTTGCAGTGTTTTATCACCCCCAGTCTCCTTCATGAAACATTCCCATTTTACGTTTTTGGCCTCTGCAGCACAGCGCTTGAAAACCTCCACCTTGTCTTTCTTGACATTTTTCGCTGTGTCCACTTCCTCTCGTGAGCTTTGAAGTGTCTGTCGCACTTTCTTTAGCTGCTTCACTGCAGCTCTCTTGCTTTCCAAGCATGGGTCTACTTCTAGGGTCCACCATGGGGGGCTGCAAAAAAGGAGTTTTACCAGTCCTGTTGCAAACCCCCTCATATTGGTCAGTATTTTTTTCATCTTGCTAAAGGCTACTTTCGCCATGGCGATTCTTATTCTCATCTCTTCAAGTCATCTCCCATCAAATGGTATGACTGTTCCGAGATAATTGTATCGATTCACTTGTTGAAGAATATTCCCATTTACTTGTATATTACATTTTGGTGCATCTTTCTTCCTAGTGACGACCATAATCTGTGTCTTTTTCACAATTTAATTCTAACCCCAGTTGTTCACTGTGTGCAACAACCGCATCTACTAATTGTTGCAGATCCTGCTCATTGTCTGCAATCAATACTGTATCACCTGCATATCTAATGTTATTGATGTTTCGTCATCCAATGCTGATTTCATTTGTATCTTCTACATTTCTGAAAATATTTTCACTGTATAGGGAAACAATCTCTGGAGATATTACGCATCCCTGTCTCACACCTCTCTTAATAGGCTGATATTGTCCTACTTCATTATCAATCCTTATGGCAGCTTGTTGTTTCCAATATATGCTTTTAATAAGTCTAATGTCTTCCCAATCATTATATATATATATATATATATTATATATATATAATTATATATATATATATATATTATATATATATATATATATATATATATAATCCCACAACACACACGAGGGGAATTCAATAAGTAAGTCACAAATGGCTGTCAGAAACATAACTGAATATGTATAACAACTTGAAACCAGTTTATTTTTATACATGCATTGTCCCTTTATTTCTCAACATAATTTCCACCAACATTGATGCACTTATCCCATCTTTTTATCAGTTCCTCCCAAACCGGCTGCATAGAACTGCGTGCCCTGTTTTATAACACCACGTTTTCACTTCACATTCAACTTCGGCGTCATTCGCGAAATGTCTCCCGCCAAGGTGGGCTTTCAGTGGACCAAAATGGTGGAAATCGCTAGGGGCAAAGTCGGGGCTGTAAAGTGGACGTTACTTCGCCTATCACCTCTAATCATCTCCTCCACCCGCTGCACGGATGCTTCTGTTGCAATCTCAACAGCACGACCAGATTGGAATTCATCAACAATTTCAGAGCTCCTTGAGCAAATTTTTCAACCCAGCTATGCACCGCTGTACGGGACAAACATTTGTCAGCAAAAACAGGAAGCATTTCCTTTTTAATGTCCTTTGTAGGCAGTCCTTTCGCCCACACAAAAACAAACAAACAAACAAACAAACACGCCCAACAGCACGTTGCTCTTTGATTATATACTCCGTGAGTACAGTCGCCATTTTGTTTATGCGCTGCGCATGCGCATGAGACACCTAGCGCCACCTGACGAACGGGAATATAAAGTTCGATGTTGCTATCACCTAATGACACCTGTAGAAAACACCAAATACATTTACCTGCCATCCCACAGAATTGTATGACTTACTTATTGACTCGCCTTTGTATATATTAGCATCCAGTGGCGGACTGGCTAGTGTAATAACTTGCTCGACTGTACCCCCTAATGAAGCGGACCTCTTTAACCTTACGAGACCACGTTTGAAATATTAAATCCATGTCAGTCTCGGAACCATTAGTTTAAGATCCAGTCAGTCACCGTATACACAATCTGACCACTCTTGATTATTGTATTTATCTCATTCAGTGCCAAAGAAAAAGTAGGTTTGGACCAACCATGGTACACAATCACATAAACAAGTATTATTATGGGAATTTCCGTTCGCGGAGCATTAAAACTGCGGAAGATTATCATCATCAAGTGCCCTGCCAGCTGGCTAGGCGTTTATGACTCTCCACAGATCTCGGGCTTTGGTTTTTTGGATCAATCCTGCTATTGATATTCCTCCATTCCACCATCGCAATCCATCCAGCATCATTTCTCTCTGTCCCTCGTCGCCTCGATCTTTCCAATGGCCACGATGATCTCCAATGCCTCTCTTCTCATCACATGACCAAAAAAAAAAATAAAGCTGTTTTGCCTCTTTCTTATTTTTGTTAATAATGGTCTAGTTTCATTAGCCTCTGTCATGCAATCGTTGTTGGTTACTTTGGCAGTCCAAGTAATTCGCAACATTCGTCTCAGTAACCACATTTTTGTCGCTTCCAATCTCTTCTTAATTTGTTCATTTACATTCCAAGATTCACAGCCATACAACAAAACAGGTTCTATATAGCACTTATTATATGATACCGGAGACATACCTTCTGAATTATGTAATTCTGTATTTATTGCAATCCCAAAGACATCTGGAGCCTTGGAATGTGATCATCATAGAACAATTAGTATAATGAGTCACATCACGAAGATTTTACTACGAATTATCACGCAAAGATTGAGGGAAAAAGCACAACCTGAAACAGGGGACGAACAATGTGGGTTTGTAGAAGGAGAGGGCACAGTAAATGCTGTGTATATGCTGCGATCAGTTATTTAACGTTCTATAGAAGTCAACAAAGATATACATCTTTGCTTTATTGACTACACAAAGGCTTTCGATAAAGTAAGACATGTCAACATGGTAAATATTCTTGCAGATCTACAAATTGATGGGAAAGACATTAGACTTATAAACAAACATATATTAGAAACAACAAGCTGCCATAAGGATTGATAATGAAGTGGGACAATATCAGCCTATTAATAGAGGTGTGAGACAGGGATGTGTAATGTCTCCAGATCTTTTTTTCCACCCTATACAGTGAAAATATTTCCATAAATGTAGAAGATATGAATGGAATCATCATTAGAGGATGAAACATAAATGACATTAGATATGCAGATGACAAGGTGTGGACCGCGCCTGGCCCTGCAGCCAGCTGGGTTAGGATCGGCTAGCCTCTCCCAGGAGGGGTGAACAGTGAAAATTAGTAACCTGCCGATGACCCGCAGACTACATAAGTAAACCCCACCTCCATGTGGTGTAGACTGGGAAACCATGACCGCGAAGTCATGGGCTAACGGGGGTAAGGCTCGCTATAGGGGATGGAATCCCTATGGTCAGATTTTTTACCTAAACCTGCATCTGGCCTAGCAAGCCGGCAGGGGATCTTCATACTGCTCCTAGAAAAACTAAGAAGTTTAAACGGACTGACCCTAATGGATATAGACCCGGCAATGTTAATGGACTACGAGATAGATCAGCGATTAAAAAAAAATAAGCACAATGAACGTCTGCGGTTTTAATAGTAAAGAAGAACTTATAGACACAATGAAAGAGAGGAAAATTGATCTGATGGGAATAGCGGACACCAGAATAATGGCGGAAGGCTGCAAGGAGATCCACCACAGTTACACGTTTGTCTACTCTGGAGTGGAACAGCAAGAAAGGGCAAGACACGGTGTGGGAATAATCAATTAACCACGGCTAGCAAGAGGAATAGTGGAAATAAAATATATATCAGAAAGAATCATAACAGTGAGAATAAAATAACAAACAATTACAACATATGTACAAATATACGTACCATGTAATACAAACAAGAATAAGAAAGAATGCGAGGACTTCTACGAAGACATCCATGACGTGCTAAATAAAATAGATAAGTAGGACAACATCATTGTTATGGGAGATTTCAATGCAAGACTAGGACACTACAGTGCGGGCATAGAAAAACATCTGGGAGCATTTGGAAATCAGCATAATGAAAGGAATGATAACGGAAGTAGACTGATAGAGCTTTGCAGCCAACAAGACCTCTATATAACAAACACATTTTATAAACATAAAGATTCCCAAGTATACACCTGGTATAAATGGAACAATCTAGATACTAAAAGCCAAATTGATTGTATTGTGAGATATTCCCAGCCAACTCACAGCCTTCGACTTTATAGTTCTGACCAAAACGGCACTCCATACACCCACTTCGCCTAGCAGCCGATACAGACATAATAAACATTATGCAGGCGGTGGCCTACAGCCGGAAACAGCGAGCGGTTACCCTCTAGAGGCAATGGTGGGGGAACAGGAAATGATGACTCTCACTTTAGATTGTGAGTTCACATGTTGTGTTCAAGCCTAGCAGGTGTTCTGGGTCCTCCGGCAGGCAAAGCTTCATTGTGTGACCAATTGATTCTTGAAGTAAGGTAATACAATGGTTATATTTATTATAATGTTGATGTACTGTTTAAAATGTTTACAAATGATCATAGTCTAACTTTGTGTTCTTGTGGGATTGAAAACAAGCGCCATGTTTCTGTTTACTGCACTTGTTAGTTGGATCCTTCAGCTAAACATTCATTTGCGATTTATTACTAAAGAATATTATCTTACATTTGGTGGCAATCGACTAGTAAAGAATATTTCTTAATTCTTTCACAATATGCGGCTAAAGTAATATTTCTTTATACTCTTTTACATATGTGGCTAAAGAGTATTGGTTTTTCATTCTGTTGCCATGTGCTGTCAAAGATTGCATCTCTATTTTGTTAACACGTGCTGACTAAAGTATATCACTATATCTCTTTATAGTCGGTTACATATGCGAATAAAAGAAGATTTCTGTATATTTTGTGACAATATGCCAAGGAAGAATATTCCCTTATATTATGTTACAATCTGTATATATTTATTTTTCTCAATATTTGAATAATGTACTTTTCAAATGTACTTGCTGAACAATGATGCTTTCACAGAGGAAATGTAGATTAAGAGTCTATCTCTTTAAAACCATGTACACTGACTCACACCTGTAGGGATGTATATATCTTGTTATTCTGTTATTCACATTTTTCCCCTGAATATGTTTTGTGAAAGTGTCATGTTTGGTTCTGAGAATAAATGCTCATTAATAAGAGTTGCACCATATACCCAAATGTTAGCCGGACGTTGCACACACCGACAACCTTACGTAGTCATATGATGATTAGGTGGTTCTTACGGTCAAGGGCATGCCATTTATGTTCTGAAATATGATTGGAAAACAGCCCATTTCTGTCTATGTGCATGAGATAACCTGCAATCTTGGGTGGTTTAACAATGTCGTCCTCCGGCCCTTTGCTTAGAAGAGACCGCGGGGAAAGACCAGACCTATTTGTTTAAATCAGTGCGTATGCTAAATACATAACGCGTATAAAGGCAGTTATATCAATACACTGATGATGATGATGATTGATGATGATATGATGATTAATGGTGATGATGATGTGATGATGATGGTGATAGGCATTGAAGATCTAAGCTGAACCCAGAGAAAATAGTATGAGCTGATTTACAGGCACCTGATGATGACAGTGATGATGATGATTTTATAAGGTTGACCATTAACTCAACTTACATCCATCTCAACACACCCTGTCTTATCAAGCAAGTCTCAACCTATCTCTGGCTTACTAGGAAGTGTCACTACATGCACCTTTCCCATGCATCTACCATAGTATGCTTCTAGTTCAACCCACTTTCATCACAATATACCTTTATCTAAATCACATCATGCCTCTACCACAACCTAACTTCTGTACAACCATGTCTGGTACATCCGATGACTTTGAATCAACTTAATTTATTATAGCCAGATAACCTGATCACAATCAGACTCCCTGGTCTTAAAGTGTAACTATTGTATTTCATTGTCCTGGTTGCAACACTAGTTGATCCCATCAGGACCATACAGCATGATATGATGGATTGAATGCCATCTATACAGATAAGAGGGATGTGACCTCACTATTGAGGAGACACATGCTTCCCTCTCTTATTGTCTTATTCTCTTCTCTTTTTTTTTTCTTTTTTTTTTCTTGATTGTTGTTTTGTGTGACATGTTTTAATGCTTTACTGACATGTAAATGTTAGCAAAATGCTTATGAAGTTGTATTTTGTTTGGACCATCAGATGGGGCGCTTAACTGAAAGCCTACTGTTGTGAAGATGCGGTCTTGGTTGCTGAGGGCGGTAAACTTGTGTGTCAGGTCAATCTTCTGCCAGCCCAAATATATATAATATCTACAAAGTACAGCCCATTTCCTTGCATCATCCACCACCCCATCCTACCAAGATCTCACCCATGTAACCCATGAACCCACTGAGAATTCCTGATGATCCTACTGAAGAACTTTATCACCCCTCACTTACATAAGAGATGACCCTCTGCTAGAGAACTGGTTCCAGGGAAGAAGCAGAATCATATACAACTGAAGTACCTACCGGCAGATATCAGCTGCACCAAAGATATATATATCCTTTTTTTGTAAAGTGGTATCTACTTAGTGATGCATTATGATACTTTAATGTATTTTGTTGGATAAATCAACTGTTGGATTTCTGTTTCCATAATTATGCATTCACATCAGTTGGTATTCTTTGTAAACCTGACCATGTTTTTCCCAGAGATGTACTCCATGTAAAAATAATATATTTGGTTGTCATTTTTTTGGGGATTTATTACACTTTATGTTACCAGACCATTTGTTGATTGATTCTTACATAATGTTTGTAAACACAAAAATTATGTGATGTCACTGTATATCCTGTTTATACTGTGAATGTTTTGTCATGATATTGTTGGTCTGGTCTATCACATACTTGTGTATTATAAATCATATGTGACCATATTAATTTAGACCGTATGAGGGCGGACACCTGCACACTAGCACCTTTTCCCTAGTGATAGAGAAAGGGCATCCAATTTTGGGATAGTGGCAACAGTCCGTGGTCTCCACACCTTTCCAAGAAGCTTAAACTTATATCTATATATTTTTTTCTTCATTAATTCGTGTAGATACAACACATCCTTAGTATCTTCACGTGGGGGCACGAGCCAATAAAATTTAGCTTCCAGAAGGTGATCTTGATAGAGGATAGGAACCCATCCCCTTTGGGCTTACCCTGATAATATTCCTCAGACAATTAAATTCCTCTTAAGTGGGTGTTACATTCTAACAGATGTAACCCCTAGAAATAAACCTCACATGTATGTTACCAAGAAATAACAGAAAGAGAAATATATTAGATGCAAGGGCAGTGCACAATTTCAGTATAAACACAGATCATAAAGCAGTCGTTGCCACAATAAGAACCATCAGAAGAAGAAAACAAAGAGCAGGAAAATACATGCCATGCGAATCAGTCAATTTAAAAAAAACTTTAAATACGAGGCAGTAAGGGAAAATTATGAGAAAGAACTAACTGAACACTTTGTAAAATTACCTATAGAAAGAAAGACTGTGGAAAAACAATGGGAGATATTCAAATCAAGCATTTTAAATACTGCAAAAATAGCATGTGGAACCACGAAAAAACGCAAAACACGGATAAGGAAAATAACAAGTTGGTGGAACGCAGAAATAAAGAAAGCTGTAAAAGACAAAAAGGAAAAATAGTAAAAGTGGTCGAAGAGCAAACAGGAATGCGATTACATAGAATATAGAACAGCGAGAAGACATGTGAATAGAATAGTAAAGAGAGAAAAACAAGAATACTGGGAGGAGTATGGGTAAACTCTACATAAAAACTACAAGGAAGCAATTAGAAACTTCAATAAAAAGATAAGTGCAATGAGAACCAGAGGAGAACCCTTTGACCTAATTGAAATGATTAACAGCGAATATGGAGAACCAATAAGTGAATAAAAACAAATCCTTATAAGATAGAAACAGTACTTCGAACAACTTCTCAACACAGGAATTCAAGAAACCGTCACAGATGCCACCGAAGCGCTAGAACCAAACATACTGAAAGAAGAAATTATAGAAGCCATCAGATTAGCCCCATTGAACAAATCACCAGGACAATATGAAATACCAAATGAACTAATTAAAGCATCAAGAAAGTAGGAACAGCATGGCTACATAGACTATTCAACCATGTTTGGGTAGAACAACTGACACCACGAGATTGGGGAAACGCCATAATTATCCCAATTTGGAAAAACAAAAGCAGCAAAAGAGACTGCATACAATACAGAGGCATCTCACTGTTGAGTTACACTGGGAAAATATTTTGCAAAATTCTTAAGAAAAGATTACGAACTATTATATAACCCCAGCTAAGCGAAGCACAACTTGGATTTCGGGGGGGGGGGGGGGGGGGGGGGGGGGGGGGAAGGATGCACAGATGCCATTTTTGCTCTTAGACAACTTATAGAAAAATCAATCGAATTCAATGAAACACTCTGCTTAGCCTTTGTCGACCAAGAAAAGGCATGTTAGTTAGTTAGTCGACAGATCATCCTCATTGCACATCGAACCATTCAGTCCATAAGTGCTCGGATCCCCTCCTCAGCAAATCCCGCAGCGTGTAGCGGCTAACTGACACCAGTTCTGTGTTGGTTTATCAATCTTCTTTGGCTTCCTGCGTAGTGTTCTTGTTTGGCCACCCCTCTTTTAATTTGCTGTTCTCGCAGTCTGGCCATGGTTGTAGATTCACAGTCATCACTTGGTTCTCGCAAAAGTCTTACTTCTCAGTAGAGCATTCAGAATGTCAGCCTGGTCCATGGCGCGTCCGCCCTCCACAGTAGCCTTACCTGCGAGCTTGTCAGCCCGCTCATTCCCTTGTACTCCCGCATGCCCTGGCACGAAGATGAAACTAATCTTTGCCAGCCGAGACCGCTCCAGAGACAGCAACCATTCTCTTCGGATCCCACCCCCTCATCTCTATCCTCTTGAGCATGTTCATTGAGTCGCTAAGGAAACATGCCCTAGTGAATGTCTGTGTCTCGAGCCATGTTATTGCTTTACTTACTGCCATGACTTCCATAGTCAGGCTACTTGTGGTCTCAGCAAAAGCACCAGAGTCCTCCTTCACAATTCTCCCTCCGGCCTGAGCCGTAAAGGCCCATGAACTTCTCACATGTCGGACGACCGACCGACCCATCTGTGTAAATGACAGCATCACCATCTAGCGAATTCTCGAAAATCAACAGCTTGTACTTCTGCCTCCACAGCAGCCGGGTTTTCTTGTCTGCATTTTCTGTCTAGTTGGATGCAAACTGAAAAGGATGTGCAGAAATCTGTTGGCACTTGTACCCACTCCTCGCCAGGTTCCAAGTCCTCAAGTGAACACACCTGTTGAAGAATGTCTTCGGCCTGACCCATCCACGACCGTCCTCTTTTTAACCTGCTGCTCTTCACCTTCATAATTTCACTATGCAGTGGATATTGTGTGTTTTAACTCTGAGGTAGGCGCGACTCTGCAGACTTGTATTCTGTCTACAATGGGTAGAAAATCAAGAAGATAGCGCATCGCCCTGCATGCTGTATCTCTTATACATCCATTTGATAGGGTAGATAGAATCAAGCTGTGGTGAATACTTAAACAATATGGAGTGAGTACACATCTAACAAGCCTATGTAGAAGCTTATACAACAACAGTGAATGCATAGTGAGAGCAACTGGAAGACACTCAGAACCCTTCACCATAAGATCCGGAGTACGACAAGGTTGTGTCCTGTCCCCTCTCTTGTTTATAACATATAGACAACATATGTAAAGAAACCAGTCAAATAGAGACCGCAAGAACAACGCATGACCAGAACGCAGAAGAAGAACCATCTGCAAACCTAACCATTAGAGAACTTCTGTTTGAGTACGACCAAGCACTAATAGTAATAGCAAAATCAGAAGCTGAATTACAAGACCACATGAATAGTCTAAACGAAATGTGTAGGGAACATACCATGAAAATTAACATAAGTAAAACAGAGGTATTGACTATAACTAAAGAAGAAAAAAGCAACAACGATTCACCTAAACGAATAGCACTTGAAACAAGTAACGAGTTTCAAGTACCTAGGAAGTATAATATCATCATATGGAAAATCAGAAGAAGAAATCGAAAACAGATGCAATAAGGCAAACTAACTCATTGAACAAATTGCACCAATACTAAAGAATAAACATTTATCAATAGTTACTAAGAAAACACTTTACAAAACAATCTTCCTATCACCTCTATGCTACTAATGCCAAACCTGGACAATGACAGACACAGAGAAAAGAAAAATCACAACCACAGAAATGAGATTCCTGAGAAGAATACTCAATGTATCTAGAAGAGATAAGATCAGAAATGAAGAATGGGGACTAAAGTGGGGGTTATAGCAGTGCTAGATTTTATAAACAATATAAAATGACACAAAGTGGTGCAGCTTTACATAACAGAGTTACGACACATACAGAACGTTGCGGCGGTTAGCCTTCATGTCACTTGTTTTCCGGGAGGAATGTGGAATCAACAAGCACATCTTCAAATTTATTATCTGTTGGGATTATTGACTGACTTCTGTCTACACTCCTCCCTTCTGTCTTCCCTTCCATATATCTATTTCTTTCACTCTCTCTGTTATTCCCTCAACACATACTCCGACAACAGTTCCTTTCAACGATAAATAAAAGATTTATTAATAAAAAACTATGTCTGGTGTATGTATGGACTGTGTATATGTAGTTGGTATTGTCTACTAGTGTGAATGCAAGATAGGACGGTTGACTTCGTATGTGCCGTAGTTCTTCTCGCCTCTTCTGTCGGTCAAAACACAGGAC
>JACEFZ010011440.1:37500-40636 GCA_014155875.1 Cepaea nemoralis
TGAGCAGTCAGGCTGAAAAACGTCTGATGGCTGCAGAAATGTGGTTTCTGGGGAGAGTGCAAAGAATACCATGGACAGACATAAAAACCAATTACCAATTATTACAGGAAACAAATGAAAATCGTAAATTGATTAGAGAAATTAGACGTAGACAGTCAACTTGTTTTGGAGATGCTATGAGAAGAAATGAATTGGAGAACTTGGTGACAACTGGCAAGATTGAAGGGAACAGACCAAGGGGAAGACCGAGAAGTAAATACCTGGATGGCTTGGCCACGATGCCATGGTCGAGACAGGAACACTGAGCTTATCCACGACTCTGGTGATCGAGTGAAATGGCGAGTCATGACCGCCCACGCTTTCCGGCATGGCACATGATTGATGGATAGCACTTCAGCACTCTCTTTCTTACATTCAATGATAGAGACATATTGCATAAGATATTCTTCATTTTCTCAAATGCAGCCTTTACATGCCCTATTCTGCTCTTTATCTCTGTTGTGCATCTTCCATCTTATGTTATAACTGTCCCTAGATATTTAAAACTACCCACTTGGCGAAGAATTTTCCCTTCTATCTCTATTTCACATTTGGGTGTCACCTTTTTCTTTTATATCACTATTGTTACTGTTTTCTTGATATTCAATGGGGGTCCTTTCTTTGCACTCTCTGTTACTACAATGTCCAACAATTGTGGTAGGTCTTTTTCATTATCCGCCATCAATACTGTATATTCTGCATATCGTATAATGTGCATATTATAACCACCCGGAAAGGTTAGTTAGTTAGTTAGTCGACAGATCATCCTCGTTGCACATCGAACCATTCAGTCCATAAGTGCTCGGATCCCCTCCTCAGCAAATCCCGCAGCGTGTAGCGGCTAACGACGCCAGTTCTGTGTTGGTTTATCAATCTTCTTTGGCTTCCTGCGTAGTGTTCTTGTTTGGCCACCCCTCTTTTAATTTGCTGCTCCCGCAGTCTGGCCATTGTTGTAGATTCACGGTCATCACTTGGTTCTCGCAAAAGTCTCACTTCTCGTAGAGCATTCAGAATGTCAGCCTGGTCCATGGCGCGTCCGCCCTCCACAGTAGCCTCACCTGCGAGCTTGTCAGCCCGCTCATTTCCTTGTACTCCCGCATGACCTGGCACGAAGATGAAACTAATCTTTGCCAGCCGAGACCGCTTCAGAGGCAGCAACCATTCTCTTCGGATCGACCCCTCCTCTATCCTCTTGATCATGTTCATTGAGTCGCTAAGGAAACAAGCCCTAGTGAATGTCTGTGTCTCGAGCCATGTTATTGCTTTACTTACTGCCATGACTTCCATGGTCAGGCTACTTGTGGTTTCAGTGAAAGCACCAGAGTCCTCCTTCACAATTCTCCCTCCGGCCCGAGCTGTAAAGGCCCATGAGCTTCTCACATGTCGGACGACCGACCCATCTGTGTAGATGACCGCGTCACCGTCTAGCGAATTCTCGAAAATCAACGCTTGTACTTCAGCCTCAACAGCAGCCGGATTTTCTTGTCTGCATTTTCTATCTAGTTGGATGCAAACTGAAAAGGATGTGCAGAAGTCTGTTGGCACTTGCACCCACTCCTCGCCAGGTTCTAAGTCCTCAAGTGAACACACCTGTTGAAGAATGTCTTCGGCTTGACCCATCCACGACCGTCCTCTTTTTAACCTGCTGCCCTTCACCTTCCTAATTTCACTATGCAGTGGATGTTGTGTGTTTGCGTTAATTCTGAGGTAGGCGCGTGCCCTGCAAACTTGTATTCTCTCTTCAATGGTTGGAAAATCAAGAAGGTAGCGCATCGCCCTGCATGCTGTATCTCTTGTACATCCAAGAATAATGCGCATAGCTTCATTCTGTATCCTTTCCATCCTTTCTATCTGCTTATGGCTGAGAGTCAGGATTGCCATTGCATACTCCAAAACAGACATGACCAGCCCCTCGTACAGAAGACATAGATGGCGCTGCTCACAGTTTGCTGCCGCCATCACCCGCATCGCTGCCAAACCCCGCTTGGCCTTTGTTATCACCTGGTCTATGTGCACATTATAAGCAAGGCTTCGATCAAACCGTATCCCAGGTAATTCATTGCCTGCGTTCTTTCCACCGTCTCTGAACACAGCATTACAGTTGGTGTTGGATTGTTGACAATATGATTATTCAACGAGAACCAAGTCACTGTTGCCTTTGTTGGGTTGACCATTGCCCCAGCTTCATCACACCAAGTACTTATGCGATTGAGTTCGGTTTGTAGTTCCACAGCAACCTCCTCTCTATCCTTACCCTGACGATACACTAAAACATCATCGGCATACGACAATGTCCTGCCAGGTCCAGTGATCTGCTCACTGGTGATTCTCACTGTGTAGGCGTTGAACAGTACCGGAGATAATGGTGATCCCTGTGGTAGGCCAGGATATATTGTTGTTGGTTCCGAAGTCCAACTGCCACATCTAAAAACTACTTTCCGTTGGTAGAGGGCTGCAGCGATCCAACTAAGGAGGAATGGACTTACGTTTAGTTCAAGAAGCTGAAACATTAAAAAATCCAGTGGTACTCTGTTGTATGCGTCCTCAAGATCAATCGCTGCAGCAACGGTTTCAGTGCCTGAGTGGAAACCTTCATAGACATCATGGGCAAAGACTGCTGCATTGGTCCAGGTTTCTCTTTTTGGACGGTACCCACCCAGGGTAGGTGGGAAAGCACCTTGCCTCTCTAGTTGGCTTGATATTTTCCTGGCAATTACCTTCTCCAGCAGCTTGCCTATTGTATTCTGCATGGTTATAATTCGATATCCCTGAATTTTTTTGTGGTCTTTGTCAGGCTTCGGCAAGGGAATCAGATAGCTGTGTAACCATTCCTCCTTGATGCTAGCACTCCCTATACTGTTGTTGTACATGTCTGCTAGTTTCTCTAGCTCATTGTCGGTACACCTATTTATGTCGTCGTATCTTATGCCATCAGGACCTGGAGCACTGTTTTTTGATCGTCGAAGCACAGCCTTGATTTCTTTCACTGTCACTGTGTCTTCCTCCGAAGTGTTCTGGGCCTTGCACTTCCCGATTGACCCCCTTGGCCAGGGTTTCGGCCTCCCATTTTTTTTCTGTTCCTTTTGGTTTTGCCCTG
>JACEFZ010011441.1:0-66082 GCA_014155875.1 Cepaea nemoralis
TTTTTTTTGGGTCTACTGACTTTATAAAATGAATTTTAGAAGAATGAGACGGACATAACTATAAAGTATGAAGGGAAAAACAATATCAAGTAATCGGTTCTTGTATTAACGCGATCTTGAAATGGTCTTCATTTCCCCACCCCCCCCCCCCGGAAACCCTAAAATTCCCCCCTGGGGGGGGGGGGGAATTCCCCACCGGTTGAGAACCACTGATCTAGCCACTACAATAAGGCGTTTCCGATTACCGGTTTGAAATAAGTAAAGAATAGTTGATGGTATCACATCTTGAGGTAAAAAAGTATAGTTGGTGATTTCACATCTTGAGGTAAAAATAGTATAGTTAGCGGTATCACATCTTGAGGTAAGAAAGTATAGTTGGTGGTACCACATATTGAGGTAAGAAAGTATAGTTGGTGGTACCACATATTGAGGTAAGAAAGTATAGTTGGTGGTACCACATATTGAGGTAAGAAAGTATTGTTGATGGTATCACATCTTGAGGTAAGAAAGTATAGTTGGTGGTATCACATCTTGAGGTAAGAAAGTATAGTTGGTGGTATCACGTCTTGAGGTAAGAAAGTATAGTTGGTGGTATCACGTCTTAAGGCAAGAAAGTATAGTTGGTGGTATCACAGTTTAATGATAAATATAGTTTAATAGTAAATAATGGTAAATATATATGGTATTGACAGGCTGGGGCAAGTAAAACTATTGTTGGTTGTCAAAGATCTCCCCTAGTTTAAAGGGCTTGTGTAATGTTGGAAAGATGAAAACGTTGGTGGTGATGATGATCGTTGTACCAGCAGAAGAAGGTACAATGGTCACAGTGGATAGTGTGGCCTATCCACCACGTTATAGCAGCTCCCATTGTTGTATGTTAACTTCTGCATGTCCTTTGCAGGACGATGCAATTAACCCCAAACCCTGTTAACTCTTTGGGATTTACTAGGTAATTTTACTTTCCGTAGTTTGCCATTGCTTTCTGAAGGAGAAGTCAACATTTAAGCCCTACTGACCAGCGTGTGGAACGATTCCACTATACCCCGTCAGAGGAGGAAGTGTAAGAGCATTACACCACTCAGCCACGCCGACCATATATGTTAGCACTGCCTGTACACTCAAAGGTATTTCAAAAGGCATCACGTGGATTGAGTAATGAAAGTATGAGTGTGTTCAGCTGAAAGATGCACTACTTGTTTCAAATATAGTTTCAAACGCTACACTTCAAAGACATCTCTTTTGTTTCTAATTATCCACTGCCAGCGCCAGCATGTGTATAGCACCACTAGTGTAATGAAACATACGCGTTATATAATAAACACCTGCTCCACACTTGGTTCTGGTGCAGCCGAACCTTCACGAGTGATTCCTGTTGCCAATGATTATGTCACGGTGGTGTCAAGCTGGCTGTACGGAACTTGCTGCTGAATGTTGTTGGCGTGTGTGGTTTGGGTAGTGGACGCAGATTCACAATCCGGATAGACCGAGTTTCGTAGTCAGCAGCAGGTCATTTGGGAGCAGATTGTTTAGCGTTTATTTTCGCATTTGTAAGAGCAACAGTTGTTCAGAAAGCAGTGACAGACTACCGAAAGTGAAGTTGCTTAGAAAATCACAAACAGCCAATTAAATGCTTGCACATAATGAAAACAAACAAACAGACAAACAAACATGAATTTCAAATCCTGAGAACACACGATAAACACACGCACACGCTCTCTCTCTCTCTCTCTCTCTCTCTCTCTCTCTCTCTCTCTCTCTCTCTCTCTCTCTCTCTCTCTCTCTCTCTCTCTCGCTCTCTCTCTCTCTCTCTCTGTCTCTATCTCACACACACACACACACACACACACACTAATAATAATGATAATTCTGATTTACTAATACACTGATAATTCTATAAAACCAAGAGTAGTCTGACAATTGTTGAAAATGTGGTATAATCCATTATGCACCAACTATAGAACTGTTGCTCTGATCAGCCATGCAAGTAAAATTCTACTAAAAATCATAATGGGAAGACTTCGTAAGAAAATGGAAGAAGAGATTAACGTGGTTCAAGCTGGATTTAGACAAGGTAGAGGAACAAGAGACCACATACTAAATATGCGCTTAATAATAGAGAAGTGTAGAGAATTTAATGTAAACCTATTCTCATGTTTTGTGGATTATTCATAGGCATTTCTCTGTGCACACCAAGGCCACCTCGTTTTGATCTCACAAAAATACCAGATGCATACAACGTAGAAGTTCAGATTCGTTTTGGGATCTTCATGTCTATAAGGAGGAAATGGCATCTGATGAATTGGCAGTACAAACTGGAGATATCTTGATAAAAGCAACTAAAGATCTAATTCCGGCCAATAATAAGCAACTTAAGCCACGGGTTACATCAGACACGGTAGAATTAGTATAGCAACGAAGATAACTGGAATTCAAAACAATGTTTTCCCGTAGTGAATTTGAATAACGAAGATACAAACAATAGATTGCACGATTTATTGCCTGGTATATTTCGCTGCATCTCGCCAGGTACATACTGCAGAATTCATACAATATAAAGTAAAATAACTAGATAAATCCTTCAAGCTGAAACATACACATGTCCGCACAGTAATGTCAGTTGTCTACCACGGTAATTTTAAACTGACTAACATATATTGGAAACAACAAGCTACCATAAGAGTTGACAATGAAGTAAGCCAATATCAGCCTATTAAGAGAGGTGTGAGACAGGGATGTGTAATGTCTCCAGATCTGTTTTCCCTGTGCAGTGAAAGTATTTTCAGAAATATTGAAGATATGGAAGGAATCAACATTGGGAGACAATGCATCAATAACATTAGATATGCAGATGATACAGTCTTGATTGCAGACAATGAACAGGACCTGCAAAATTTAGTAGATGCGGTTGTTACACACAGTGAACAACTAGGGTTAGAATTAAGTTGTAAAAAGACACAGATTATGGTCGTCACTAGGAAGAACGAAATACCACAATGTAACATACAGGTAAATGGGAATATTCTTCAACAAGTGAATAGGTACAGTTATCTTGGAACAGTAATAACATCTGATGGGAGATGCCTTGAAGAGATTTGAACAAGAATCGCCATGGCAAAAGTAGCCTTTAGCAAGATGAAAAACATACTGACCAATAAAAAGATGTCAATTGAAACGAGAAAAAGAGTCTTGGGATGCTACATAGAACCTGTACTCCTATATGGATGTGAAGCTTGGACAATGAGCAGCCAAGCTGAAAAACATCTGATGGCTGTAGAAATGTGGTTTCTGAGGAAAATGCAAAGAATACCATGGACAGACAGAAAGACCAATGAACATGTTCTTCAAGAAACAAATGAAGATCGTAAACTGATTAGAGACATTAGACGTAGACAGTCACAATTTTTTGGGCATGTTATGAGAAGAAATGATCTGGAGAACTTGGTGACAACTGGTAAGATCGAGGGGAACAGACCAAGGGGAAGACCTAGAAGCAAGTACCTGGATGGCTTGGCCTTGTGGCATGGTCGAGACAGAAACACGGAGCTGATCCACGACTCTGGTGATCGAGTGAGATGGCAGAACATGACCACCCACGCTTACCGGCATGGCACATGATGGATGGATGGAACATGTCTTTCTGCTTGCACAAAATTGGCTTATGTAGATTGATCATTATCGCTTCTGTAATGGATCAACAAGATACTATACACAGGCGATGACAGCCTAGTGGAGCCGACACACCGGAAGCTTCCCTCTTCATCAATTTGCTAGTCATATGCTGGAAAGCGGTCATGTGATTGATAGAGACAGTGCCTTTCGCGTGTTGTTTACCACATAAAATACTCGCTTGTTAAAGATATTTCTAGTTATTTTACTTTACGTTGTGTGAATTCTGCAGTATGTACCTGACGAGATGCAGCGAAATATACCATGCAATAAATCGTGCAATCTATTGTTTGTGTCTTCGTTATTCGAAGATATCTGAAACATAAAGAAGGAGAACCCGATAATAACAGGATGAAGTATAAATCTATAACACGAGAAATAAGAAAGAACACAAGAAAGGACAAAAACCAGAATATACAAGATTGTAGATATGATTGATTGATTGATTAAGAACCGACATCACAGCATTCGGGGCATTCCCATAAGCGCTCAGTCCCCATCCTCAGCAGCCAGCGAAGAGTTCCAACACTAATAGTTCCAGTAGCAATCTGATTATAGTAGTTGATTATAGTAGATTGTAGTTGTAGAATAGAGCAATATCACAACAGTGGAAGAGATCATGAAATTTCAAAGAACTTAAGTTATTGACATGAAATGTTCAACTTTAATTAAATGTTATCTGTAACACGTTGGGAAATACCCTAATGGATCGAAAAAATGTCTATAAAGATGGCAGGAATACTGCATTGGAATGTATGATATGAATAACAGTGAGGATATTGCTGTGATGTAAGTCCAAGTCCGCAGTGTTGTGCCATGAGGATGTGTTCGAACCTACAAAATGAACTGGCTCGTTAAACGGAGCAAAAACAATAGTCTTCACTGATGAATTTGAGAATACGAGAATGACCAACGGAGCTCAGGCGAAATTTTAACACCTTTTAATTAAGTGTGAACAGTATTATTACATATTATTATAGTGTTCCCGTAGAGCACCCGTTATTGCCGGGATAACATCTAACCTAAGCGAGCACTAACTTTCAATATATAAATCTGTCTCATATTCACTTTGACGGTCAGACTATTCCTATTCCCTCTGTTCTTTCCGATCGTCCTTGCTGTTATGTTCGTCCGAGTTTCGTCTAGTTTCTGCCCCACGTTCTTGGACCCATGGCGCTTTCCAATCAATGCTTCTATTTGTTATCCACTTGAAGTCCACTGTTCAATTACATCTAATAGCCACACCAATTTGTTTCCACAATCGAATACACAACCGCTCACCTTGATTCCTGCACAACGTATGATTTCGTTGTCACGCTAGCGTTGTCACGTTAGCGTTGGTATGACGTATCTTCGCATCCTATAGTTTTCGTGCTCTGTTTACTTTGGGATTTCCTTCCATTCTCTGTATGGTGTGCTTTGGGGCACTTGCTATGTGGCAATATGCCCCCCCCCCCCACATGTAAATGATATAATCATTTATAATCATTTATACATATACATATACACTTCGTGATTATTAAACCATTCTCAATAGCAGTGCCGACATCATGAGTCATATCTAGTGCTGAGTACGACGTTATGGCCCCTATTAATTACCCAAAAAATTATATATATATATATGTATGACGGGCACGCCCTCCAGTTCACAAACCACGGTCAACGTCGTGTAGCCAGCCCAGGGGGAGGCTGGTGTAACTAATTATATAATTAGTCCCTTCCACATGAACAAGTGTCCTCACTCTAGGTCAAAACCCGGAGTTGTGGACGAGGGTAACAACAGGTACTAAGTAGTCAGTACCAGTTGATGCTCAATATTGTCGCTGAATTATATATCCACTGGGTGTTTCTTGCATAGAATATATATGTAGGTGAGGTGGACGCCATTGCTGTATACAGTGCAATCTTATAACTTTAGAGATTTTCTCCATGACCATCGACCGCATTTACTTTTGTGCAATCTCAATGAAATGGCTCAACATATGTGGCGTCGCCTTCTAATGAATGTAATAGAACTCATTGATAATTATAACACTCTAATTATAACAGTTATTAACTAATTAACTAATATAATTAACGAACGTATCTATTCCAATATAATAACTAAACTATTGCAATTAACTAATTCTCTATATGTGTTCATGAAACTACACAAATTATAATGTTCATATCACATGTACTAAAATTACCATATTGTAAGTTCACTGTTCAATTCATGTCACTCTAATTAATATAATTACACAAATCGTCATTTAAGAAAAATACTTAATCTATATTCCTTAATATTGAATGTTCGTAATCGATCGGATCCTCATCTCCATAATTGAAGTATGGACACGCAAAGTAAAAGTTCCGTCATCTCAGTAATTGACGTATGAACACGAAAAGTAAAAGTTCCGTCATCCCAGTAATTGACGTATGACAGTTCCAAAATGTCGCAACACAAGTCACTTCATCACTTCATCATGTCTTTGCCAACAATGAAACATCCACATATGTATCTATCTGACTAACAATATGTAATATACTAATGTAATATAACTTGTTGGTTGCTATGTACATTGCTATTTAATCAGGTGCATCTGTAATATATAATATCTCTTCTAAACAGTCTATGAACGAATACAGACAAACATTAAGAACCAAAAGTGAAAACAACTGTGAAAAAGACCTATCTATTTACAATCGACTAAGATCTTTAAGAACATCATTGACTAGAATCTGGCAGATCTTAACATCGTAGTCTTGAATAATAATCCATAAGAACTTCAACGAAATAAATAAGAAATATAATTTCATAGTCGGATTAACAAGAATACATATTTAAATCAAATAATATTCATAGAATTAATTAATGTTCTCTAGTAAAGATATAGTTAACAACAATTATCTGAAGAATAGAGACCCGAAATATTTTCTCAAGACGAACTGTAGAGATATGAGATAGTGTGAACAATTCAGAAAATATAGCTGTATATCATCGAAAATTTTGCGACAACTTATTTTGTAAGACCCTAACGTGTCTTTAGTGACAAATGTGCTGGTATCATTAATAAATATTCTCATTCACTCTTTCACTCCTTCTTTTCTTCTTTATTCCGTTTTTCTTTCTTACAAACTTATAGTGTCTCTTTTCTGTATGTATGCCAATATCTGTATATTTTAATTTTGTTTTCACTCGTGTGTACAGTGAGTAGCACATATGTTTTAATAAAGTATGTTTGATAAATCTGCACCAGAAATAAGCCAAGTAATTAAAGTACGCATAAATCAGTGTATTTTGTTTATTGTAATTTTGTTTGTGATTATTGGCTTGTGTGCACATTTTCATGACTTGTGAGTGAATGACTGTATGTTTCTTAATATGTGTGTACCTATTCGTAATGGCATCAACATACATCTTCATTTGTGAGTATATGTTCGTCATGACGTATTCAACCTGAGATAGTGTTGATTTAAACAAAGTCATGATCAGGGCAATAAATATGGCTACCATATTCCATTTCCACTGTTTAGTAGACTGTATCTGTTGTAATATGATTTGATATAATACTTGGTCTCATTTGTGTATTTTCTTCTTCTTGGGTTATATGACCCTGGGTTTTTGTGAGTGCCTTGTCAGGTTCGTGTTCGATGTTCACTTCCTGGACGTAATCTTCAAGATTGGGTATATTCCCAATAGGTAACCCGGCACAAGGATTAGGTAATACTGCTGCATTTACTGTGCCTTCAAAATATGGAGATTGTATTGTAATTGTGGCAATTTTATATCTCTCAATTGTGCCACCAAAAGTTCTGCAGGCAACAGTTTTGCCTGTATAATCTTCTGTTTTTATTAACCTTTGGTCGACTCCAATAATTGAAGCCCCTGAATCACGAATACAGGTAGTAGGTTCCCCATTCACCCATGCCTGATGAACTCTGAGTGTGCCATTCTGAATATTAACAGCATTGGCTTCATGAATGGTTTCTAGACATTCGTCAATATGGATGTCTTTGTCAGTCTTTTCAGTCTTGTCACTATACTGTTGTATGATAGCTGCATGTGTTTCTTCTATGTCATCCTGAATCACTACTGAGAATACATATGCGGTACTTGCTTCTTTCCAAGTATTTCTCATCGCACATGATCTACTGGTATGCCCGTACGCCCGACAAGAAAAACATTTAATACTCCTCTTGTAGGAGTCATACTTACTTCTTTTCTTTGCCGTGATGTCTCTTAGATACGCTGCGTAACCAGGATGTTGATCACACATTTCCAGATGTCCGTGTGATAACTTGCAATGTTGGCATCGAGTGAGGTGTCCCTTTCTTGGTCTGTCTCCATCTTTATTTGAGTACTGATATGGACCTCTATTTTTATTTGCAAATTTCTTAAACTTACCATTACCTTTCTGTAATCTCCCGCTTGCTCCTATGACAAGTTCTGGTTGTGCACAGTCAGCAAATATGTCACGATGGGCATTATAAAATGATTCACACCGTGATTCCATCTCACTAAGTGACTTACACTTATTCTCTACCAGAAATATGGACATAGCTTCTGGTACTGCAGATTGAAGTTTGTCTCTCAGCATCAGGTCATGTATTTTATCGAAATCAGACCCAATGTCTGCTGCCTTTAACCATTTGTCAAAGCAAGAGAATGTTTTAGAAACAAAGTCAAGGAATGTTTAATTAGACCTAGGTGTAAGTGTCTTAAATTTTGTACGCAACCCACATTCATCCAAACTAAAATGTGCAAGAACACGATCTCGCATATATTTGTAGTTGGTTCGCAAATTCTCAGGAATTAACTCAATCACCTTCAAAGGTTCCAGCGCAAGATGTCGATGGAACAAGATTGGTAAGTCCTGCTCAGGAATCTTGTAGAATTTTGCTAAAACTTCGAAATTAGTAATTCAGGAACTTACAGAATCACATTGTTGGAAGTTACGAATCACACCTTGGTACTTCTTGACTGGATCATTATGTTTTGCTTGTATTTTTTCTCGTTCTAACTCAGCTTCAATATCCATTTCCAATGTCTTGATTTTCAAATTCCCTTCAAGTTTCTTGTCCTTAAGAATTGCTTCGGCCGCAAGTTTTTCTTTCTCAAATGCTAGTTGCTTTTCCTTCATTTCTGTCTCTGCGGCAAGTTGTCTTTCTTTCATATCTTTGTCCAAAGCTAGTTTATCTTTTTCAGCCACTATTCTCTCCCGTTCTAGAGCTAATTCATTTTCTTTTGCCGCCATTTTCTCTCGTTCTAAAGTTAATTCCTTTTCTTTTAATTATTTCTCAAGTGCCAATCTTTCTTGTCTTTCTTCTCGTTCACGTGCAGCTTGAAGTTCTTTCGCTTCTCTCTCTCTCTCTCTGCTGCTAACTTCTCAGCTCTTTCTTCTCTTTGCTGGGCCTGAAAATCCTTCAACTCTAAGCTCTGAGCCGGTCAACCCAGACTTATCACTTATGTCCATGAAGTCTTGAAGTGTCGACATGTTGTCCTAATATAGTTATCACTACACTAGCTGAAATAAGATAGAGGAGTGCAAAGAGTGCTAAGGAATCGACGATATGCAAGTACGCTCAAAATAGAGTAGACAATATATCAAAACACAAATGTTGAACAAAATGTCAACTTCAAGCTCAACAATAATGTAGAACTGAGTAACAAAAGAAATTTAGCAAAATTAATGCACTAGAAATGCCCTACCTGTTAATCTATGTAAATAACAGAAAATAGTATGCAAAATATATGTAGTATAAAGAATATATAACACTGGACTGTTAACAGTTGCAAACAACGACGAGTGACGTGCCATGTAAACACATTTTCGTACTTATAAAAGACAATAATACTGACTATCGATTTTCAGGTAAACAACATACAACACTACTACACTACTGTAACACTACTATAAGTACCAACAACACGTGAGACCGATACAAATTACTTCGTACCGACCTGACGATTGCAAGTACACAAATGCTTCTTAAGCTAGGAAGTGATCTTAACTATCCCAAGAAGAGCAACCACCCAACCACCCGCTGTTAATTTAACGCGAAATTGGTCATCGCTAGCTACTTAGTATCTTACGAATGCACCTAATCAACAACAATGAACGTAACGATCAACAAATTAAAACAATACTGGCCTTATGTTCTACTGTTGGCGATGCACCGTAGATACTTAAGTGTTGACGAGTGTGTGGTATCTTACAAAAATACAAGATACTGGTGATGGATTGCTGTAGTGCGTGAGGCTGGTCAATGCTATTCGTGGATGGTGTTCTTTGCAAACTGAGGCAGTAATTAACGTACTGATTAAACACAATCAGTATCACAATGTGACACCCGTGGCGCGAGCCCGTTGACCCGGTCGTTTACATAATCAACGGCGGTGTCACATATTTAAAAGCGTAGATTTATCGCCGACCTTTGAGCTGCCTCAGCCTGTATGTTGCTCGTAATGTCCCCGCATAACTAGCAATGTCCAATTGTGTGAGATGACAATCGATTGTGTAGACTTAACAATCGGATAGTGAGTTCCTTCTCACGTATGTTGTAGTTCCAATCTATGTAATCGTACTACAATGTTCTCCTGCTGCGTCCAAGTTGAACGAAGCTCATGGTGAAGGACAGGTCTTCACTTACCAGCATGCAAGTATAACGCAAGTATGTAAATATCTGTGGGCGTTATTTGGTCCAATCTATGACTTCCGTCTGCAATGGCCACTGAGCTAGTAAAAGATGTAGACTCTTCTGCGACGTAATACCTGATAATAATAATAATGTCAGCAGACTATGTCGTCTTTGGTGTCGACTTACTTGTATGCAGAAGCCCAGTACGTATTTTTTTTGTGTGCATATCCTTTACAGGACATCGCTGTCAACACCAGCATCTTTCAGCTGTATGTTGATTTCTTGGCAAGATTACGCTCAGTAATTTGCCATTGCTTTCTGAGCGGCCGGCTCACATACCCTGTAAGTTACGGATACGATTCGAACAACTGCTGATTCTCACCGTCATAACGTTGCCTACGACAGTATACGAGATTACAGAGAAAAGTCATAACCTCTAAGCCATGAAGCCGGCCCAGTACGTATGGCTATTCTTATAATGTATTGCTGATGTAATTTGCGGTAGATCTTCTTTGTTTCATAAAGGAAAACTACGAGCAGAACACCATCAAATGTCTCAACACTTTCATCACTGTTTATTGTGCAGTGAAGCGTTGTCGTTTCCGGTGCGTGCGGGATGGTGTGCAATTGTGGCTATTGGAGTACAGTTCTGGCATCGGAAAAATCCAATCTTGAAATCACTTGTCGTTAGTGGCGGGAGCAATGATTTCTAATATAGTAGGCCCGTGAAGTGCCTCCATGTTGCTGTGATGTAAGTACGAGTCCGCAGTGTTGTGCCATGAGGATGTGTTCGAACCTACAAAATGAACTGGCTCGTTAAACGGAGCAACAACAATAGTCTTCACTGATGAACTTGAGAATACGAGAATGACCAACGGAGCTCAGGCGAAATTTTAACACCTTTTAATTCAGTGTTAACAGTATTATTACATATTATTATAGTGTTCCCGTAGAGCACCCGTTATTGCCGGGATAACATCTAACCTAAGCGAGCACTAACCTTCAATATATAAATCTGTCTCATATTCACCTTGACGCTCAGACTATTCATATTCCCTCTGTTCTTTCCGATAGTCCTTGCTGTTATGTTCGTCCGAGTTTCGTCTAGTTTCTGCCCGTCGTTCTGGGATCCATGGCGCTTTCCAATCCATGCTTCTATGTGTTATCCACTTGAAGTCCACTGTTCAATTACATCCAAACACAACCGCTCGCCTTGATTCCTGCACAACGTATGGTTTCGTTGTCACGCTAGCGTTGTCATGTTAGCATTGGTGTGATGTATCTTCGCATCCTATATTTTTCGTGCACTGTTTACTTTGGGATTTCCTTCCATTCTCTGTATGGTGTGCTTTGGGGCACTTGCTATGTGGCAGATACGAATGAGATACATGAACAAATGACAGCAGAGACAGAACCTTAACGACTAGTAGTTGAAAGTGTATGGGCAATAACGAACCTGAAGAATGGCAACTCACAAGATGTGATGAGATACCAGCTGAACTAATTAAATCTGGAGAAGATGAAAACATACACATTTATCATGCTTTATGTAAAAATAAATGGAAATAAGGTATATGGCCAAAAGATTAGAAGAGACCTATCTTTATTCCAGTACAAAAAAGGGCCTTGAAATTATGCACCAACTATAGAACTGTTGCCTTGATCAGTCATGCAAGAAGAATTCTACGGAACATCGTAATAGGAAGACTTCGTAAGAAAATGGATTGACATGGTTCAAGTGGGATTTAGACAAGAAAGAGGAACAATAGATCAGATACTAAATATGTGTTTAATAATAGAGAAGTGTAGAGAATTTAATGTAACCTTATTCTTTAGCTTTGTGCATTATTCAAAGGCACTTGGCTGTGTACATTATCAGAAACTCTGGGAAAACATGAAGAAAATGGGGTTTCGATCGTGTAGTACAACTCATCAAAATACTCGATCTAGTCCAACAAGAGTCTCAAGAGTCCCAAGAGACTTGTATAATAAAACTGATTATACCACATTTTCAACAATTGTCAGACAACCCTTGGTTTTATAGAATTATCAGCATCTGGATGCCTTGGCCACGTGGCATGGTTGAGACAGAAACACGGAGCTGATCCACGACTCTGGTGATCGAGTGAGATGGCAAAACATGACCGCCCACGCTTATCGGCATGACACATGGTGGATGGAGTCCAACAAGCAGTGGTTAGAATAGATGGCGAGATATCAGGTTGTTTAGACATCAAGCAATAAGTTCGACAGTGCTGTGTGCTGTTCCCTTATTTGTTTAACATGTTCGCCGAAAATACAATGAGAAAAGTCAGAGATGATATAACCAAGGAGTAATATGATAACCTAATTGTCAGTGTTCATAAACACCACAGATTAAATATGCTGATGATACAGTATTACTATCCATATCACAAAATGGTATTGAAAAATTAATAACCTCAACCCAAAAGAATAGTGAAAATCACAACTTATATCTTAACATAGCGAAAACAAAGATACTGCATACAGATAACACTACTATGGAGAAAGAAAGTTATGCTAATTATGAAAAATGAGAGGTGGTGGACATTTTCAAATATCTCGGGTCATTAATTACCAACAATTGAGACATAATGAAGGAAATTAAAAGACGACTATCTATTGCTCTTTTAAAAAAAACGAAATAAATTGTGGATTGATTGGGATAGATTTGTAAGCGCTTGCATCTTTCCCATTACAACATTCGCATGTGAGACCTGGACACTTACTAAACAAGCTGAACAGCGCATAAATGTCTTTGAATATACATGATATTTACGGGTTCTAAGAATATCTTGGATACAGAAAAGAAGGAATGAATCCATACGACACGAGCTGAATATTGAAGCAGGTTGGCTACTACAGACGATACAATCGAAGAAATATTGAAGCATTTTGTTCACTTGAAACGTCATGAAAATTTGGAGATAACAATCATGGAGAGTTATTACCCGGGAAGAGAGGAAGAGGAAGGCCAAAAAGAAGATGGGTGCAGGATATGGCAGATGATCATCATTTGGGTGTATTGGACGCGGGACACCTTGCTTATGTCTGAGAAGCTTTCTGGAAAGTTGTTATGGGAGAGAGGTTCTGCAAGCGACAGCTGTGAGTGGCACCTTGCAGTCTTGACAGACCAAAGTATGTGAGTTGGAATGTGGCCAATATTCCATCACAATGCCTGGGCAGAGCTTTAGAGAGACATGTGGTGCCCAAACGACATGTTCCCTCTCTCGGCCTTGTCTTGTGTATTCCAGAGGAATGGGGAACCAATACGCCAGCGTCTGCAGCCTACCTTGTGCCAGATGTGACAACTACTGAACGAATAATTGTATACATGTATTTGCGACTCTGTGTTGTCAACACACTTCGACCACGCGGGGGGCAAACGTGCTAGCCAATAAGCTACCGCGGCTACCTGGGTATATGGTGCCTGTCCTATATTTGTGAACCAATCTGAACTCGTTGAGGGATGTAGAGAGTATCAGTTAGGCCGCCTTCAGTTCCTAAGAAATTTTCTGGTACCCTTTGGAGCCCAGGTGAATGAAAAAATGCTTACTTAGCAAGGGATTTGAACACACGACCATCGTTTCGGCAGGCAAATGATCTTGGCACTATGCCACCTCGGCTCTCCTTGCATAATGTGACATTTGATATGTGTTTATTTTCCCATCTTTTATAGCCAATCAATGCTTGTAAACCCCCATTTAGACACCAGACATGATGGCAGGTGGCACACAACTGAAGGGAAGTACTGGGCTCGGTAGGCCTGAAGAAGATAATCTTGCCAATTTTAATTTTAAATGTGGCTAAGTGAAAGCGGCTTCGTCTCCCAGATCTGGTCTTAACCTGGCTTTAGAAAACGTCATCAGATGCAGGAGAAGGACATACATGTGGCATTGATATGCGAATTTCTGAAAGCACCCATGACATTTCCTTGGCGTGCAACGACGCAGACGCACTTTAATATATGATTGACACAGATTTACGAGGTGGAAGTATGGATACGTGTTTGTGTTCACCACGCATAAAGAGCATACATGTCCACAGATGCAACAAAGCATCATCATCATGTGATCTGCCGTTAAACGTGGGCGGTCTTGTTTCGCCATTATTACATGAAACATGACTATCTTGGGACCTGTAATGAAGGTAGTTTGCCAGTGCTTTCCATCTTAGCAGTTACCTTACTGGTCGATGACCATAGCCATTGTCTCTAAAGAGAGATCCTCTGCCTACAGTCTTAAAATTGGAGACCACAACCTACAAATATCTGTCGGCTTCTCCTCAGCTTCATCCACCACCTGCACTCATGGCATAATGTAACGCGAATCTGGGATATAAACGGGTACTCCACCTTGCCCCAGGGTGTCCCATAGGCTAGTGGGGGGAAGGGGGAACCTTACTTCTCCTTTGATAGGAGATACCACTATCCCGCTACCCACCAACAAAACAGGAGTCTCTGTTGAACGTCATATCCGCTGTTACGGTTGTTATTTCCAGCACATCATAAGATCAGTTACCTTCTTCACAACTAATGACGATTGCAGTGGTTCTCAGACAGATGGTAGCATAGCCACATCTTCGCAACTCTCTCATACGGAAGGAGCGTCAGTAACTCTCTCAAACAGAAGGAGCGTCAGTAACTCTCTCAAACAGAAGGGACGTCAGTACATCTCTCATACAGAAGGAGCGTCAATTACTTTCTCATATAAAAGAGACTTCACTAATTCTCTCACACAGAAGTGCGTCAGTAACTCTCTCATACGGAAGGAGCGTCAGTAACTCTCTCATACAGAAGGGACGTCAGTAGCTCTCTCATACAGAAGGGACGTCAGTACATCTCTCCTACAGAAGGAGCGTCAGTAACTCTCTCATACAGAAGGGACGTCAGTAGCTCTCTCATACAGAAGGGACGTCAGTACATCTCTCGTACAGAAGGAGCGTCAATTACTCTCTCATATAAAAAAGACGTCACTAATTCTCTCACACAGAAGAGCGTCAGTAACTCTCTCATACGGAAGGAGCGTCAGTAACTCTCTCAAACAGAAGGGACGTCAGTACATCTCTCATACAGAAGGAGCGTAAATTACTCTCTCATATAAAAGAGACGTCACTAATTCTCTCATACAGAAGGGACGTCAGTACATCTCTCATACAGAAGGAGCGCCAATTACTCTCTCATATAAAAGAGACGTCCCTAATTCTCTCACACAGAAGGGCGTCAGTAACTCTCTCATACGGAAGGAGCGTCGGTAACTTTCTCAAACAGAAGGGACGTCAGTACATCTCTCATACAGAAGGAGCGTAAATTACTCTTTCATATAAAAGAGACGTCACTAATTCTCTCACACAGAAGGGCGTCAGTAACTCTCTCATACGGAAGGAGCGTCAGTAACTCTCTCAAACAGAAGGGACGTCAGTAACTCTCGCATATAGTAGGGACGTCAGTAACTCTCGCATATAGTAGGGACGTCAGTAACTCTCACATATAATAGGGACGTCAATAACTCTCGCATATAGTAGGGACGTCAGTAACTATCGCATATAGTAGGGACGTCAGTAACTCTCGCATATAGTAGGGACGTCAATAACTCTCGCATATAGTAGGGACGTCAGTAACTCTCGCATATAGTAGGGACGTCAATAACTCTCGCATATAGTAGGGACGTCAGTAACTCTCGCATAAAGTAGGGACGGCAGTAATTCTCGCATATAGTAGGGACGTCAATAACTCTCGCTTATAGTAGGGACGGCAGTAACTATCGCATATAGTAGGGACGTCAGTAACTCTCGCATATAGTAGGGACGTCAGTAACTCTCGCATGTAGTAGGGACGTCAATAACTCTCGCATATAGTAGGGACGTCAATAACTCTCGCATATAGTAGGGACGTCAGTAACTCTAGCATACAGAAGGGACGTCAATAACTCTCGCATATTGTAGGGACGTCAGTAACTCTCGCATACAGAAGGGACGTCAATAACCCTCGCATATTGTAGGGACGTCAGTAACTCTCGCATATAGTATGGACGTCGATAACTCTCACATATAGTAGGGACGTCAATAACTGTCGCATATAGTAGGGACGTCAATAACTCTCGCATATAGTAGGGACGTCAATAACTCTCGCATATAGTAGGGACGTCAGTAACTCTCGCATATAGTAGGGACGTCAATAACTCTCGCATAAAGTAGGGACGGCAGTAATTCTCGCATATAGTAGGGACGTCAATAACTCTCGCATATAGTAGGGACGGCAGTAATTCTTGAATATAGTAGGGACGTCAGTAACTCTCGCATATAGTAAGGACGTCAATAACTCTCGCATATAGTAGGAACGTCAGTAACTCTCGCATATAGTAGGGACGTCAGTAACTCTCGCATATAGTAGGGACGTCAGTAACTCTAGCATACAGAAGGGACGTCAGTACATCTCTCATACAGAAGGAGCGCCAATTACTCTCTCATATAAAAGAGACGTCCCTAATTCTCTCACACAGAAGGGCGTCAGTAACTCTCTCATACGGAAGGAGCGTCGGTAACTCTCTCAAACAGAAGGGACGTCAGTACATCTCTCATATAGTAGGGACGTCAGTAACTCTCGCATATAGTAGGGACGTCAGTAACTCTCACATATAATAGGGACGTCAATAACTCTCGCATATAGTAGGGACGTCAATAACTCTCGCATATAGTAGGGACGTCAATAACTCTCGCATATAGTAGGGACGTCAATAACTCTCGCATATAGTAGGGACGTCAGTAACTCTAGCATACAGAAGGGACGTCAATAACTCTCGCATATTGTAGGGACGTCAGTAACTCTCGCATACAGAAGGGACGTCAATAACTCTCGCATATTGTAGGGACGTCAGTAACTCTCGCATATAGTAGGGACGTCGATAACTCTCGCATATAGTAGGGACGTCAATAACTCTCGCATATAGTAAGGACGTCAATAACTCTCGCATATAGTAGGAACGTCAGTAACTCTCGCATATAGTAGGGACGTCAGTAACTCTCGCATATAGTAGGGACGTCAGTAACTCTAGCATACAGAAGGGACGTCAGTACATCTCTCATACAGAAGGAGCGCCAATTACTCTCTCATATAAAAGAGACGTCCCTAATTCTCTCACACAAAAGGGCGTCAGTAACTCTCTCATACGGAAGGAGCGTCGGTAACTCTCTCAAACAGAAGGGACGTCAGTACATCTCTCATATAGTAGGGACGTCAGTAACTCTCGCATATAGTAGGGACGTCAGTAACTCTCACATATAATAGGGACGTCAATAACTCTCGCATATAGTAGGGACGTCAATAACTCTCGCATATAGTAGGGACGTCAATAACTCTCGCATATAGTAGGGACGTCAATAACTCTCGCATATAGTAGGGACGTCAGTAACTCTAGCATACAGAAGGGACGTCAATAACTCTCGCATATAGTAGGGACGTCGATAACTCTCGCATATAGTAGGGACGTCAATAACTCTCGCATATAGTAGGGACGTCAATAACTCTCACATATAGTAGGGACGTCAGTAACTCTCGCATATAGTAGGGACGTCAATAACTCTCGCATATAATAGGGACGGCAGTAATTCTCGCATATAGTAGGGACGTCAATAACTCTCGCATATAGTAGGGACGGCAGTAATTCTTGAATATAGTAGGGACGTCAGTAACTCTCGCATATAGTAAGGACGTCAATAACTCTCGCATATAGTAGGAACGTCAGTAACTCTCGCATATAGTAGGGACGTCAGTAACTCTCGCATATAGTAGGGACGTCAGTAACTCTAGCATACAGAAGGGACGTCAGTACCTCTCTCATACAGAAAGGGTGTCAGTAACTCTCTCATACAGAAAGGGCGTCAGTAACTCTCTCAAACAGAAGGGGCGTCAGTACCTCTCTGATACAGAAGTAACGTCAGTAATTTTCTCATGAAATGTGTGATTCAGTAACTCTTACAGTTAGAAGGACATTCACTAACTTTATTCAAACAAAAGGTAGTTCAGTAACTCCCTCCAACAGAAGAATAGTGCAGATTTGGAATTTGCCTTTTCGATGTTAGACCATGACAATAATCTCAAGTACTTTATTTAAAAAAAATATGTTAACCGTGAGGCCTGAGAGCCTTATGCGGCCTCATAGTAACTCAAGTGCGGCCCGCGAAAAGTCCACATTTCTAATTCATAGAAACTGACCTTTTATTATTATGCCTACAATACACAATATTCCGTTATATCACAAAACATTACATATTGCTTGGACTGATTACAGCGCATTCGTTTAAAAAAAACGTTAAATATAACTTTGACTTAACTAAGCACAACTATCGATCGGTAAACAATTATTTGTTCACGCCTTTGCCCACATAATTAAATTATGCATTTCTTTTATTTATTAAGATATTTGCTTCTTATATAATGACATTGGTTAAATTTATTGTATTTAACAACTGCTTAATTTTGTTAAAACGAAAAAGAAAAAAAAAATTAACACGCAGAACTCAAAAATTTACAGTTGGCATTTTATCAGTTTTATGTTGTTTCGTTTGTCTTGTTACTTAGCATCGTTTATTCAAATATCTTTTATTTCCTTGTTGATATATTTTAAAACTTTGAAACTTTGAAAATACAAGAAACAACTCCGTCTCTAAGCAAACAGAAAACTTAACGAAGACGTAATCTGTTTAAAGAGAAGAGGGAGTCTTGTTTTTGCACAAATGTGAAGGCTAAAATCCGATCTCAGATATGCAATAATTTCCTTTCTTCATCGAAGGAACACAATAACAAATAATATTACAAAACGAGTCATGCTCACTTGCAATATATGAAGGGCCGATGCGAGTGTTAAAATTAAAGGATTTCTTCTACGTCGTCTTTAGTTGGCTGGCGTGATTGCGAGGCATCCTGATTTCTGTGGTGCGCCACCTGGTTGGTTTCCTCCTTCTTCAGGACATTTTCTTTGCTAGACAATACGGTGGTCTTACTCGAGTTTAGAAATGTATGTACACACGTGTCTGCGCATGTGTGTACGTACATGCATGTCTACAGCAGTCTGTTTTGTTTTTTAAGGGGGCAGAGACCCCCCGTCGCCCCTTCTGTTAGTTAAAACTGTTCCGCCACTTGGAGGGCAGGAGTTTGACTTTTGCTATCAGAGGTCATAATTGCACAAGTAATGGGGATATTTTGCAAAGGTTGATCACTCACTGCAACTCTGCGCCCTCGGTTTATATAACAACAATTTGAGACTCCCCAAGGATTTGGCAAATTACGAGTTGTTCGGTTAGCAACGTGCATTCTGTGAGGAATTACAGAAAGGAAATTCTGCCTCTGCTACTGTCGGTTTTGAGCTAAGTCAAATGTTTACATTATGTACAAAATCATACAAGAATAGTGAGATCATTCGAAGATGTTTTGTGAAAACAGAAGACACTGTGTGCTCTGATAAAGTAGAAGCATTCCAAGATTCCAAGAAACACTACATCCCAAGGTATTGGCAAAATGGCAGATGGCTTGTAAACACAAACGACAGCTATTGGGTGTATTTTAAATGACTGTGCAGTGTTAGAAAATATTGCCGGTCCAAGTTTTGTATTCACCCTCTGTAAAGTTCGTGTAAAATAATAGGTAAATACAAAACTTGGAACGGCAATATTTTCAAACACTGCACAGTCATTAAAAATACACCCTGTATTTAAACCATGTTTGGGGGAGATCAGCTGGGCATAAGAGCACTCGTTTTTAAATATCCAGTGAGCGCACAAAAAATAAAAAAAAAACATAACGCACACCAAATTTGAAAATGTTTCGATTGCCATTGTTAATACAATCTATGATTGATTGATTGATTGATCTAGGAACCGACATCACAGCATTCGGGACATTCCCATAAGCGCTCCGTCCCCATCCTCAGCAACCAGCGAAGAGTTCCAACACTAATAGTTCCAGTAGCAATCTATGTTGCTGGGATAACAGACTTTGCGGTTTTTCTGAGAGCTTTGGGTATTGGGTCATGTTTAGGAACCAGTGCACGATGCTACAACAATAAGCCATAACAAATCTGAGAACGTAGAACACGTTCTTGGAGAATATGATGTCAAACTGGATAAGCTTGTCAGTATAAATGTTGGTGTTGCAGCATGGCTGGTACAAACTTACACAATACAGTTGCCAAAACACACCCAGAATAACCGTTTTCCACTTTCATTGAATTATCCATCAACATAACCAACGTTCACACATTATAAAGGTGGATAATTGGGGCCTGAATGGTCTCAAGGTATAGTGTCCGCCTCGAGTGCTGGAGGTCCCGGGTTCAAGCCCAGGTGAGGGTCGGGATTTTTTCACGTGGACTTCTAGTAACAAATATTTCCCCTGGTCTCTGGTTAATGAGATCGGACGCCCGTGTGTATTGTTGCGCACGTAAAAAATCCCTTGGCAGTTGGAAATCGAAAAAGAGTAGCCTAACGGCGCTGCCCAGGCAAACATTTCGAGTTAAAAATCTACCCGAAGTATTTTCAGTATCCTCGCCGGTGCTACGGCGTTCGTGCACTGAGCTGAGATTCTCCGTACTCAGGCTTGAGTTAGGAGTAGAACGGAGCACTTATGGGTTACACCCGTGTGCCGTGATGTTGATCCATCGACTAAACTAAACTAAACTAAAGATGGATTATATCATTAGTCTTGTTTGTAAGACATTGAATGACAGTGCACGAAGGTACTATAAGGATTAGAGAGCAGACAGACTGTCACGTCACAAAGTATTTAAAGAATTCTACGTTATCAGAGATAAAATTATTAATCTTTTAGGAGATCAAGGAACAGAACGCAGAGTAATTGAAACATGAAAATTGGATCCAGGATGTAGCATTTTCAGTGGACATTTGCCCTATTTGAATTTGAATTTACAAGATGAAGATAAAATTGTTGCAGAGTGTTGTATGGTGACATCAAATGTTTCAAAACCAAAACTAATCTATGGAGATCACACATTTAAAATAAATATTTGGTTCATTTCACCACCTACAAAGAAGTTGAGACCCCAAAGCGGAGACATTAGCTTTACAACATGTGACAGGTTTTAGAAATCCCTTTCAAGGTAAAATCATCAATGATGTCTAGATCCTGCAGGCTGTGAAGGCAATTTGGCTTTCTTCACATCCCCATTGTCCTTTGATGCCTCAAAGGCGACAGATAATATACGGATGTAGCTTATGCAGCTGTAATCAGATTCTTCAATCACAGTAAGCTTAACTTGCTGACCTTTCTCGTCGATTTGAGAATATCCAGAGGTTTGCTAGCAGCATTCAAGTCTGTCTGGTTCTACTTATGCGTGTCAACAATTGTTCTATTTTATGAAAGTAATGTTTTATTCTAAATATGTGTATGAACAATTGTTTTGTTTTATGAAAGTCATGTCTGGTTCTTCTTATGCATGTCAACAATTGTCCTATTTTATGAAAGCAATGTTTTGTTCTACTTATGCGTATGACCAGTTGTTCTATTTTATAAAAGCAATGTTTTGTTCTAGTTATGCGTATGAAACAATTGTTCAGTTTTATGAAAGCAATGTCTGGTTCTACTTATAAACTATTGTTCTATTTTAAGAAAGTAATATTTTGTTCTACTTAACTGTATAAATATTTGTTCTCTTTCAATAAAGCAATGTTTAGCTCTACATATGTGTGTCAACGATTATTCCCTTTCGTGAAAGCTACAAACAATGCTGAAAAGTCCAGCCTGACTGACAAACAATTGTCATCACTAATTACAGTCAACAGCAAGCCAGACATTCAGTCCGGATATTAAAAAACGTGTGTCGAAAAAGTGATGTCTGGCCTCGAACTATTGATTGTAGAGATTAAGCTAATCACTGAAAATAGAAATGTTGAAACGTTTTAATTTTGATAAAACATGTCTCTAGTTATTGCACTTTTGTGTAGTTTGTTGCATTCTATTCAATAAATATGAACTTTTAGTTAACCATCTATAAAGGTAGGTACATGTATTGTTATAGGACATCGTACTCAACCCGGCATTGTTTAGCTGTTTGTCACTTTCTGGGCAGTTTTAAGTTCAGTAGTTTGCCATTAGAACTTGGTAGCAACATAGATGTGGTTCCTGAGACGAATGTTGCGAATTCCTTCAACTGCCAGAGTTAATTAACAACGACTGCCGGAATGAGGCTAATGAAACTAAAACATATTAACCAATAAAAATGGGACAAACAGCTTTCTTTGGTAATGTGATGAGAAAAGACGCATTGGAGAACATAGTGACAGCTGGAAAGATCACGGGGAAGAGAGGCAGGGGCAGACAAAGAGAAATGATGCTGGACGGATTGAGACGGTGCCGTGGAAGAATATCATCAGTAGAGTTGATCCAGAAAACCAAGGACCGAGATCTGTGCAGAGATATAGACGCCTACGCTAGCTGACAAGGCACTTATTGATGATGAGTTTGCCACTGATTTATGAAATATCGACACTCATACAATTGTGAAAATCAACATAGAGCGGTCTGCTTCCAAAATTCCTGCTGTTGATTTCGAACCCGGTATGCAAACAGCCAAACAATGCTGGGGTTGACTGCTACGCCCTGCAAAGGAAATGCAAATATGCTCTGAAATTACTTGAGAAGTTTTAGCTGCCACTGACTTTGTCTTCGTTACTCGATATTCTTGATTCAGGAGAATCCCCCCACGACTGTTTTCTGTTGAGTGTTTTGCTGATCCGTCTGTGTGTGCATGGGTCCAGGTTCTGTTTGGGCAATGTTGGGTCTATGTAGTCTATGGTTATTTGTCTTCTTTCTAATTCATTCTGTGTGTTATTTGTTCTTAACTGATTCATTGCCAAACAAACAGTTCATTTGAACAAACAAATCAAATGAATGGCGGAAAATGGGAAGTAGGGATGGGTCACAGTAATGACTTAAAGGTGTGAAAAATTGTTAACAGACATGTTGTCTATATATATATATATATAAAAGGCAATGTGTATCCGGATGTATTTGATGCGTTCGCGAACGGTCCATCCGATAGAGATGAAATTTTCTACATGCTTTCTTTTCATTCCCATGCAGCCAACTGTCATAGTTTGTTAGTGTACAAACAGCTATTTACTTACTAAAATTTAATATTTTAATTTACATTATCATTTATATATAGCGAGGGGATTTAACTCAAGAAAAGTTATATCAAGGGGCATAACTTTTAATAGCATTGCTATATATTTTATATATAGATTGTTGCATTGTTATCAAAGGTTTATAAACTCTTTTTCTACAGTTATTTACAGGCATGTGCGTTATAAATAATAATAAAATCTGTAAGGCATTTTCAAAGTTTTCATAAAAATAGTGAAAATTTTCTAACCCATCTTTTTATATTCAAAGAAGTTATCTACAGTCATGTAGGTGATTCTTCTGCGTTCATCCGGAGGTTTTTTTTCGGACGTGACTGCGTTGTGCCTGTTTACAGCAGAGCTGCGTTCTTGCGCCGTTAGGCCGACACATCCGACTTCTTCGGGCATTTGTTGACCGGGTTAACCTTCCCGGATGTAGGTGATTAAAAACAGTTTTCATTAAAAATAATGGATGGTGTGTGGAAGGACATTCTTAAGTTAATTTTGTTTTTGTTCATACTTTATGCATAATATGTAAGTATATTTTGTAATTTGTTGAAACGCTTTGCACACCGATTCGACACACAAACGCCGTGTTAAACAGCCCTACACAAATACCATACACCCAGCACGCCTGTTAAAATACTAAAAGGACATTGTTTTTGTATACAATTAACGTTTTTAGTTGGCCGCGTGTGCGGTGTGAAAGAGAGCATATGGTGTGTGGAAGGACATTCTTAAGTTAATTTGTTTTTGGTTATATGAATTTAATGAGACGCTCCCCGCCAGGGGCTGGGTGAAGCCGCGCCGGGTCAGATAGATAGACAGACAGACAGATAGTCGGGAACGGGAGCTTATATGACTACTTATATGAATTAAATGAGATGCTCCCCACCAGAGGCTGGGCGAAGCCGGGCCGGGTCAGACAGACAGACAGACAGACAGACAGACAGACAGACAGACAGACAGACAGACAGACAGACAGACAGACAGACAGACAGACAGACAGACAGACAGTCGGGAACGGGAGCTTATATGACTACTTATACGAATTAAATGAGATGCTCCCCTCCAGGCCCTGGGCGAAGTCGGGCCGGGTCGGCCAGACAGACAGACAGACAGACAGTCAGACAGACAGACAGACAGACAGACAGACAGATCCCCGCCAGGGCCTGGGAGAAGCCGGGCCGGGTCAGCTAGTATTATATATAAAATTAAAGGATGTTGCATTGGAAAAGTACTGTATACAAGCCTATGGTAGTTACGGGAAGTCGGTTAATATGATTAATAATCCCATGACACTTACTCATTTAGTACCATGAATATCTTCTACCATCAGCGGCGTGTGCTGTTGTGTCCAGGCTGAGAAAATTGCGCCATTTTTGTGTGTTTGTGTTGAGTATGCAAATTTTACAGTTGTTTCGCTTTAGAATTTCCCTATCACGGTCTTTAAACCTCTGATACACGGAGTGATCTCCAGTCTTGTGAATTAATCTGCTTGTTGTTGGGCTCTGGTATCATAATGTTCCACAAGTGCTTCTAATCAGTTACCTTTGCCTTATCATTGTGAATGTTACAGAAGTAATGCACAAGAACCTGCACATTATGACTTATTCCATAATTACACGCACTTCTCATGTCCGGTAAAGTAAAGTAAAGTAAAGTAAAGTAAAGTAAAGTAAAGTAAAGTAAAGTAAATGATCATTGAGGGCTACTTGTTATATGGTGCTAGTCCCGTATATTTATAGACAATCAGGTCTTAGTCAGATATGACTGTGCTAACCTCTGACAGCAGACGGCATTGCCTGCTTTCTGTTTGCTCCGAAACCAAACTTGACACCCCACATTGTGTCAACGGCTTTGGGCGGAGTTGCGCTTTTGGGAGGGTCAAGCCTTACACTCATCGTCATCATCAAGTGCCTTGTTAGCTGGCGTAGGCGTTCATGGCTCTCCACAGATCTCGGTCTTTGGAGTTCTGGATCAACTATGTCCGATAATATTCCCCCATGCCACCATCTCAATCCATCCAGCATCATCTCTTTTGGTTTGCCTCTGCCTCTTTTCCCCTCGATCTTACCAGTTGTCACGATGTTCTCCAGTGCCTCTCTTCTAATCACATAACCAAAGAAAGCTGTCTGTTTCCTTTTGTTGGTTATAATGTTCTAGTTTCATTGGCCTCTCTCAGGCAATCGTAGTTAGTTACTCTGGCAGTCCAAGGAATTCGCAACATTCGTTGCAAAAACCACATTTCTGTTGCTTTTAAGTTCTTCCTAATTTGTTCATTTACATTCCAAGATTCACTGCCATACAGCAAAACTGGTTCTACATAGCATTTCAGTACCCCCTTTCTTGTATTTATTCCCGGTGGTCGCGGGATCCGCACAAGTCAGGCCTGACGGTAGTACACGCTTTACAAAGGTCCGGACAGTTGTGATTGACAGATGTACGCGTCCTATGGTCCAGGCGCGTACGAGGCTCTCACCTGTGGGGCTTGGCTGAACACCTATAAGTCGGGTTCCTTGGATTCCAGGGTCTGGCCACCACTCGCCACCTACTCGTGGAGGCGAGGTTTGACGCTGAGCCGCCAGCGTCTGCAGCCTACCTTGTTCCAGACGTATTGGGTACCCATTCCTCTGAAATAAACAAGGCTAGGCCGAGAGAGGGAACATGTCGTTTGAGCAACACATGTTCTCTGAACCTCTGCCCCAACATTCTGATGGAATTTCGGTCACATTCCAACTCACATACTTTGGTCTGTCAAGACTGCAATGTGCCACTCACATCTTCCATCTTAGGTTATAAATGCCCTTGGTATTTAAAATTATCCACTTCGTTAAGAATTTTCCCTTCTAGCTGTAGGTCACATTTTGGTGTCACTATTTTCTTTGATATCACCATTGTTACTGTTTTCTTGATATTCAAGGAGAGTCCTTTCTTTGCACTCTCTGTTACTACAATGTCTAGTGTGGAGAAATGCAACCTAAATATAAACGTCATGGCAGGGCAAACTAGGCACTTAGTCGTGGTCGGCAGGTGATCTAGGATGAAAGGTGGACAGAAGGACAGTAAGAGCGTTGCTTTGCTAATCAGGATGCTACAGCGTGTCTTGTTCCAGACGTATTGGTGTTATCTTTCCTCTGTAGTAAACTAGGCAGACCGAGAGAGGGATCATGCTGCATGAGCAACACATGGTCTCTAAATTACACCCAGGCTTTGTGTTATGGGGAGTTATAACTTCATTTTACAAACTATCGTCTGTCAAGACGGCATAGTGCCATTCAGTACTCGATGGGTGATGGGGGTCAATATTCAGCTAACAGTGTTTACTTCTGATGATATTTCCTGGTATGCATGTTAGATTGGGTTCATTTTAGAATTTCAACAATCACCCCCCCCCCCCCCCCCCCTTCCTCCTCCTTACCACACTACTGTCAATCAAATGATATTCGAACTCAAAACTACCGGGCAGATAGGTATGAATGCTATTCATTGTCTACGGCGACCACGCCCATCTGACCAAGGACGCGTTGACATAATACGTTCTATGTGATATTAAAAAGATAATGCCTTGTGAAATCAGACTGCACGAGTGCAAGGAAAAATGAGAAGATGAAACGATAATACCAGAATAGATCCGAAGAACAGGGGTATTCAGAAGTGGGGCAAGGTTATCCAGAAGCCAGGTAATCTAAACTGGTTGTACTTGTAGAAAGAAGATCGACAACAGACCGGAAACAGGACAGACAAAGGAGGATCTGTATTAGAAGATTATATAGACGAGGGAGATTGTACATTAGGACATGCATATAGAACAGGGACAGTCTGTATCAGAGTCGGATTATTGTTATAGAAACGTGCGTTATAGCAGAATCATAGATGAGGGAGAGTCTATATTAGGACATGCATATAGACGAGGGACAGTCTGTATTAGAGCAGGATTATTTTCATACAAGCATGCGTTAGAGAAGATGAGGGAGAGACTACATTAAGAAATTCATATAGACAAGGGACCGTCTGTATCTGACTGGACACCTTGCCGTCTTGACAGACGATAGTTTGTAAAATGGGGTTATCTCTTCCATAACACAAAGCCTGGGCTGAATTTAGAGACCATGTGTTGCCCATGCAGCATGATCCCTCTCTCGGCCTGTCTAGTTTACACCAGAGAAAAGGTAACACCAATACATCTGGAACAAGACAAGCTGCAGAAGCTGCCGGATCAGCAAAGCAATGCTCTAACTGTCCACCTGTCGGAGCTTCAATCCTAGACAAGTTGCCAACCAAGGCTTAAGGCCTGGTCTGCCCTGCCATGATATTTAGTCTTTAGGTTGCATTTCCTCTCACCAGGATAAGGCTTGTACCCTACCAATTGTGCTCTTCCGTCTATATTAGAGTAGGATTATTGTCATAGAAACCTGCATTCGAACATAATCATAGGCGAGAGAGAGAGAGAGAGAGAGAGAGAGAGAGAGAGAGAGAGAGAGAGAGAGAGAGAGAGAGAGAGAGAGAGAGTCTACAGTAGGACATGCATATAGACAAGGAAGAGTCTATATTATAAAATCAGAAATGAAGAAATCATGAATAAAGTGGGGGTGAGGATGGAAGGAGGTTATATCAGCTCTAGATTTTATCAGTAAACAGCAAGTTAAGTGATTTTTAAAAAAAAAGTCTTAACAGTCGAGAGGATCGACTTCATTGGCCCGGGTTTTACCCCATATGGTTCGGTGTCTTTCCGTAGGGCGGCCTGCCGAAAGCGACGTACAATGCACAAACTCCGTAGCTACAGCGACAACTCCCAGAAGTCTCAGAGAACAATGCACTCGTGAAACGAAAGCCGTAGCCCGGAATCGAACGCACAACCTTCGGAGCGCGAGGCAGACGGCTTGATCACTTAGCCACGGAGACTACCGAAAGTTAAATGGTTTGGCCATGTAACTAGATTACGAACTAATAGTATACCAAAACAAGCAATGATGTAAGACTAAATGAAGGCAGAATAAGAGGCCGAACACGTAAACGATGGGCAGAGGCAATAGCAAAAGTCCGTGGGAATCTCAATATATGAAACCCATAAACGGGCACTCTCCCGCTGTTTATGCTTCACCTCGACATCGCCAGGTACAAGAAGAACAAGATGAGATGAGATTAGACCAATATGTGTTTGTTCTTTAGCATTGGTGCCATTTGTATTTGACCAATGCCGGATTAATATACAATTCTGAGACCAAGAGTGTTATTGATTTATTGGTGTCTGCAGCGCCAGTTGGCCGGAATGATACAGACCACATCCTCTACCTAGACAGGGGTACTGTCCACATTCCTTAGATGTGGGTTTCATTATCATCTAGTGTCCTGCCGGCCTGCGTAGGCGTTCATGGCTCTCCACAGATCTCGGTCTTTGGTGTTCTGGATCAACTCTGCTGATGATATTCCTCCATGCCACCGTGTCAATTCATCCAGCACCATTTCCATTTGTCGGCATTTGTTTCTCTTCCCTTTGATCTTTCCAGTTGTCATGATGTTCTTCAATGCCCCTCTTCTCATCACATGACCAAAGAAAGCTGTCTGTTTCCTTTTGTTGTGTATAAGGTTCTAGTCTCATTATCTCCTTTCAGGCAATCGTCGTTAGGTTCTCTGGCAGTCCAAGTAATTCATTACATTCGTCTCAAGAACCAAATCTCTGTTGCTTCCAATCTCTTCCTGATTTGTTCATTTACATTCCAAGATTCACTGCTATACAGCAAAACATGTTATGCATAGCATTTCAGCACTCTCTTTCAAACATTTAACTATAGTGACTTATTGCATAAGATACTTTTCATTTTCTGAAATGCAGATTTTGCTTGCCCTATTTCTTAATTTCTATTGTGCACCTCCCAAGTTGTTGGTTTAGGCGGATGATTCAAATAAACGTGTATAAAGGCTGGAGGATCGATTTCATTGCACTGGGTTTTATCCCACGTGGCTCGATCTTTTTTCACCGGGCGCCCTGCCGAAAGCGTCGCACAAAGTTGCAGCGACGATCCCCAGAAGTGTCTGAGAGACTTGAACCCGTCAACCGAACGATGTAAGCCGGAATCGAAACCACAACCTTTGGAGCGCGAGGCAGACGACGTAACCACCTGGCCACGGAGACTCCCGGTATGGATGATAGACCTGGCTAGTAATTACACCTTTTTTATTCTTCAATAGAGCTAGTTGGTTGTGCGTCGTCATCTACACTTGCTCCTTTAGCTACACGCAGTCGTCATTTAGAGGTTCAGGTTGGAATCCCAGTAACTACAGCTTTCAATGTTTACCTTGTCCTCTGATATCTACTTCTTCTTTTACTTTTATATATGCCAACCAATAATTTTGAATTTGTGTAGTAACTGTAAGTACACCATCCGAAATGAATACATATCTTTAATTTAAAAAAAAAAGACTTAAATAAAAATAAAAAAAAGAAGACCTCCGAATTGTTCAACCTCAAACAGCTTTCAGTAACGCCATTTCTTGTGAATTGAACATCCGATATTAATTACGTGCGTTGCTGCTTCAGTGATGAATCCACGGGATACTAATGAGACTTATTAATACATAGTTGCCATGGAAACAACATGTCGACTCTCTGGAAAGCTAGCTTGATAAACCCAACTACGCCTGCCTTCTACAAGTGCAATCGAAAAATCAAAAAGACCTCAGCAAATGTCATCTTAATTAGACTATAATGTGTGAATTACAAATTACTTGTTATTCCGTTGTGACAAAGTTCGTTGGCAGAGAATCGATATCAGGCTGCTGACACCTACGTTTAGCGTAGAAATAAGTACACAAAGTACTTATTACATTACATTAAATGTTGCATGTCCTTTGCAGGGGGCTGAGATCAAGCCCAGGTGGGCAAGTTTACGCTCAGTAGTTTGCCATTGATTTCTGAACCAGACGTCAACGTTTAGAGCCGATGGAGACGTTAAACATATATTAGCGCACCGGAAGTTTAAAGCTAGTGCTGTTATCCGTTCGATTACGTCGACGTCTGAAGTACCTATATGCAATTTAAATGTTGAACACCGGTGTAGGCGTTTCTAGATTCCATGCTATGGCTTTTCTCCTTTTTAAAAATTACATCTCCTAGCAGGACCCGCAGCGTGTGAGTATGGGAAGTGTTAGGATTACAACATTTTGTTGGCCTGCGTGTGCGGAGGAATACGTGGCCAGGTTTTCCCTTACATAGCAAAGGTAGAGAGCTGACATGGAACCCTCATATGACCGAGCTTCACGCGATTGTCAGCGTAACGTCCTATTACACAAACATGGCCGCTAGAGAACAATCGAGCAATATAAGCATGCGTGTATGCGTATGTGTGTGCGTATTTTTGTTTGATTGTTGTTTTTGTTACCATGGTATGTTTATTTTGACCTCTGCGAAAGAGATTTTGACTTGAACACTGCTCTTCTCCTGTGCGATCACTGCTCAGTTTCCTTCTGATAACCCATCACTGGGTGACGATTATTTCCTCACTTACCTGTCCCGTTACGACACAATATCAAGCGATTCAGTGCATGCATGGATATGACATATTCTTATAGAGAATGGGAACCGTTCAGGAAAATGGTCGCCCAGCGCCAGTTGGCAAGCGCACCGTCGCAGCAAGATATATTTGAATCTCAATGAAATAATCACAAAAGAAAATATAAAAATGTTTTATTCAAGGACATCTATAAATCATTTACTTTCTTCTGAGCTGGCCTATCGTAGATCCGGCTGCAGTATGATAATATTTAATGAGCTGTCTTCTAACACTTAATAAATGTCTAATTACTTTTTTCCCATTCATTCACGATTATTTGAAGACTGTTTTCAGAGCTCTCAACCTTCCAACTTCCTTATTTGCTTCATTCGCCAATATTTGCTACTTTCCTCAACCCACCCCTAAACCGTCTTGTCACATACATACTACTGGCTATTTGCACTACTCCACATTGATCTTGTCTAGAAGACAGAGAGGGGAGGGCGTTTGTGAGATTAGAAATACAAGAACACAGGAAACAGCAGACAAACGTAAAGCTATGAATGGATATACGGTGATTGCATCTATCACCTCCAAGCGACGACAGCGTATCCATGACTTGCACAGATCGATATCCTTGAATGTATGTCCCATGCTATTTCACATATGCCTAGGGTTCTCAGGCCAGCGGTACATTTAATGTTATAGTGCGTTCACAAATGTTTGCTCACATTCAAGTTCAATTATTTTGAGAAGTATGTGTTGCATCGTTGTGAAATTTTTCCTGCCGTTTTATATTTACTCCCAAGTATTAGGTCCAAATGCAATTGAAATCATGGAAAGCGCCAAATGTCTTGCATGTTTTGGCGAAAATGTATTGAATTCACGCTAACGAATTATTTTACAGTAATGCGCTTCAATGTGAGTAACAATGTATGAACACTATGTGACGTACTTTTCATAAGGAAATTCCCTTGCACCACGGAGAATATTCATTATTTAACACTGTGTTTCCATGTGAAGATGTAATACATTTCATAATATGCACTTCATCTCTGACCCGTAAATTATATACCGAATATAAAGAAACAATGAGATCTGCTGTATAATCTCCAGAGCAAACATTGTTTCTTTATTGTATTTACATAATGATAAGGTTTATATGCTAAATGTCATCATTTTCCCTCAGCTGGTTACTGAGTTATGGATTTTTATGTGCGGGCTAACAAATTATGTAAATCGCAGCTATCTCATGTCACTGCGTATGTGAGCTCGTGACTGGGTGGTGACGACATAAGTAAGAAAGTAACAGATTCAAAATCAACCGACCGCCTTTAGTTCCCATGACATTTCCTAGCACCCATGTTAAGCTGGGTTGACCTGTTTAGTCCATTTATTTCTAAAAACAAATTAAATCTCTCTGGGGATTTGAAGAATTGATCAGCGGTCCGAACAGTCAGAGTTCTGGCCGATGCTCCACTGCGACGCCGTACGAGTTAAACTAGGGACCCGAGTCAATGAAAATTCAATTTCAGCCTCGAAGGAGGTTCGAACGTACAACCACTGGGTCGCCAGGCACTTCGTTCTTAACAGTGCACTACCACAACTCCCAGTAAGTTAGGCATGGTGTTACTTAGTAATGTATTGTTATAGATCAGTGGTTCTCAACCTTTTCCGGCCCCTTCTTGCACCTCTTCACATATGTTCAGAATGTAATTCCCCTCTTTTCGTATTCCCTCCATATAATCCCCCCCCCCCACACACGCACAGTATATGTAAAATTGGAAGCAAATTTAATAACACATACTAGAACAAGTCTAGACGTCTACATAAATGTGATCTGCGGGTTTACTTATGTTATAAAACGAATTTCAGAAGGGCGAGAAGTACAGAACTGTAACGTATGGAGGGAAAAAAAGATATCAAGTAATCGGTTCTTGTATTAACGTGATCTTGAAATAATCTTAATCCCTGCTTCTCTTCCCCCCCCCCCCCCGGAAACCCTAAAATCCTCCCACCCTCCCTCCCGACTGGATCGATTTTTCTACAGGAATCCAAGCACTTTATCGGCGCTGGAGGACTTTCATTTAACGCAGTGGTGAGACTACATCGAAACATTATACATTCGTTCTGTACTTTTTCAGAATAAATACACCCCTCCCCCCCCCCCCCCGACCCCCATCTAAGTCATTTGAAAGCTCCTCGTATTAACCAAATACAGGCCAAATGCAAAATGTAAGCATCATGAAAGCCACTAATTATATTTATTTCCTTAACAGACAAAACACAGATTATACACTTCGTTTGTATTCATCAAGGAAGTAACGTGATAGCGCTAGATATTTCAAGCACACAACTAGGCCACCGGTTGACAGATAGGCAGACAGACAGACAGACAGACAGACAGACAGACAGACAGACAGACAGACAGACAGACAGACAGCCAGCCAGACAGCCAGACAGCCAGCCAGACAGACAGACAGACAGACAGACAGACAGACAGACAGACAGACAGACAGACAGACAGACAGACAGACAGACAGGACAGACAGACAGACAGACAGACAGACAGACGGACGGACAGGCAGGCAGACAGGCAGGCAGGCAGACAGACAGACAGACAGACAGACAGACAGACAGACAGACAGACAGACGGACAGACAGGCAGGCAGGCAGGCTGGCAAGCAGGCAGGCAGAAGAATGAAGTGTCTCGATATATTGTAGTAGAAGCAGGAGCGCAACAAACATAGTCGTAACTGTATACCAAAATATCTTAGTTATCGAAGAAATGAAGCATTTGTGCTTCCATAATAGAGTTAGGTTTCAGCGTTAATCACGTTTATAACTCTCAACAAGGAAACATTCCAACTACGTAGCTCTTTGTCACTGACATTAGCAGTTAGATCATCGGTGGCCTTCTGCTCATGGCATTGGACCCCTTTCATTTCTGTGTCTCCTCCTTTGGCAGTGGATTGGGATATGTTGATAACGAGATACCTAACATTTGTGGTGGAACCATTATACACCAACATCACTCCATTAGATGCAAGCGTTTCATGGGACAAGTGCATGGTACACGCGCATGGAGCAAGTGCATGGGACAAGTGCATGGGACAAGTGCATGGGACAAGTGCATGGTACACGTGCATGGGGTAAGTGTATGAGACAAGTGCATGGGACAAGTGCATGGTACACGTGCATGGGGCAAGTGCATGTGACAAGTGCATGGTACACGCGCATGGGGCAAGTGCATGTGACAAGTGCATGGGACAAGTGCATGGTACACGCGCATGGGGCAAGTGCATGGGACAAGTGCATGGTACACGCGCATGGGGCAAGTGCATGGGACAAGTGCATGGGACAAGTGCATGGGACAAGTGCATGGGACAAGTGCATGGTACACGCGCATGGGGCAAGTGCATGGGACAAGTGCATGGGACAAGTACATGGGACAAGTGTATGGGACAAGTGTATGGTACACGCCCATGGGACAAGTGTATGGGACAAGTGTATGGGACAAGTGTATGGGACAAGTGTATGGGACAAGTGTATGGGACAAGTGTATGGGACAAGTGTATGGGACAAGTGTATGGGACAAGTGCATCACTGTCTTGTAGAGGATTCACAATCAAACATCCAGCCAGCCAACAAACTTAACAATCACAAACATCCAGCCAGCCAACAAACTTAACAATCACAAACATCCAGCCAGCCAACAAACTTAACAATCACAAACATCCAGCCAGCCAACAAACTTAACAATCACAAACATCCAGCCAGCCAACAAACTTAACAATCACAAACATCCAGCCAGCCAACAAACTTAACAATCACAAACATCCAGCCAGCCAACAAACTTAACAATCACAAACATCCAGCCAGCCAACAAACTTAACAATCACAAACATCCAGCCAGCCAACAAACTTAACAATCACAAACATCCAGCCAGCCAACAAACTTAACAATCACAAACATCCAGCCAGCCAACAAACTTAACAATCACAAACATCCAGCCAGCCAACAAACTTAACAATCACAAACATCCAGCCAGCCAACAAACTTAACAATCACAAACATCCAGCCAGCCAACAAACTTAACAATCACAAACATCCAGCCAGCCAACAAACTTAACAATCACAAACATCCAGCCAGCCAACAAACTTAACAATCACAAACATCCAGCCAGCCAACAAACTTAGCAATCACAAACATCCAGCCAGCCAACAAACTTAACAATCACAAACATCCAGCCAGCCAACAAACTTAACAATCACAAACATCCAGCCAGCCAACAAACTTAACAATCAACCAAACATTTAACTAACCAACCAACTAATTAACCAACCAAACATCTAACCAACCAAATAACCAAACAACTAACTAAGTAATCAACCATTCAACAAAACAAGCAACCAATCAACCATTCAACCAACCCACCAACCAACCAACAAAACACCAATTTATCACACAACCAACCAACCAATCACACAACCAATAAACCAACCACACTACCAACCAATCAACCAACCCACAAACAAACCAACCAATTACATAACCAACCAATCACAAAACAACCAACCAACTAACCAATCACACAACCAACCAATCTCTATCCCCAAGCAATATTCTGATAATTCTTACAATTCACACATATTTCTTGAGTCCACCTTCAAATGTAGCCTAAATTTACAATGCAGTGTTCCTTAAGTGATTACGCCAAAGGAAGATTTGTAATGTAAACAATAAAATGAAGTTAATTTGACAGTTTTAAAAGAGAGTTGCGTGTTCTTTACAGGACGTTGCAATTAACACCAGCATTTTGGAACTGTTTGTGACATTCACAGCAAGTTTACGTTCAGAGTTTACCATTGCTTTCTGTTCATCACTACAGTTCACCATACAACACTAATTACTGTGCTCTAAACTGCACTATCTTACACTACACTGCACTACATTACCCTACCTTATCATACACTGCACTACACTGGATTACTCTACAACACCATAACACTACACTACACTACACTACACTACACTACACTATCTCATCATACAATACACTATACTACACTATCTTATCATATATTGCACTACATTACACTACACTAACTCATCATATGCTACACTACACTACACTATACTACACTATCTTATCATATATTGCACTACATTACACTACACTAACTCATCATATGCTACACTACACTACACTACACTATATCATAATACACTACACTACACTACACTATACTATACTACACTACACTATCTTATCATACACTAAACTACATTACACTACACTGCACTATCTTATCATACACTACACTACACTACATTACACTACATTACACTACACTACACTACACTACACTACACTACACTATCTCATCATACAATACACTACACTACACTATCTTATCATATATTACACTACATTACACTACACTACACTATCTCATCATACGCTACACTACACTACACTACACTATCTCATCATACGCTACACTACACTACACTACACTATATCATAATACACTACACTACACTACACTATCTTATCATACACTACACTACACTATACTACACTATCTTATCATACACTACAATACACTATCTCATTATACACTACACTACACTATCTCATTATACACTACACTACACTATCTCATTATACACTACACTACACTATCTCATTATACACTACACTACACTAATTCATTATACACTACACTACACTATCTCATTATACACTACACTACACTACACTATACTACACTATCTTATCATACACTACACTACACTATCTCATTATACACTACACTACACTACACTATCTCATTATACACTACACTACACTACACTATACTACACTATCTCATCATACACTAAACTACACTACACTATCTCATCATACACTACACTACACTACACTATCTTACACTACACTACACGACATTAAACTATTTTATCATACACTACACTACTCTACACTACACTACACTACGTTACACTACACTACTCTACACTACACTACAATACACTACGTTACACTACACTACACTACACTATATTACATAACACTACACTACACGACACTATACCACAGTACACAACATTACACTATCTCATCATACACTACACTACACTAAATTACACTACACTACACTATACTACAGTACACAGCATTACACTATCTCATTATACACTACACTACACTACACTACAATACACTACACTAGACTACACTCCATTACACTACACTACACTTTACTACAGAACACAACATTACACTATCTCATCATACACTACACTACACTACACTAAATTACACTACACTACACTATACTACAGTACACAGCATTACACTATCTCATTATACACTACACTACACTACACAATACTACGCTACATTATACTACAATACACTATCTTATCGTACACTATACTACATTACACTACAATACACTACACTATCTCATCATACACTACACTACTCTACACTATTTTATCATACACTACACTACACTATACTACACTATACTACACTACACTACATGATCCACACTAACACAATGGATATCACGCTTGCCTCTAGGCCCCGTGGTCATTTGTTCGAATACGCATTGAGGCGTTTCTAACATTGACCTAGGCTTCTGGGTCAACTCAGCCTAAGCTGAACACCAGGAGATGCCTTGGCACGTAGAGGCGGTCACTTTGATACCTACCATGTAGCCCACCGAATTCCGAATGCTCTTTAAAAATTAGTCGCTAGCACCACATGACCATTAAGCTCCAAGCGATTTAAAAAGGACTTTCAGTTTACTTACATTCTTATTCTGATTGGGAAAGCAATCGTATTAGTCCACAACCACACCTGTCCTTTCTGTTCTTCCTAAAGCCTACCGTGTCACTTAAACAACCCCTGCGGCATGTTTCTGTGTCTCTAACATCATGATCTCTCTGGTTGTGTTAAGCTACCAGTGGTATACTCTTTTCATATCGTGATCCCAGAACGACCGACGACTGCTTTTTTTTTCTCAACATGAAGGTTAAGCAAACGACCCTTTCCCACAGCTTGATGCCTATTGGATATATGTTTGCTGGTACGAACTGTACACTTGGTTGATACAGGAGACCAAGTCAATAGTGTTTTTTTTTAAACCTCGCCTCGAGGGGCACTCGATCATTTGACAACTGATTTTGCATACAAAGGTTGAAGTCACTGTTCTACTGCGGCTTCCTGTTCGGAAAAAACACACATACATACACACACGCGCGCGCGCGCGCGAGCGCTCATACGCACGCACGCACGCACTCACTCACATATAATGTTCAAAAAAGAAACGCAACATTTTTGGTGTTACTTTTATAAAAAGATATGTGCTGATTGGGCATCAATGAACCTATCCACTGTCTCCATCTCCTCATTAACTGATTCAGTGCTATACACCATTTCAATGGCAAATGGTTTCAACTCTGGGACCCATATGCCATTTCATTGACACGATCTTGGCAGTTCAGTATTTGTCTCATTTGGCCTTTCTTCCTTAATTTTAATGCCCTTTAAATGACTTTTCACGCCGAAAGAAGGTTTTTTTTGTTTTGTTACGAAACAACCCACTAGATCAATAAAATATCTGTGTATGCAGGAATTCTTAGTAAAAGTTGTGGTTACTTTTCTGATTTTAGGAATGGAAACCGCCGTGGTTTTCTGCCTCGCATATTTACATTAGATAATAGTTTTAAACAATGTTAGATTTTAGTTATTCTGATTTAAAGGACTTTGTGAAAGATTCTAAACTGATAGCATGTGTTAATGTGGTTATTCAGTTAAAATAAATTATTTAGCAGACATTCAGAATGGAAAACAAAACAAAATTAATCGTGAACTAACCATCATGTTGAATTATGCTCGCACTAATGGGCCACACTTGTGTCCCTAAGTTTGCATATGCCTAACACAAATAGGCTGAATAATATTTAAATAATTAAATTTAAAAGAATATTAATTATATCATCATCATCAAGTGCCGTGCCGGCTGGCGTAGGCGTTCATGGCTCTCCACAGATCTCGGTCTTTGGTGTTCTGGATAAACTCTGCTGATGATATTCCTCCATGCCACCGTCTCAACCCGTCCAGCATCATTTCTCTTGGTCTGCCTCTGCCTCTCTTCCCCTCGATCTTTCCAGTTGTCACGATGTTCTCCAATGCCTCTCTTCTCATCATATGACCAAAGAAAGATGTTTGTCTCTTATTCTTGTATATAGTGTTCTAGTTTCATTAGTCTCGTTCAGGCAATTGTTGTTAGTTACTCTGGCAGTCCAAGGAATTCGCAACATTCGTCTTAAAAACCACATCTCTGTTGCTTCTAAGTTCTTCCTAATTTGTTCATTTACATTCCAAGATTCGCTGCCATACAGCAAAACTGGTTCTATATAGCATTTCAGCACTCTCTTTCTTACATTCATTGATAGCGACTTATTGCATAAGATACTCTTCATTTTCTTAAATGCGGCTTTTGCCTGCCGTATTCTGATCTTAATCTCTGTTGTACATCTTCCATCCGATGTTATAAGTGCCCCTAGGTTTTTAAAATTATCCACTTGGTTGAGAATTTCCCCTTCTATTTCTACGTCACATTTTGGTGTCCCCATTTTCTTTGATATCACCATTGTTACTGTTTTCTTAATATTCAAGGAGAGTCCTTTCTGTGCACTCTCTGATACTTTAATGTTTTGCGTATCCTTTTACAGGACTTAGCTGTCAACAGCAGCATCTTTCAGCTGTCTGTTGATCTCTTGGCAAGATTACGCTCAGTAGTTTGCCATTGCTTTCTGAGCGGCCGGCTCAGTATCCCGCAAGTCACGAGCGGGGGTCGAACCACCTCAGCTCTCGCTCCGCTGCGAGACTCTGCGTGATAAACGGGATTTCAGAGAGAAAGTGTTGTAATCCCCACAGCCAGAGAGACCGGCTCTCTGATACTACAATGTCCAATAATTGTTGTAGGTCTGTTGTATTATCTGCCACCAATACTGTGCCATCTGCATAGCGTATATTGTTTATATTATATCCTCCGATTAGTATTCCTGGCTTCTCTTTGATCTCTCTCATTATTACTTCGCTATATAGGGAGAAGAGATCGGGTGACAAGACACACCCCTGTCGTACTCCTAGCTTTATCTGTTCGTAACTACCCTCTTTATTTCCCATTTTAATTGCTGCTACTTGGTTCCAGTATATATTCTTTATTATTCTTAAATCTTTCCCATCAATGTTGATATCTTCCAACATTTTAATCAGCTCATCATGTTTTACTTTATCAAATGCCTTAGTATAATCTATGAAGCATAAATATATGACACTCTGTTTCTCTATTGACCTTTCTATTAGTGTTCGTAATATAATTAACTAGCTGACCCGGCCCGGCTTCGCCCAGTCCCTGGTGGGGAGCATCTCATTTAATTCATATAAGTAGTCATATAAGTTCTCGTTCCCGTTACCGACTATCTGTCTGTCTGTCTGTCTGTCTGTCTGTCTGTCTGTCTGTCTGTCTGTCTGTCTGTCTGTCTGTCTGTCTGTCTGTCTGTGTCTGTCTGTCTGTCTGTTTGTCTATCTATCTATCTCTGTCTGTCTGTCTGTCTGTCTGTCTAATAGACCCATCCCTCTGTCTCTCCCTCCGTCTATCCCTCCCTCCCTCCCTGTCTGTTTGTCTATCTATCTATCTATCTATCTATCTATCTATCTATCTATCTATCTATCTATCTATCTATCTATCTATCTATCTATCTATCTATCTATCTATCTATCTATCTATCTATCTATCTGTCTGTCTGTCTGTCTGTCTGTCTGTCTGTCTGTCTGTCTGTCTGTCTGTCTGTCTGTCTGACCCGGCCCGGCTTCGCCCAGTCCCTGGTGGGGAGCATCTCATTTAATTCATATAAGTAGTCATATAAGTTCTCGTTCCCGTTACCGACTATCTGTCTGTCTGTCTGTCTGTCTGTCTGTCTGTCTGTCTGTCTGTCTGTCTGTCTGTCTGTCTGTCTGTCTGTCTGTCTGTCTGTCAGTCTGTTTGTCTATCTATCTATCTCTGTCTGTCTGTCTGTCTGTCTGTCTAATAGACCCATCCCTCTGTCTCTCCCTCCGTCTATCCCTCCCTCCCTCCCTGTCTGTTTATCTATCTATCTATCTATCTATCTATCTATCTATCTATCTATCTATCTATCTATCTATCTATCTATCTATCTATCTATCTATCTATCTATCTATCTATCTATCTATCTATCTGTCTGTCTGTCTGTCTGTCTGTCTGTCTGTCTGTCTGCCTGACCCGGCCCGGGTTCGCCCAGTCACTGGTGTGGAGCATCTCATTTAATTCTGAGTAGGTAAGAATCCGCTCTGCCTTCAAAATGTTGACGTGAAGATTTTCTTCCTGCAGCTGCTTCTGTATTTGTTCATCAGTAAGCTCCATTTTTAGCCGCTTGACCACCCATCTGACTGTGTTTGAATCAGTGTTTCTGATTCTGGTGTCTTGGTCCTCCTTCCTCTCACAAGTTTTTGTGTTCGTCTGTGGGTAGTCGTCGCTCTTCTTATTGGTAGTTTCATTGACTGTAGGTTCAGATACTTTATTACAGCTTGCATGCAGACTCTCCAAAGGCAGGTTCGTCTTCTTGATAGTCTGGTCGGTTTTCTCACTATGCATCTTGGAAGCTGCTTGTTTCTTTGTGCTATTACGACGTGCCATTTTCCCCCCGTATCAGGCTGCTTGAAATGTGTAAGGCGTCTTGGCTTGATAGCGCTGAGAAGTGCTGTCAAGCGAATCGTGCCGATATGATAGCGGAAAACATTAAAGATGCGATGATATTGTTCAACATCTTTAAGATAATTTCTTAAGCATAGAAAGATGAGTTACAATGTTATGCATTATGCATTATTTTTATGTAAACTTTGAAATTGCCTTAAAGATTGTATCATTATTTATTATAACTCATATGCCGGTACATAACTATAGACAAAGAGTTTATAAATCTTTGAAAACGATACAACAATATGACTATAAGTTATACAACAATGTTATTAAAAGTTATGCCCCTTGAAATAACTTTTTCTAGAGTTAAGTCCCTTAGCTATATATAAATTTTAATGAAAAATGAAAAATGAAATAATACTGAGTAAGCAGGCGATTTAACACTAAAAAAATATCACAGTTGGCAGCTCTGGAATGAAAGGAAGACGTGTAGAAAATTTCATCTCAATCGGATGGGCCGTTAGCGAAAAAATAAAGGACATACATATTTACATACATATTTACATACATACACTTTGTTTTATATATATAGATTATAACTAAATAAAAATTAGTGTACATATTGTTTCTGTGTAGAAAATTGTCAAAACCTGCCTCGTGTTTTGCTGACATTTTCCCTTTTATGTGACAATGACGCGTTTCAAAATATGATAATTTAATTGTATTTTATTGATGTTATGGAGCCGTTCTAGTGTTATTGGTGTAGAAAAGTGGTGTATTTATCATTATTCTGTAAATTTCATTGGATTATCATCAGTGATTGAGCAGTAGCGCCTTGGTAGGTAGAAATTTCACGTAATTGTCACCCCTGTCTTCAATTTTGTTTTTACAACATCTGTTAATATTATTATTATATTTTTAACCTATAGCAACAGTAGCAATACCAACGTGTTCCTTGCGCAATCTCCTTTTATTGTATATATGTAATACAATATATCTGCTACCTTTTTAACCATTTTTAGATCAGTTCTGTGACAAACCCCTACTTCCCATTTTCTGCCAATAATTTCTGTTTGGGCCAAGCCCATTTTTTTGGAGAGGGGGGAGGGGGGGGGGGGGCACGGGGCACTGAATCAGTTAACTTCTCGTGGTTACCATAATTTTACACACCTCATGGTTCGTGAGGTCATGAAAGAGGTCAAGGTCAAAACAACATTTTTGACAATAACTCGTGACAGGTTCATAATAATTCCGTGAAACTTACTGAACACAAAACTCTCTGACCATATTATTGAATGCCTATAAAAGATTGACACTCCTCGAATAAATTCAGTTGAAAATTCAATGCACAAGTATGGCTCATCTCACTACAGAACTACGACTCATCATCATTGGACTTTACAACTGGACAGTCACAAAGTTTAGTAGCCAGAGAATTTAATGTGGTTAGAATCACCATTAGTCGCCTTTGGGGGAGTTTTCAAGAAAATGGCTGAGTGGCAGACCGGCAGCGCAGTGGAAGACCCAAAATCACAACTGTTGCTGAAGACCGCTTCATACGGCTGCGTCATCTTAGGAATCGATTTGCATCTGCACTCTCCATAGTCCAGTCAATGCCAGAAGCTCGTCAAACGCCCAACGATACGTCACTGAAATTCTTCATCCTCACGTCTTTCCACTTCTGGCTGCACGAGGGTCGATTTTTCAGCAGGATAACACTCGACCTCATGTGGCACAACTCACCACCCAGTTCCTCGCTGACAAAAACGTCCAGACCATTCCAAGTTCGCAAGTGAAACTGCAATGATGTTGCCTTTCTTTTTTCGAACAGTTTATGAGTGCGAGGGGATGAACAAGCTGATAGATTGGCATGTAATGCACCTCTTGGTGGTAGATTACCTATGGACAAGGAGGAGGTGGTCGTGCGCCTGTAGGACCACGTGGAGAAGGCGCGGGAAGAGACTGAGAACCCGTATGTGGACATGTCTATATCTGCAATCTATCTTCTCCGACATCTGGTAAACCTTGAACCGTGTACAAGTCATCTAGTGTCCCAATGTTCTAACAAGAAAATTACAGAACGTAATATATATATATATATATATATATATATATATATATATATATATATATATATATATATATATATATATATATATATATATATATATATATATATATATATATATATAAGTTATTGGGGAGAACCAATGAAACAACATGAGAGATTGTCACGATACTGGAGGTCGTCGAACCTAAATGATCAAAGGTCAGAGATCGTCGGTCTATACCACTACGATTTTGTTTGTTGTGAGAACGGGGCCCCCGATCAAACAAGATCGGAACGATTTGAATACGGAGACGGAATCCCGATCAAACACGCTCTGATCTCTTTGAAAGACGGTGAACGGAGTTACCGTGAGCAACGGAAAAAACGATATCAACTAGAATTGTCTATATCAAAGGAGATTGTCGGCATGTTTTTGTACAAGGATCAAAAGACGAGAAAAGAGCAGAGGCTGCTTGGTTGGGAGAAAAACAAGTGACGTCTTAAGGCAAATTATATGTTGGCTGAAAATAACGCTTTATATTCAGTGTGCTAACGAGAATTACACCGAGAGTAAGTGATTATCTATTCTTGGTCCCAATTAGAAAAGGAATTACGAGAGAGATGCTTAGAGGCAACGGACATTTGTACTGGATGTGCATATGTATTCCAATTCAGGACAACAATAGTTTTTATAAGGTAGTTAGTGCTTTAGCTTAGTAATCGAGCATAGTGAAATTGAGTGTGTGACCGTAGTATAAGAGTGTCGGCAGCAATAGGCTGAGGCGTGAATTAGGCTGTGTAGAGTGATGTGTCATTGCACTCTGTAGGGTAAGAATTATGCATGAGAAGATATTCCGCAAGAGATAGAGGGGGTGGGGAGATAAAGGATTGGTCTATTAGGATATAGAGGTTGCATTCTGAGTACGGTCTTAGGCCTACACTCACATATAATGAGTCGGAGTAGGGTTGATATCACAGGGTGTTGTCTCTTCGACATGTTCCACTGAAAGTGAAATTACCTACCACACTGAGAAGAAGCAAATGGCACTACTCTGGTGCAGAGCTAACTGATCTCAAGATTTGAACTCTGTGTATAGGAAGTTCAGAAAATTACTGAGATGCTTGACCGAAAGATAATAGCCACTAGAAGAGAAACGAATCAGTGGATATATTACCCACCACCACTAAAGTATGAACAATAACATTGATCTAAAACAAAAAAAAACTACAGAAAGGAAAAAAAAACAAACTTTAACATAATTATATTTTCCTTGCTTAAATGACATTTCGTTGGCGGACAGACAGCAGTATGTCGGCGATATATATATTTGTTTGGACAGTGTTGGTGTTCGTTCCGCAATGGACTATATTAACTATCTGAATTGTGTGTGTGTAGAATTAAAGGACTCGAAATAATCAAATCACTCAGTGGTGACCAGACTTTCAAACGTTCCAGGACAGTTTGGAATAAGTCAACAATCGGTCGGACAGACACGTCACCGGGTGAGCTCCTTCCAGTTCTGTTGAATGGCCGTAGCATGATGAGGATTGTGATGCTGATCCTAGACTAAAGAGTCCTATCTCACATACACGATAGACTACACCATATGATTTCTAAACACATACACTACACCCACCTGACATAGTTTTCTTCATTAAATATTTTATTAATTGTGGAGGAAAGTGTTGTGTGGGTATGTTCTGGAGGAATAAGAAGAGAAAGAGAGAGATAGTGATCATAAGACAGAACGGGGGGTATGTAGACAAAGGTACGGCAGTAGTCAAAAACTGAAAAGAGGATTTAAAAGGTGTGCTAGTTGATTCTTCTTTCCCCCCAGGGACGACAAGCGACAGAGATAACTAAGCAGATTTCGATTGACCTACACAGAAGTATAGAAACAAATCGCGATTACAGACCACAATAGACATAAATATTGAAAACTGTAGTTATCACCACGGGATTCTCCTGATAACGTGGCTAAAACGACGACTGCCTTTTTCTGAAGTTTGTGATAAGTTGTCTTTACGACTTAGCTTCCCTCAAAATGTCCAGATTGCTCATTTTGGCTGTCCAATTAATTTTTCCATTGTTCTATAAAACCACATCTCTAAGGCTTCTATGGATTTTTGTGCCTGTTTACTCATGGTCCAGGATTCGCAGCCGTATGTTAAAATTGGGTCTTTGTAACATGCAAGAACTTTCTTTCTAACTTTCAAGCACAAGGAAACACAACATGTTTTTGCATGTTTTTTTTTTTTTCACAACATGTTCTTCATGTGACAGAATGCAGTTTTTGCTGATTTAAGTGGTACCTTACAGTCTTGACAGACTAAAGTATGTGAGTTGGAATTTGGCCAAAATTCCATCACAATGCCTGGGCAGAGCTTCAGAGAACATGTGGTACCCAAAATACATGTTCCTTCTCTCGGCCTTGCCTTGTTTATTCCAGAGGAATGGATAACCAATACACCTGGAACACGGTAGGCTGCAGACGCAGGCGGCTCAGCGTCAAACCTCCGAGACCTCGCCTCCACGAGCAGGTGGTTAGTGGTGGCCAGACCCTGGAACCCATGGAACCTACCTGACTTAGAGGCGTTCAGCCAAGCCCCACAGGTGTGGGCCTCGTACGAGCCTGGACTATAGGACGCGTACATCTGTCGATAACAAATGTCTGGACCTGTGAAAGCGTGTACTGCCGTCAGACTGCCCGCCTGACTCGTGCGGATCCCGCGACCACCGGGAAAAGGCCCGCCAGAGATATTGCTCGTCTGTTGCGGACAAATCTCCACCGACTGACTGAATAAGTAAAGAAACGAGCGCTGATATATATATATATATATATATATATATATATATATATATATATATATATATATATATATATATATATATATATATATATATATATATATATATATATATATATATATATATATATATATATATATATATAAAAGAGACTGTGTGTGGTTGGCAATGTATTGGATGCGTTCGATAACGGTACATCCGATTGAGATGAAATTTTCTACACGTCTTCCTTTCATTCCTGTGCAACCGACTGTAATAGTTTCTTAGTGTAAAATCGGCTACTTACTTAATAACATTTAATATTTCATTATAATTTCTATATAGCAAGGGGACTTACCTCTAAAAAAGTTATTTCAAGGGTCATAACTTTTAATAACATTTCTATATACTTTATAGTCATATTGTTGCATAGTTTTCAAAGGTTTATAAAGTGTTTGCCTATAGTTATTTACAGGCATATGAGTTATAATAAATAATGATATAATCTTTAAGGCATTTTCAAAGTTTTCATAAAAATAATGCATAATGCATAACATTGTAGCTCATCTTTTTATGCTTAAGTTATCTACAGTCATGTAGGTGATTAAAAACGGTTTTCATTAACAATAATGGATGGTGTGTGTGGAAGAACATTCTTTTAAGTTACTGTGTTAATTTAATGAGACGATCCCCGCCAGGAGCTGGGCGAAGCCACGCCGGGTCAGATAGATAGACAGACAGACAGACAGATAGTCGGGAACGGGAGCTTATATGACTACTTATATGAATTAAATGAGATGCTCCCCACCAGGGACTGGGTGAAGCCGGGCCGGCACAGACAGACAGACAGACAGACAGACAGACAGACAGACAGACAGATAGTCGGGAACGGGAGCTTATATGACTACGTATATGAATTAAATGAGATGCTCCCCACCAGGGACTGTGTGAAGCCGGGCCGGGTCAGACAGACAGACAGATAGACAGACAGACAGATAGTCGGGAACGGGAGCTTATATGACTACGTGTATGAATTAAATAGATGCTCCCCACCAGGGACTGGGTGAAGCCGGGCCGGGTCAGACAGACAGACAGACAGATAGACAGACAGACAGACAGATAGTCGGGAACGGTAGCTTATATGACTACTTATATGAATTAAATTAGATGCTCCCCACCAGGGACTGGGTGAAGCCGTGCCGGGTCAGCCAGACAGACAGACAGACAGAGAGACAGACAGACAGACAGACAGACAGACAGACAGACAGACAGACAGACTGATAGATAGATAGATCCCCGCCAGTGCCTGGGCGAAGCCGGGCCGGGTCAGCTAGTATATATATATATAAAAGAGAATGTTTGTGTCTTTGTGTGTCCTTTATGCATTCGCGAACGGTCCATCCGATTGAGATGAAATCTTCTACAGATGTTTTTCTCATTCCCGCGCAGCCAACTAGCATAGTTTGTTAGTTCAATAACACTTATTTACGTAATAAATTAACATTAATTAAAATATTGCAAGGGGACTTAAATTAAGAAAAATTATATCAAGGGACATTACTTTTATTAGCATTGCTACATTATGTAATTTAAATAATTGTTGTATTTTTCTTAAGGCTGATAAAATGTCACATGAGTTATAAACAAAGTGATAAAAATTTTAAGGCATCTTCAAAGTTTTCATAAAAATAATGCGTCTATTTTAGATACGTGAAAATTTTCTAATTCATATCTTTATTTCTCTTCGACATCACATTATATGTTTTACTCTGCTTTATTTCTTTTCGACATCAAATAAAATATTTTTTTCTTCTAAGTAATGTAATTTTTTGTGAGAGAAAGTTAGTTACATATCCTTTGCAGTACTCTTCAGTCAACCCACCGCCCACCATTTATTGGCTGTCCGTGATATCTTGGTAAGTTTACTTTCACTACTTTCACGTTGCCTTTTTAGTTATTGGAATGAAGATAGATCTCTTCCAATCATATCTTCTACTATCAATCTAACTATCTATTCTTCTATTCTAACTATATTTTTAAGCGCTATAAACAAAGTGATAAAAACTGTAAAGCATCTTCAAAGTTTTCATAAAAATAATGCATCTATTTTAGATAGTAGTTGGATGGATCGATGGATGGATGGATGGATGGACGAATGGATGGATGGATGGATGGATGGATGAACAGACAGACAGACAGACAGACAGACAGGACGGACGGACGGACGGACGGACGGACGGACGGATGGATAGATAGATAGATAGATAGATAGATAGATAGATAGATAGATAGATAGATAGATAGATAGATAGATAGATAGATAGATAGATAGATAGATAGATAGATAGATAGATAGATAGATAGATAGATAGATATAACAGTATGCTTAGCAAGGTGGAGAAAGGAATGTTTCGTATGGAATAGCTCACCTCGCTTCAGAGGTGAGCTGATTGTGATAATTGTATGGCATTTTTTTTTTTTTGGCCCTGGCTATGCGGGTGGGCCGGGGAATCAGCAGGTTGATAGGCTTTCAGGGAATACACCTTTTATGGTATGTTACCTGTGGACAAGGGAGAGGTGGTCGTGCGCCTGTGGGACCAGGCGGATAAGATATGGGGAACAGATTGAGATTGGAAAGGATGAGATTGCGGTGGATTGGCAGGGGTTCTGGTACAATCTCAAAACTGAGAGGGAAGACCAGGAGAACTTTTAATCAGATAAGCAGTGGGAACGATTAGTAGTATGACTCTTCGTTGACTGTTGAACGAGTGGACGCAGCGCGTATGGAAATGTGCTGAGTGCAGTGATGTGAGTTCTTAGCTCAACTCAACTCAACTGGGAGATAACAGACAGAAGAAGAAGACGTGTGTTAGAGAGCTGTGTACTAGAGGCAGACCGAGAGCAGTTGTGGTGGGTGGAGTGAGACGGTGGTATAGAGTGGTACCGTTAGCAGAGCTGACGAGAGCACCGAGGACCTGAGCGTCATTCGGCAGAACACATATTGTTGATGATGTTGATATATCAATCAATCAATCATGTGCCATGCCGGAAAGCGTGGGCGGTCATGACTCGCCATTTCACTCGATCACCAGTGTCGTGGATCAGCTCATTGTTCCTGTCTCGTCCATGCCATGTGGCCAAGCCATCCAGGTATTTTCCTCTCGGTCTTCCTCTTGGTCTGTTCCCCTCGATCTTGCCAGTTGTCACTAAGTTCTCCAATCCATTTCTTCTCATAACATGTCCAAAAAGATTTGACTGTCTACGTCTAATTTCTCTAATCAGTTTACGATGTTCATTTGTCTCCTGTTGTACTTGGTCATTGGTTTTTATGTCTGTCCATGGTATTCTTTGCATTTTCCTCAGAAACCACATTTATGTAGCCATCAGATGTTTTTCAGCTTGACTGCTCATTGTCCAAGTTTCACATCCATACAAAAGAACAGGCTCTATGTATCCCCTCAACACTCTTTTTCTCGTTTCAATTGACATCTTCTTATTGGTCAGAATGTTTTTCATCTTGCTAAAGGCTACTTTCGCCATGGCGATTCTTGTTCTAATCTCTTCAAGGCATCTCCCATCAGATGTTATAACTGTTCCAAGATAATTGTACCGATTCACTTGTTGAAGAATATTTCCATTTACTTGTATATTACATTGTGGCATTTCTTCCTTCCTACTGACGACCATAACCTGAGTCTTTTTACAATTTAATTCTAACCCCAGTTGCTCACTGTGTACAACAACCGCATCTACTAATTGTTGCAGGTCCTGCTCATTGTCTGCAATTAATACTGTATCATCTGCATATCTAATGTTATTGATGTTTCGTCCTCCAATGCTGATTCCATTTATATCCTCTACATTTCTGAAAATATTTTCACTGTACAGGGAAAAAAGATCTGGAGACATCACACATCCCTGCCTAACACCTCTCTTAATTGGCTGATACTGTCCCACTTCATTATCAATCCTTATTGCAGCTTGTTGTTTCCAATATATGTTTTTTATAAGTCTAATGTCTTTCCCATCAATTTGTAGATCTGCAAGCATATCCACCATGCTGACATGTCTAACGCTATCAAAAGCCTTTGTATAGTCAATAAAGCAAAGATGTATATCCTTGTTTACTTCTATAGCACGTTCAATAACTGTTCGCAGCATATACACAGCATTTACTGTACCCTTTCCTTCTACAAACCCGCATTGTTCTTCCCCTATTTCAGGTTGTATCTTCTTCCTCATTCTTTGCATGATAATTCTTAGCAAAATCTTTGTGATGTGACTCATTATACTAATTGTTCTATGTTGATCACATTCCAAGGTTCCTTGGAGAACACATATTGTTGATGATGTTGATATATCAATCAATCAATCATGTGCCATGCCGGAAAGCGTGGGCGGTCATGACTCGCCATTTCACTCGATCACCAGTGTCGTGGATCAGCTCATTGTTCCTGTCTCGTCCATGCCATGTGGCCAAGCCATCCAGGTATTTTCCTCTCGGTCTTCCTCTTGGTCTGTTCCCCTCGATCTTGCCAGTTGTCACTAAGTTCTCCAATCCATTTCTTCTCATAACATGTCCAAAAAATTTTGACTGTCTACGTCTAATTTGGTGGGTGGAGTGAGACGGTGGTATAGAGTGGTACCGTTAGCAGAGCTGACGAGAGCACCGAGGACCTGAGCGTCATTTGGCAGAACACATATTGTTGATGATGTTGATATATAGAGGACTGAAAAGGTTGACATGTCATGACAATAGGTTACTTGTATTACTACTACCAATACTACTGCTGCTGCTACTACTACTACTACTACTACTACTACTACTACTACTACTACTACTACTACTACTACTACTACTGCTACCCTACTACTACAACTACTACTTCTACTGCCACTACCACTACCACAGCTACAACTATTACTACCACAACAACCACTACCACTACCATTATCACCACCACTACTACTACCACTATTACTATTACCACCACTACCACCACTACTACTACTACAACTACCCCTACCATTACTACTACTACTACATAGTACCATTGCATTAGTACTACTACTAAAGACTGTAATTCGTGGCGTACATGATGGTGCAGTCACTTGTGAAGCAACCAGGACTGCAAGAGCTGAGAAGAAAAGGCTAGACAGAGAAACCACTGCAGGAGATCCTCCTCCTGTAGCGTCAAGCATTCTTTGCCCACATTGTCAAAGAACATTTCGAGCCAAAGTAGGCCTTTTCAGCCATCTTAGAACCCACGGCTCCATACTTTCCATTCCACTGGATGAAATGAATGGTCATCATCATTCTTGATGGACAAACAACAACATGAACTACTATAACTACTACTACTACTACTACTACTACTACTACTACTACTACTACTACTAATACTACTACTACTATAATTACTACTACTACTACTAGTAGTGTTATTATTATTTTCCAGGCCTCGGTATTTCCATACCGCCGCCCATGACCTCATACACAGAGATGAGTAACATTCACGGCTTCATAACAATGAATTTCGTGTTCGTCAGTTGTCTCCCATGAAGTGAGGCTCCGAATGGTTAATCTTAGGTTATACATAGGACAAGGCCTGAACTGTCCTTGACCTAGTTCAAGGTAAATCTCTATGTTTTCAATTTCTAGTTGCCAAAGTAAATAATGTCTCTTCCTGGTGGTGTGGTTTTACTAGCAACAGTTGCTGGCTAGGAGCCAAGTATGTCTACGTCACAGAATCCACACATACCTACCTGATCGTTGTCACTTGATTTCTGTTTGATTAGTGTACCATCATCATCTTGTGTCTGTATGTGTTTACTAGACCCGGTGGTGAAAAGTTGACAAGCTCCTCCTGTTCCGCCTGATCCTTCTTTTTCGTCAACGTTTTTTTTCTTCTTTCTTTTCTTCCTCGTCGTCGTCATCGTCCTTCTCTTCTTCATTTTCTTCGTCATCATTTTCTTCTTCTTCTTTGTTCCGTCATAGTAATCTTCTTCTAATCCCTCTTCTCCGCCCGTGGTTTGCCATCCAGCGTCATACTAAGAAGGAGAAGCTGACGATAAGGACAGCCCTGATGAAGTTAAGAACCACTGGTTTAAACATAAAAATTCCTTCTAGTCAAGTAGATTGACATTCACATGTCTATGTACAGATTAAACATTGAAACGTCACTCAAGCACTGACACGACCTTGACCATGAACTTACCACCCACAGGGGGAATACATGATTGTACCAAGGGTTGCTCCAGAATCTTCTGTCAGTGAAATAGGTTAGGACTGCGGTACAGTTGTGGAAATTAAAATCTTGGGAAACACGAAATTTAGGTCTGCCACTTGTTGTCAGTTTGTGACATTTCGAGAATCTTCTGTAACTGATATAGGTTGAATTTCGGTAAAGCTGTGAAAATGCAACAAATCGGGAAATAAGAAGTGTAGGGCCGCTTCTTGTTTCCCAATCTTCAACATTTCGAGAATCTCCTGTGATTTAATAGTTTTGCCAATCGAAGGTCTTCAGACTACGGCCCACGGGACGAATGAGGGCAATGTGTTGTGCCAGGGTTGTACACTTATTCCTTCAACAAATTGCTGGTATTTTGGTTTTGAAGCCGCAGTATCGAAATAAGATGTCCCCTCTGACGTGTCTCCATCTTGTCGTGGTAGAGGGGCTTGCGTGTCCCACTGACCCCAAGAGCTTTGTCGACGGAAGCACAACTACATGTCGGACAGACCTTGGGATAGGGATCAGACCACGAGAGGCACAACCTGCTGCTCTGCAAGTTGACTGAGGATACGCAGTCAAAGACCAAATCAGGCGCACGATGCCACTAAATCTTGATCCGGACACATACTCTAAAGTTCTCTCTGAGGGATATGACTGAACGTCTCTAAGTCAACATCCCCTGGATGTGAGAGCCGGGCCGATACTCACCCATTGCAAAATGGAGGTGAGATGCTAAGTCTACTACATGCTTGGTCCAGCCAGATACCTGTTTGAAGGCTCTCATCCGGGGATAAGAGAGATCCCCGGATGAGAGAGCCTGGCCATTACTCGCTCTCCGCTGCATGGGGGTAAGGTGCTGAGCCAGCAGCACATGTAGCCTACCTCGTAGACGTTACTAATTGTGGAAAAGCGTCCCAATCGCACGCAGTGGTTACAATGCAAGACTGTACTAGAGCTCACTGAGTGAGCATAGTCAAAGGTGAAACAACGTCTCACTATCACGAATTGGAACGCTTGGTTAGAAAATCCATTACGTGGAAGTCCGAAGTGAAAAGCCGCAGAGTGTATGTCGTCTGCAGACTGACCGTTCCTGGTTTATGCGGGGAGCGGCCAGAGACGAATGAAATGCCCAATATATGGAAGTGAGGAATTAAAGCAGGCATGAGCAGGGCGTGGCTATTCCTTTAGTGAGCCTAGTCTCTGCTGGCACTGTAATTATGTAAGCCTTCTTGGATGGCGGAAAATGCCAATGAACTGCCCCTGCCTTCCCTTGAGGGCTGACCGTGAGTCTTCTACCGTTCTAACTTGACCAACTACGATATGGACGGCACCACAACAGTGAGAGTCCCCCAGGAATGCTAACCTGGTAAAATAATGCACGCTAAAGTCGGATGTGTTGGCCGAGGGTTTCGACTCAAGGGTGCATAACCATACACACCGCAATTACGTGTGGAAAAAAAAAAAAACCACTCCGGATGAACGCAGAAGAAAAAGAAGAACAATTAAGATGTTTCTATTTCTTAAAATGCTATATTTTCTGCTGTATCCTCAGTAGTATTATACAATGTGGGATTCGGGTAGCATTTGGTGGATTGACCTGTGTATTGACCTTGACCCCGGTTGATTTTCCCTCCCCCTCGGTCATGTAGTTGGGTGGTGTAAGGGGTGATATCTAGGTCATATCTAAGGGCGATAATTCTAATATTTTATGTTTCTAAGGGCAGATAACTATTGAGTGGGTGTATAAAAATTTTAATTAATTATTAAAAAATAAAATAAAATAAATAAAAATAAAAATAAATAACGACGGGGTGCGGGGTGGTGGCGAGGGGGTGGGCGCGTGGGGTGAGGCTAGGCGGTTCGGGTTTAAACACTATCATCACAGGGTTACAAATGAAAACCTTAAAATGTAAAGATGGTCGATATTATTGATTTTAGCGGGTATAGCTTAGTGAAATTCGTTGGTGAGGGGTGGGTAGCGGCTATTAGTGATTTGTAGAGTGTCGTAGTGGCCTATACACTTTCATCACACAGGTTACAAATGAAAACCTTAAAAAGTAAAAATGGCCGATAATATTGATTGCAGCGGATATAGCTTAGTGAAATTCGTTGGTAAGGGGTGGGTAGTGGTTATTAGTGGTCTGTAGAGGGTCACCGTGGCGTTTTTACTATCATCATACGGGTTACAAATGAAAACCTTAAAAGTAAAGATGGCCGATATTAATGATTTTAGCGGGTATAGCTTAGTGAAATTTATTGTTAAGGGGTGGGTAGCGGCTAGTAGTGATCCGTAGGGGGTCGTAGTGACCAATACACTGTCAACATACGGGTTACAAATGAAAACATTAAAAAGTAAAGATGGTCCATATTATTGATTGTCTCGGGTATGGCTTAGTGAAATTCGTTGGTAAGGGGTGGGTAGCGACTATTAGTGATCTGTATAGGGATGTATTGGCCTATACACTATCATCATAGGTTACAAATGAAAACCTTAAAATGTAATGATGGCCGGTATTATTGGTTGTAATGGGTATGGCTTAGTGAAACTCGATTGCTGTGGGTATGGCTTAGTGAAACTCGGTGATAAGCGGTGGATACCAGTTATTAGTGATCTATTGAGGGATGTAATGGCCTATACACTATCATCATACGGTTACAAATGAAAACATTAAAATGTAAAGGCCGGTAATATTGGTTGCTGTGGGTATGACTTGGTGTCATTCGTTGATAAAGAGTGGGTAGAGGTTATTAGTGCTAGTTAGAGGGTCGTAGTGGTATATACAGTATTATCATACGGGTTATAAATGAAAATCTTAAAAAGTAAAGATGGTCGGTATTAGTGGTTGTAGTGGGTACGGGATAGTGTTATTCGTTGTCAGGGGTGGATAGTGGTTATTAGTGATATGTAGAGGGTGAGTGGTATATACACTATTAGCATACGGGTACAAATGAAAACCTTTTAAAAGTACAGATGCCATGTATTATTGGTTGTAGTGGTATGGCTTAGTGAAATTAGATATTAAGGGGTGGGTGAGTGGTTGCGTAGCTAGATAAGTGCTCGAACACTAACATCATACTATTTCAGATCGGTAAATCAAAATCTAATATCTCTCTCCTCCCCCCCCCTTGTGTCTATACGGGTCTTTGCTTTGTTCCCCAGAAACCCATTTCCAAGACCAATATTTGTTCTCAAACTTGTCTGCTCAGTGCCACACTTTACAGCCAGACAAAACTAAAGCTTCTATGTACACTTCAACATTCAAATAAGAAAATATGTTAACCAAAAGGGGAAAAAATAGAGGTGAAACTTATAAATAGCTTGGCCAAACTTATGAAAAGTAGGAAACATTGTTAACCAAATGTAAAATAATATCGTCCAGAGAGAGAAATATTTCAACTAAACTTAAAATAGATCAGCCAAACTTATGAAAAGTAGGAAAATAGTCAACCAAATTGGCAAAAGTTAGACCAAATACAGAAATATCTCACCCAAACTTATGAAAAGTAGGATACTTTGTTAACCAAGTGGAAAAACCTACAAGTAGGAAAATTCTGTTAGCCAAATGTGAAAAATGTCTGCCAAACACAGACATACCTCATCCAAACGTATAAAAAGTAGGAAAATTGTTAACCAAACGGGAAAGATATTGACCAACTAGGAAAATGTATTAGTCAAAGAGGAATAATATTGAACAAGTAACGAAATATATCGTTCAAACTTATGAAAAGTAGGAAGCTTTGTTAACCAAATGTGAAAAATATCACCCAAAGAGAGAAATATCTCGCCCCAACGTATAAAAAGTAGAAAAATTGTTGGCCAAATGGGAAAAAGTTAGGCCAAATACAGAAATATCTCACCCAAACTTATGAAAAGTAGGAAACTTTGTTAGCCAAAGGAACAAAAAAAACTTAAGTCAAGTAGGAAAATATGTTAGCCAAATGTGAAAAAATGTCGGCCAAATTTAGAAATATCCCGTCCACACTTATGAAAACTAGGAAAATTTGCGGGTCAAAGAGGAAAAATATTGGCCAAGTAGGAAAATTTGATAACCATATGTGAAAAAATATCAGCCAAAGAGAGAAATATATAAACTAAACTTATAAAAAGTAGGGAAATTTGTTACCCAAATGGGAAAAATAGTAGCCAAGTAAAGAAATACACACTTATAATAAGTAGGAAAATTTGTTATCCAAAGGGGAAATCGTCGCTCAAATTCAGAAATAGCTCATTCAAACTTATAAAAAGTAGGAAAATTTGTTATCGAAATGGGAAAAAATCTTGGCCAAGTAAGAAAATTTGTTAGCCAAATGGGAAACATATTGACCAAGTAACGAAATGCATCGGCCAAAAATGTATGAAAATTCAGAAACTTTGTTAACCAATGCTGAAAAAATATCGACCAAAGAGAAATATTTCAACTAAACTTATAAAAAATAGAAAAATGTGTCAGCCAAATGGGGAAAAGTTCGGCCAAACACAGAAATAGCTCAACCAAATTTATAAAAGGAAGGGGAAAATTGACCAAGTAACGAAATATCTCGACACAACTTATGAAAAGTAGGAATATTTGTTAGCCAAATAGGAAAAAGCTTGGCCAAGTAAGAATGTTTGTTATCCAAATGGGGAAATATGGTATACGTAACGAAATACATCGTCCACACTTATGAAAAATAGGAAACTTTGTTAACCAAAGATGAAAAAAAGGGTTGACCACAATAGGAAATATCGCATCAAACTTATGAAAATTAGGAAACTTTGTTAACCAAATGTGAAAAATAGTCGTCAAATAAAGAAATATTGTGCCTAAATTTATAAAAAAAGTAGGAAACTTTTGTTAACCAAAGGCAACACATATTGACCAAGTAAAGAAATATTTCATCCAAACTTATGAAAAGTAGGAAAATTTGTTAACCAAAGATGAAAAATTTTGACCAAATTTCAGCCAAACTTATAAAAGTAGGAAAATTTGTTAACCAAAGATGAAAAATTTTGACCAAATTTCACCCAAACTTATAAAAAGAAGGAACATTTCTTAAACAATGGGAAAAATATCTCACGTTGTCATTTCACATCCGCAATAGCGTCAGGTCTCCATCCAACCAGCACTGTCTGTTATAAGGTCGACCTTTTCTTAAAACCACGTTTGCCTTATTAACCCCATGAATACCATCTACCTCATCTTCTAACCGACTTTCCACGCTTCATACCACTTAACGCTAACATTCTCTTTGATCACACCTCAACCGGCTTTCTGGTGACTGGGCAAATTTCCAACCTACTAGCGATAATCCTCTGTCCCCTATGCAAGCAACAGCTGTATTTCAGAAAATTAAAAGTATCTTATGTAATAAGTCACTATTGTTGAAGGAAAAAATAAAATTTCAACAATAAAATTGTGCAAAAATTGACAATTAAATTTCTACATAAAACATTCAAAGTGGAAACATAAAAGAGAAATTTAATTGTCAATTTTTGTACAATTTTATTGTTGAAATTTTATTTTTTCCTTCAACAATAGTGACTTATTACATAAGATACTTTTAATTTTCTGAAATACAGATGTTGCTTGCATAGGGGACAGAGGATTATCGCTAGTAGGTTTGACATTTTCCCAGTCACCAGAAAGCCGGTTGAGGTGTGATCAAAGAGAATGTTAGTGTTAAGTGGTATGAAGCGTGGAAAGTCGGTTAGAAGATGCGGTAGGTGGTATTCCTGGGGTTAATAAGGCAAACGTGGTTTCAAGAAAAGGTCGACCTTATAACAGACAGTGCTGGTTGGATGGAGACCTGACGCTATTGCGGATGTGAAATGACAACGTGAGATATTTTCCCATCTGTTTAAGAAATGTTCCTTCTTTTTATAAGTTTGGGTGAAATTTGGTCAAAATTTTTCATCTTTGGTGAACAAATTTTCCTACTTTTTATAAGTTTGGCTGAAATTTGGTCAAAATTTGTCATCTTTGGTTAACAAATTTTCCTACTTTTCATAAGTTTGGATGAAATATTTCTTTACTTGGTCAATATGTGTTGCCTTTGGTTAACAAAAGTTTCCTACTTTTTTTTATAAATTTAGGCACAATATTTCATAATTGACGACTATTTTTCACATTTGGTTAACAAAGTTTCCTAATTTTCATAAGTTTGATGCGATATTTCCTATTGTGGTCAACCCTTTATTCATCTTTGGTTAACAAAGTTTCCTATTTTTCATAATTGTGGACGATGTATTTCGTTAAGTATACCATATTTTCCCCATTTGGATAACAAACATTCTTACTTGGCCAAGCTTTTTCCTATTTTGGCTAACAAATATTCCTACTTTTCATAAGTTGTGTCGAGATATTTCGTTACTTGGTCAATTTTCCCCTTATTTTTATAAATTTGGTTGAGCTATTTCTGTGTTTGGCCGAACTTTTTCCCATTTGGCTGACACATTTTTCTATTTTTTATAAGTTTAGTTGAAATATTTCTCTCTTTGGTCGATATTTTTTCACCATTGGTTAACAAAGTTTCTGAATTTTCATACATTTTTGGCCGATGCATTTCGTTACTTGGTCAATATGTTTCCCATTTGGCTAACAAATTTTCTTACTTGGCCAAGATTTTTTCCCATTTCGATAACAAATTTTCCTACTTTTTATAAGTTTGAATGAGCTATTTCTGAATTTGAGCGACGATTTCCCCTTTGGATAACAAATTTTCCTACTTTTTATAAGTGTGTATTTCTTTGCTTGGCTACCATTTTTCCCATTTGGGTAACAAATTTTCCTACTTTTTATAAGTTTAGTTTATATATTTCTCTCTTTGGCTGATATTTTTTCACATATGGTTATCAAATTTTCCTACTTGGCCAATATTTTTCCTCTTTGACCCGCAAATTTTCCTAGTTTTCATAAGTGTGGACGGGATATTTCTGTATTTGGCCGACATTTTTTCACATTTGGCTAACATATTTTCCTACTTGACCTAAGTTTTTTTTTTTCCTTTGGCTAATAAAGTTTCGAACTTTTCATAAGTTTGGGTGAGATATTTCTGTATTTGGTCGACATTGTTTTCCCATTTGGCTGACAATTCTCCTACTTTTTATAAGTTTGGACGAGATATTCCTCTTTTTGGCTGATATTTTTTCACATTTGGTTAACAAAGTTTGCTACTTTTCATAAGATTGAACGATGTATTTCGTTACTTGTTCAATATGTTTCCTCTTTGACTAACACATTTTTCCTACTTTGTCAATATCTTTCACATTTTGGTTAGCAAAGTTTCCAACTGTTCATAAGTGTAGTTGAGATATTTATGTATCTCGCCGACATTTTCACCTTTGGTTGACATATGTGCCCCACTTTTTATAAGTCTGGACGAGATATTTATCTCTTTGGCTGATATTTTTTCACATTTGGTTAACAAGTTTTCCTACTTGGCCAATACTTTTCCTGTTTGGCTAACACATTTTCCTAGTTTTAATAAGTGTGGATGAGATGTTTCTGTATTTGGCCGACATTTTTCATATTTTGGTAACAGATTTTCCTACTTGACTTAGATTTTCCCCCTCTGGCTAACACATTTTCCTTCTTGGTCAATATCTTTCCCATTTGGTTAACAATGTTTCCAAGTTTTTATATGTTTTGTTGAGATATTTCTGTATTTGGCCGACCTTTTTGTACCATTTGGTTTACACATTTTCCTATCTTTTAAAAATAAGTGTGGACGAGATATTTTTCCCCTTGAATGACAAATTTTCCTACTTGGCCAATATGTGTTTCCTATTTGGCTAACAATTTTTCCTAGCTTTCATAAGTGTAATCGTGATATTTCTGTATTTGGCCGACATCTTTCACATTTGGTTAACAGATTTTCCTACTTGAACTAGGTTTTTCCCCTCTGGCTAACAAAGTTTCCTACTTTTCATAAGTTTGGCTAAGATATTTCTGTATTTTGGCCTAACATTTTAACATTTCGCAGACACTTTTCCTACTTTTCATAGCTTAGGCTGATCTATTTATAAGTGTAGTTGAAATATTTCTCTCTTTGGATGATATTTTTTTTTTCAACATTTGGTTAACAAATTGTCCTACTGTTCATAAGTTTGAACGATGTATTTCGTTACTTCTTCAACATTTTTCCTCTTTGACTAACACCTTTTCTTACTTGGTCAATATATTTCCCGTTTGGTTAACAATGTTCCTACTTTTTATACATTTGGTTAAGATATTTCTGTATTTGGCCGACATTTTCCCCTTTGGTTGACACATTTTCCTGGTTTTTATAAGTCTGGACGAGATATTTCTCTCTTTGGCTGATATTTTTCACATTTTCCTACTTGGCCAACATTTTTCCTATTTGGCTAACAAATTTTTCTAGTTTTCATAAGTGAGGACGAGCTATTTCTCTATTTGGACGACCTTTTTCACATTTGGGTAACAGATTTTCCTACTTGACCTGGGTTTTTCCCCTTTGGCTAACAAAAGTTTCCAACTTTTCATAAGTTTGGGTGAGATATTTCTGTATTTGGCCTAACCTTTTTCCCATTTGGCTGACAATGTTCCTACTTTTCATAAGTTTGGTGATCAATTTATAAGTTTAGTTGAACTATTTCTCTCTGTCACACGTTTTCTTGATGATAATATCACGAAGTTCTTACGATGATATGCTCATGATATTATTGTGTGATGGTCGTTGTCTAGGTAACGATACTCATGGTGTGTCAATGGAGATATCTGTCTTGCAATGTAACTCACCCCCGCAGTGCATATTCACCAGGCATTACACAAGATTCCGTTGGCGCACATAATCCTTTATTACAGAAATAAGACGGACAAACGGAACATGTTTATACATCCAGAAACATAATGTAATCCATAGAATATAAATATCCTCCTCACAATTTAACCAGCACACATCACTTCCTTCTCACGGCCTGCTTTTAATCTCAATCCACAAGACAGGTAATCCAGCTACAACCTCGGCTGGATCTCCCACAATACAACCCACACATTGGGTTGGAGCCACTGCTCAACTATAGAACCCACTCTGGGTTTTGGCCTACACTCAATACAGAACCCACTCTGGGTTCAGGCCTGTCTTCCCAACTAGAAGAACAACACAACACGGAGCTCTCTCTTAAACGACCTGACCCGCAGTCGGTCTCTTCTCTCACTGCCTTTTCAGTCGCCTGACTTCACACAACACACAACTCTCCTCGACCCATCCCCCCCTGGGGATTTCCACTCATATCCGCCCCATTATTTCTGAGGGTTGATTGTTTTCCTCGTAGCCAGGTCAGTCACTTTACTGTCTCCCACTCTCATCTCCATTCTTCCTCCTGCCCGGTCACTCACCTCAATGTCAGTGACCCAGGCTTATGTCACTCTCTTTGAACGATATTTTCTTCACATTTGGTTAACAATATTTCCTACTTTTCATATGTATGGCCGAGCTATTTATAAGTTTGACTGCTATATTTTTATATTTTGGTTAACATATTTTCTTATTTGAAAGTTGAAGTGGTACATAGAAGCTGTAGTTTTGTCCAGCTGTGAAGTGTGGGACTGAGCAGACAAGTTGTAAAACATATATTAGCTTTTGTAATGTGTTTCTGGGGAACGTTGTAGAGTTTCGTAGTTCCGTACAGACACACAGAGAGGTAGTGAACGTGTACATGTCTAATTTGGTACGTGATAACGTTGCTTGTTATGATAGTGGACACTGACATGCCATGTTACATTCATTACCTAAGCTGAGTCGGGGCAGTGTGTTGTGTTCGTTTGTAATATTTTAAACTGATAACATGCGCTAGCCAATCGTCGCTGTATAGGTATGTTACCCGATAGCTGCTACGTACAGATACGTCTTCCTCGACTGGCATCGGTGATCACATCTCACATTTTTACCATTTGGTTGACACATTTTTCTACCTTTTAATAGGGCTGGACTAGATATTTCTCTCTTTGGCTGATAATTTTACCATTTGGTTGACAAATTTTCCTACTGTTTATAAGTCTGGACGCTATATTTCTTTCTTTGGCTGATATTTTTCCCCATTTGGCTAACATATTTTCCTACTTGGTCAATATTTGTTTCCTATTTGGCTAACAAATATTCCCGGTTTTCATAAGTGTGGACGTGATATTTCTGTATTTGGCTGACGTTTTTCACATTTGGGTAACACATTTTCCTACTTGACCTTGGTTTTCCCCCTTTGGCTAACAAAGTTTTCTACTTTTCATATGTTTGGGTGAGATATTTCTGTATTTGGTCTAACGTTTTCCCATTTGGCCGACAATTTTCCTACTTTTTATAAGTTTGGACGAGCTATTTCTCTCTTTGAGTGATATTTTTCACATTTGGTTAACAAGGCTTCCTACTTTTCATAAGTTTGAACGATATATTTCGTTACCTGTTCAATATTCTTCTTCTTTGACTAATACATTTTCCTAGTTGGTCAATATCTTACCCGTTTGGTTAACAATTTTCCTACGTTTTATACATTTGATTGAGCTATTTCTGTATTTGGCGGACACTTTTCACATTTGGCTAACATAATTTTCTTACTTGACCTAGGTGTTTTCACTTTGGCTAACAAAGTTTCCTACTTTTCATAAGTTTGGGTGAGATATTTCTGTATTTGGCCTAACTTTTTCCCATTTGGCCAACAATTTTTCTACTTTTTATACGTTGGGGCGAGATATTTCTCTCTTTGGGTGATATTTTTCACATTTGGTTAACAATGTTTCTTACTGTTCATAAGTTTGAACGATATATTTCGTTACTTGTTCAATATTATTCCTCTTTGACTAATACATTTTCCTAGTTGGTCAATATCTTTCCCGTTTGGTTAAAAATTTTCCTACTTTTTATACGTTTGTATGAGATATTTCTGTGTTTGGCCGACATTTTTCACATTTGGCTAACAGAATTTTCCTACTTGTTGTAGGTGTTTCCACTGTGGTTAACAAAGTATCCTACTTTTCATAAGTTTGGGTGAGATATTTCTGTATTTGGCCTAACTTTTGCCAATTTGGTTGACTATTTTCCTACTTTTCATAAGTTTGGCTGATCTATTTTAAGTTTAGTTGAAATATTTCTCTCTCTGGACGATATTTTTTCACATTTGGTTAACAATGTTTCCTACTTTTCATAAGTTTGGCCAAGCTATTTATAAGTTTCACCTCTTTCTTTCCCCCTTTTGGTTAACATATTTTCTTATTTGAATGTTGAAGTGGTACACAGAAGCTTTAGTTTTGTCTGGCTGTGAAGTGTGGCACTGAGCAGACAAGTTTGAGAACAAATATTGGTCTTGGAAATGGGTTTCTGGGGAACAAAACAAAGACCCGTATAGACACAAGGGGGGGGGGGGAGATTAGATTTTGATTTACCGATCTGAAATAGTATGATGTTAGTGTTCGAGCACTTATCTAGCTACGCAACCACTCACCCACCCCTTAATATCTAATTTCACTAAGCCATACCACTACAACCAATAATACATGGCATCTGTACTTTTAAAAGGTTTTCATTTGTACCCGTATGCTAATAGTGTATATACCACTCACCCTCTACATATCACTAATAACCACTATCCACCCCTGACAACGAATAACACTATCCCGTACCCACTACAACCACTAATACCGACCATCTTTACTTTTTAAGATTTTCATTTATAACCCGTATGATAATACTGTATATACCACTACGACCCTCTAACTAGCACTAATAACCTCTACCCACTCTTTATCAACGAATGACACCAAGCCATACCCACAGCAACCAATATTACCGGCCACCTTTACATTTTAATGTTTTCATTTGTAACCGTATGATGATAGTGTATAGGCCATTACATCCCTCAATAGATCACTAATAACTGGTATCCACCGCTTATCACCGAGTTTCACTAAGCCATACCCACAGCAATCGAGTTTCACTAAGCCATACCCATTACAACCAATAATACCGGCCATCATTACATTTTAAGGTTTTTCATTTGTAACCGTATGATGATAGTGTATAGGCCAATACATCCCTATACAGATCACTAATAGTCGTTACCCATCATTTACCAACGAATTTCACTAAGCCATACCCAAGACAATCAATAATATAGACCATCTTTACTTTTTAATGTTTTCATTTGTAACCCGTATGTTGACAGTGTATTGGTCACTACGACCCTCTACGGATCACTACTAGCCGCTACCCACCCCTTAACAATAAATTTCACTAAGCTATACCCGCTAAAATCATTAATATCGGCCATCTTTACTTTTTAAGGTTTTCATTTGTAACCCGTATGATGATAGTAAAAACGCCACGGTGACCCTCTACAGACCACTAATAACCACTACCCACCCCTTACCAACGAATTTCACTAAGCTATATCCGCTGCAATCAATATTATCGGCCATTTTTACTTTTTAAGGTTTTCATTTGTAACCTGTGTGATGAAAGTGTATAGGCCACTACGACACTCTACAAAGCACTAATAGCCGCTACCCACCCCTCACCAACGAATTTCACTAAGCTATACCCGCTAAAATCAATAATATCGACCATCTGTACATTTTAAGGTTTTCATTTGTAACCCTGTGATGATAGTGTTTAAACCCGAACCGCCTAGCCTCACCCCACGCGCCCACCCCCTCGCTACCACCCCGCACCCCGTCGTTATTTATTTTTATTTTTATTTATTTTATTTTATTTTTTAATAATTAATTAAAAATTTTATACACCCACTCAATAGTTATCTGCCCTTAGAAACATAAAATATTAGAATTATCGCCCTTAGATATGACCTAGATATCACCCCTTACACCACCCAACTACATGACCGAGGGGGAGGGAAAATCAACCGGGGTCAAGTTCAATACATAGGTCAATCCACCAAATGCTACCCGAATCCAACATTGTATACTACTATCCTCTTAGTTCTATAAAGTTTGATTATTCTATACATTCCCATCTAATCCGGGAATGTATTCTTTCTGTAATTTCAAATGTCTCAAGTCTTTTCCAGTGCTGTTTATGCTAAGAAGAAAAGGAGAGCACGAGAAAGAAGTTGATATCAGAGGACATATTACATAGCAGGATAACTGAATGATGTCGGTGTATGCTGATTTGTTTTTCACTTCTCTGTTCCTCTTTCGAAGGGAATGCGTAACACCATGTTATTTGGTTCAAAGGTCAGTGTGTCCAACCTAGGTATTCATTTGTGTCAGGTTTACGTTCTCTAGACAGATTCCATCCAAGGCTATGGGTAGGTTTTCTTTCGAAACAATGTACAAGGGTTATGTACTTATGGCCGAGTCTTTGCGATTTCTAACTGCCGCT
>JACEFZ010011442.1:0-41905 GCA_014155875.1 Cepaea nemoralis
CCCACAGACATGCTGTCTACAACTCCCCACAGACATGCTGTCTAAACTCCCCACAGACATGCTGTCTACAACTCCCCACAGACATGCTGTCTACAACTCTCCACAGATATACTGTCTACAACTCCCCACAGATATGCTGTCTACAACTCCCCACAGACATGCTGTCTACAACTCCCCACAGACATGCTATCTACAACTCCCCCAAGACATGCTATCTACAACTTCCCACAGACATGCTGTCTACACCTCCCCACAGACATGATATCCACAACTCCCCACAGACATGATATCCACATCTCCCCACAGACATGATATCCACAACTCCCCACAGACATGATATCCACAACTCCGCACATACACACTGTTTACAACTCCCCACAGATATGCTGTCTACAACTCCCCACAGACACGCTTTCTACAACTCCCCACAGATATGCTGTCTAAAACTCCCCACAAATATGCTGTCTACAACTCCCCACTGACACGCTGTCTACAACTGCTCAAAGACATGCTGTCTACAACTCCCCACATATATGCTGTCTACACCTCCTCACAGATATGCTGTCTACAACTCCCCACATATATGCTGTCTACAACTCCCCACAGACATGATGTCTACAACTCCCCACAGACATGATGTCTACAACTCCCCACAGATATGCTGTCTAGAACTCCCCGCAGATATGCTGTCTACAACTCCCCACAGATATGCTGTCTACAAATCCCCACAGATATGCTGACAACTCTCCACAGATATACTGTCTACAACTCCCCACAGATATGCTGTCTACAACTCCCCACAGACATGCTGTCTACAACTCCCCACAGACATGCTATCTACAACTCCCCCAAGACATGCTATCTACAACTTCCCACAGACATGCTGTCTACACCTCCCCACAGACATGATATCCACAACTCCCCACAGACATGATATCCACATCTCCCCACAGACATGATATCCACAACTCCCCACAGACATGATATCCACAACTCCGCACATACACACTGTTTACAACTCCCCACAGATATGCTGTCTACAACTCCCCACAGACACGCTGTCTACAACTCCCCACAGATATGCTGTCTAAAACTCCCCACAAATATGCTGTCTACAACTCCCCACTGACACGCTGTCTACAACTGCTCAAAGACATGCTGTCTACAACTCCCCACATATATGCTGTCTACAACTCCTCACAGATATGCTGTCTACAACTCCCCACAGATATGCTGTCTACAACTCCCCACAGACATGATGTCTACAACTCCCCACAGACATGATGTCTACAACTCCCCACAGATATGCTGTCTAGAACTCCCCGCAGATATGCTGTCTACAACTCCCCACAGATATGCTGTCTACAAATCCCCACAGATATGCTGTCTACAACTCCCCACAGATATGTTGTCTACAACTCCCCACAGATATGCTGTCTACAACTCCCCACAGATATGCTGTCTACAACTCCCCACAGACATGCTGTCTACAACTCCCCACAGACATGCTGTCTACAACTCCCCACATATATGCTGTCTACAACTCCCCACAGATATGCTGTCTACAACTCCCCACAGATATGCTGTCTACAACTCCTCACAGATATGTTGTCTACAACTCCCCACAGATATGCTGTCTACAACTCCCCACAGATATGCTGTCTACAACTCCCCACAGACATGATGTCTACAACTCCCCACAGATATGCTGTCTACAACTCCCCACAGACATGCTGTCTACAACTCCCCACAGATATGTTGTCTACAACTCCCCACAGATATGCTGTCTACAACTCCCCACAGATATGCTGTCTACAACTCCCCACAGACATGCTGTCTACAACTCCCCACAGACATGCTGTCTACAACTCCCCACAGATATGCTGTCTACAACTCCCCACAGACATGCTGTCTACAACTCCCCACAGTCATGCTGTCTACAACTCCCCACAGATATGCTGTCTACAACTCCGGAAAGAGGAAGGCGGTGGATAAGCTAAATATTCAGGACAGTGACAGTATAGGGCGATGCCCCACTGTTAAAACTATCGGCTATATAATACTCAACCCATGTTTGTATAGACCAACCAACCAGCCCGCCAGGCACCTGTCTATTCCCCTAAGGTGATCAACCAGCCCGCTAGGGGGATGTCTATTCTCCTAAGGTGATCAACCAGCCCGCAAGACATCTGTCTATTCCCCTAAGGTGATCAACCAGCCCGCCAGGCATCTGTCTATTCCCCTAAGGTGATCAACCAGCCCGCCAGGCATCTGTCTATTCCCCTAAGGTGATCAACCAGCCCGCCAGGAATCTGTCTATTCCCCTAAGGTGATCAACCAGCCCGCCAGGCATCTGTCTATTCCCCTAAGGTGATCAACCAGCCCGCCAGGCATCTGTCTATTCCCCTAAGGTGATCAACCAGCCCGCCAGGCATCTGTCTATTCCCCTAAGGTGATCAACCAGCCCGCCAGTCATCTGTGTATTCCCATAAGGTGATCAACCAGCCCGCCAGGCATCTGTCTATTCTCCTAAGGTGATCAACCAGCCCGCCAGGCATCTGTCTATTCCCCTGAAGTCTACGGTGTATGAATTATCCCTCTCGTGCACCGCACCGAATTACTCTATCTGTCGTCTATACGACCAGTACATCTGTTGTATACTTTCCCTGTTATATGACCAGTGCATTTACCGTATGTACATCTGTTGTATACTTTCCCTGTTATACATCTTCCACACCGATGCACACCATGTCTCCTGCCTCCCATCACTGTTCTACCCAAGCCACTGTGACATGTACGATGGCCAGCGTATGGTAGAATCTCCCCCTTGCCCCGCGACACTACTCTAGGAGCATTTCTGTAACAATCACACTCATACGTCTATAGAGCATTTCTGTAACAATAAGGCTTATGCGTCTGGGAGCATATATGTAACATTCAAGCTCATACGTCTGGGAGCATCTCTGTAACAATTACGCTCATACATCTGGGAGCATTTCTGTAACAATTACGCTCATAGGTCTGGGAGCATTTCTGTAACAATAAAGCTTATGTGTCTGGGAGCATTTCTGTAACAATAAAGCTTATGTGTCTGGGAGCATTTCTGTAACAATTACGCTCATATGTCTTTAATGTCTTGTCTGATGTTTAGGCATGTCCCATGACCCACATGATTATGTTTCCTCGTGTAAGATGTATATTGGTCAACGCGTACTGTAGCTTAGTCGTTGGTGTTGTCTTGTGATGACGGCATGTCCCACGTAAGATGTATATTGGTCAACGTATACTGTAGCTGGCTCGCTGGTGTTGTCTGTGTGTGTGTGTGTGTGTGTGTGTGTGTGTGTGTGTGTGTGTGTGTGGGTAGGTGGGTGTGTGTATGTGGGTAGGTGGGAGATGGGCCTCATAACATGATAATTTGCCTTGTTTATATGTACAACATTCATTTCACAATGTTTATTTTTCTTCCTATGTAAATGTATAATGCTCTTGATGAACGAAAGACGAGTGATTGGAAGGGCCGAATGTAAATCGGGCCTGCGTGCCCAATTTGTGGCCCTTTTAAAATAAAGTTGATTTGATTTGATTTGATTTGATTTGTCTTGTGATGACGGCATGTCCCACGCAAGATGTATATTGGTAACGTGTACTGTAGCTGGCTCGCTGGTGTTGTCTAGTTTCTGTCAACAGCTCAACCTCGGCATGGCTGTGGTTGGTGTGTCTGTGATCTCGTGTGTCTGTGATCTCGTGTGTCTGTGATCTCGTGTGAACAGTTGGATGTCATGTGGTATAGCTGCGACTCATGGCGGTAGGGGATCATTGCCTCATTCTGCCATCCACACAAGGTCGTTCGACACACTCCCACCGGCTATGTTTCGTATGTTCAACCTGCATAGGGAATGCCCGTGTCGGCAAGGTAAAGGGAATACCCGTGTCGACGAGGGAAATGGGAATATCCGTGTCTGCAAGAGAAAGGGGGATACCCGTGTTGGCAAGGGTAAAGGCGAGAATCCATGTCTGTGAGGAAAGGGGAATACCCGTGTCTTCAAGGAGAAAGTGGAGTATACATGTCGGAGAGGGAAATGGAATACTCGTGTCGACGAGGGAATGGGCAATACCTGTGTCTGCGAGGGAAATGGGAATACCCGTGTCTGCGAGGGAAATGGGAATACCCGTGTCTGCGAGGGAATTGGGAATACCCGTGTCTGCGAGGGATTTGGGAATACCCGTGCTTGTGAGGAAAAATGGGAGTATCCGTGGTTTCTCGCTGTCACGTCAAACATTGACGAACCCTTGTCTAAGCCAGTCCCACAGAGTAAGAGTGGACGTATGTCAAGGCTGGACGTAGGGATGTCTAAACCAGTCCCGCAGAGTAAGAGTGGACGTATGACAAGGCTGGACGCGGGGATGTCTAAACCAGTCCCACAGAGTAAGAGTGGACGTATGTCAAGGTTGGACGCGGGGATGTCTAAACCAGTCCCACAGAGTAAAAGTGGACGTATGTCAAGGCTGGACGCGGGGATGTCTAAACCAGTCCCACAGAGTAAGAGTGGACGTATGTCAAGGCTGGACGCGGGGATGTCTAAACCAGTCCCACAGAGTAAGAGTGGACGTATGTCAAGGCTGGACGCGGGGATGTCTAAACCAGTCCCACAGAGTAAGAGTGGACGTATGTCAAGGCTGGACGCGGGGATGTCTAAACCAGTCCCACAGAGTAAGAGTGGACGTATGTCAAGGCTGGACGCGGGGATGTCTAAACCAGTCCCACAGAGTAAGAGTGGACGTATGTCAAGGCTGGACGCGGGGATGTCTAAACCAGTCCCACAGAGTAAGAGTGGATGTATGTCAAGGCTGTACGCGGGGATGTCTAAGCCAGTCCCGCAGAGTAAGAGTGGACGTATGTCAAGGCTGGACGCGGGGATGTCTAAACCAGTCCCGCAGAGTAAGAGTGGACGTATGTCAAGGCTGGACGCGGGGATGTCTATGCTAGTCCCGCAGAGTAAGAGTGGACGTATGTCAAGGCTGGACGCGAGGATGTCTAAACCAGTCCCACAGAGTAAGAGTGGACGTATGTCAAGGCTGGACGCGGGGATGTCTAAACCAGTCCCACAGAGTAAGAGTGGATGTATGTCAAGGCTGTACGCGGGGATGTCTAAACCAGTCCCGCAGAGTAAGAGTGGACGTATGTCAAGGCTGGACGCGGGGATGTCTAAACCAGTCCCACAGAGTAAGAGTGGACGTATGTCAAGGCTGGACGCGGGGATGTCTATGCTAGTCCCGCAGAGTAAGAGTGGACGTATGTCAAGGCTGGACGCGGGGATGTCTAAACCAGTCCCGCAGAGTAAGAGTGGACGTATGTCAAGGCTGGACGCGGGGATGTCTATGCTAGTCCCGCAGAGTAAGAGTGGACGTATGTCAAGGCTGGACGCGGGGATGTCTAAACCAGTCCCGCAGAGTAAGAGTGGACGTATGTCAAGGCTGGACGCGGGGATGTCGTTGCGGTGCCTGTACCCCGAGATGTGCTCGTACTCGTAGTCACGTGTCTGTGGACGATATGGTTAACTGACAACAGATCTGCAGGTAGAATGCTGGTGAGTGTCTCATGTCTCCTGTAAACACACGCCCTCGTGAGCAAGTTTATGACTCCTCACCTCAAGTCGTGAGTGTATGTGTGTGTTTGTGTGTGTGTGCGTGCGTGTGTGTGTGCATGTGTGTGTGATTGGGTTAACATCGAAGTAACACATCACATGATTCCTGCATGTCTGTTACTAACAATGTCAACTCTGCTGGTCATCCAGGTGTGTAATATGCTTGTGTCATTGCTTGAGACCGTGTAATTCTGACAGTTTAAGTGGGCGTTTATTTAATTACAACTATCAGCTATGTTCACCCTGGAGGAATCAACCTTGTTATCTGTGCCACAGTGCAGCATAGTTCTTACATATTTCCTGTGTACTATACAACATATTTCTGACTGGAGGTTAGGAAAAGAATGCGTGCATTGTGCATATAAACCGTTGTAACATACCGCATTAAATCGTGGACAGCTCCTAAACAAGCCACATCTCTTAGGGTCTCAGGAATGAGGATGAACTGAAAAATGTTGAAAATGTATTGGGAGCTAAAATAAGTAATCATACAGTCTCGAGTAGATAGTGCAACACACACTGACTAAACATACAGTCTCGAGTAGACATTTCTTTCACCACACATTGACTAAACATACAGTCTCGAGTAGATAGTGTACCACGCATTAACTAAACATATAGTATCGAGTAGATAGTGCACCACACACTGACTAAACATACAGCCTCGAGTAGACATTTCACCACACATTGACTAAACATACAGTCTCGAGTAGACATTTCACCACACATTGATTAAACATACAGTCTCAAGCAGATAGTGCACCACACATTTACTAAACATACAGTCTGGAATACATAGTGCACCACACATTGACTAAACATACAGTCTGGAGTACATAGTGCACCACACATTGACTAAACATACAGTCTCGCGTCGATAGTCCACCACACATTGACTAAACATAAAATCTGGAGCAGATAGTGCGCCACAAATTGACTAAACATTTAGTCACAGGTAGTCAGTCTACCAAACGATACTTGTATGGATGTGTAGTCAAAAACTTATGACGATTCTATGAAGTACATGGATAGTTGTATGGATGTGTAGACAAGAATTTCTGATAATTCTATGAACTACATTTGATGAGATCAACGTGAGCAAGCCAGGAGCGGATGTTCACCTTCCTAGGACCGACCGCAACACAAGCCAATGGCAGCTGCACCCAGACATGCCCGCAGCCCGAGGTCACAGAGAGAAGGAAAAGCCAGCGAACTCTTTCAGCTAAAAGGTAATTTGATGGAACTTCACGCGAGGCCAGATTCTCGGATTGTAGAAGCCAGTCGAGAAACTTGAACAAGTCCAAAGTTCTGTGCCTTGTTACTATCTGGGATAAAAAGTGAATCCATTCGCGTTATCTGAGCTTCTCCATCAGAATCCTTGTCCACTTGGGTCAATACAGGTCATTGATTGCCTGATCCCGTGCTTGGCACACGGCCTCTGTCGCTGGATGTGACTGGTTGGTTTCTGGGCTGAGATATTCCTCGTGATTGTGGTTACCGCTCGGTCTGGACTGGGAGGGTGCTCAGCGGGGATCAGGTGCGCTGGATTCTCTCGTGTCCACCTTTTGCTTTCAAAACTCAAAGGTTTCTGATGAACGACTGGGGGACTCCAAGTCAGCGCGGTCTGGGGAAACTGTACCAGGGGATGTCCGGCAGCTGTAAGGGGTCTGTCATATTGACTAGACTATCTTCTGTCACCTACACTCGGTTACTAGTCTGTAGTATTGACTAGACTATCTTATGCCACCTACACTCGGTTACTAGTCTGTAGGATTGACTAGACTATCTTCTGTTACCTACACTCTGTTACTGGTCTGTCGTATTGAATAGACTATCTTCTGTCACTTACACCCTGTTACTAATCTGTCGTATTGAATAGACTATCTTCTGTCACCCACACTCTGTTACTGATCTGTCGTATTGACTAGAATATCTTCTGTCACCCACACTCTGTTACTGGTCTGTCGAATTGACTAGACTATCTTCTGTCACCTACACTCTGTTGCTGGTCTGTCGTATTGATTAGACTGTCTTCTGTCACCCACACTCTGTTGCTGGTCTGTCGTATTGACTAGACTATCTTCTGTCACCTACACTCTGTTGCTGGTCTGTCGTATTGACTAGACTATCTTCTGTCACCCACACTCTGTTGCTGGTCTGTCGTATTGATTAGACTATCTTCTGTCACCTACACTCTGTTGCTGGTCTGTCGTATTGACTAGGCTATCTTCTGTCACCTACACTCTGTTGCTGGTCTGTCGTGTTGATTATACTATCTTCTGTCACCTACACTCTGTTGCTGGTCTGTCGTATTGACTAGGCTATCTTCTGTCACCTACAGTCTGTTGCTGGTCTGTCGTATTGACTAGGCTATTTTCTGTCACCTACACTCTGTTGCTGGTCTGTCGTGTTGATTAGACTATTTTCTGTCACCTACACTCTGTTGCTGGTCTGTCGTGTTAGTTAGACTATCTTCTGTCACCTACACTCTGTTGCTGGTCTGTCGTGTTGATTAGACTATTTTCTGTCACCCACACTCTGTTGCTGTTCTGTCGTGTTAGTTAGACTATCTTCTGTCACCTACACTCTGTTGCTGGTCTGTCGTGTTAGTTAGACTATCTTCTGTCAACTACACTCTGTTGCTGGTCTGTCGTGTTAGTTAGACTATCTTCTGTCAACTACACTCTGTTGCTGGTCTGTCGTATTGACTAGACTATCTTCTGTCACCTACACTCTGTTGCTGGTCTGTCGTATTGACTAGAATATCTTCTGTCACCCACACTCTGTTGCTGGTCTGTCGTATTGGTTAGACTATCTTCTGTCACCTACACTCTGTTGCTGGTCTGTCGTATTGAGTAGACTATCTTCTGTCAACTACACTCTGTTGCTGGTCTGTCGTGTTAGTTAGACTATCTTCTGTCAACTACACTCTGTTGCTGGTCTGTCGTGTTGATTAGACTATCTTCTGTCACCCAAACTCTGTTGCTGGTCTGTCGTATTGGTTAGACTATCTTCTGTCACCTACACTCTGTTGCTGATCTGTCGTGTTAATTAGACTATCTTCTGTCAACTACACCCTGTTGCTGGTCTGTCGTGTTATTTAGACTATCTTCTGTCAACTACACTCTGTTGCTGGTCTGTCGTATTGATTAGACTATCTTCTGTCAACTACACTCTGTTGCTGGTCTGTCGTATTGATTAGAATATCTTCTGTCACCTACACTCTGTTGCTGGTCTGTCGTGTTGATTAGACTATCTTCTGTCACCCACACTCTGTTGCTGGTCTGTCGTGTTAGTTAGACTATCTTCTGTCAACTACACCCTGTTGCTGGTCTGTCGTGTTGATTAGACTATCTTCTGTCACCCACACTCTGTTGCTGGTCTGTCGTGTTAGTTAGACTATCTTCTGTCAACTACACCCTGTTGCTGGTCTGTCGTGTTAGTTAGACTATCTTCTGTCAACTACACTCTGTTGCTGGTCTGTCGTATTGATTAGACTATCTTCTGTCACCTACACTCTGTTGCTGGTCTGTCGTGTTAGTTAGACTATCTTCTGTCAACTACATCCTGTTGCTGGTCTGTCGTATTGATTAGACTATCTTCTGTCAACTACACTCTGTTGCTGGTCTGTCGTATTGACTAGACTATCTTCTGTCAACTACACCCTGTTGCTGGTCTGTCGTGTTAGTTAGACTATCTTCTGTCAACTACACCCTGTTGCTGGTCTGTCGTGTTAGTTAGACTATCTTCTGTCAACTACACTCTGTTGCTGGTCTGTCGTGTTAGTTAGACTATTTTCTGTCAACTACACTCTGTTGCTGGTCTGTCGTATTGATTAGACTATCTTCTGTCACCCACACTCTGTTGCTGGTCTGTCGTGTTGATTAGACTATCTTCTGTCACCTACACTCTGCTGCTGGTCTGTCGTGTTGATTAGACTATCTTCTGTCACCCACACTCTGTTGCTGGTCTGTCGTGTTGATTAGACTATCTTATGCCACCTACACTCGGTTACTAGTCTGTAGTATTGACTAGACTATCTTCTGTCACCTACAATCTGTTGCTGGTCTGTCGTATTGATTAGACTATTTTCTGTCACCCACACTCTGTTGCTGGTCTGTCGTGTTAGTTAGACTATCTTCTGTCACCTACACTCTGTTGCTGGTCTGTCGTGTTGATTAGACTATCTTCTGTCACCTACACTCTGTTGCTGGTCTGTCGTGTTAGTTAGACTATTTTCTGTCACCCACACTCTGTTGCTGGTCTGTCGTGTTAGTTAGACTATCTTCTGTCACCTACACTCTGTTGCTGGTCTGTCGTGTTAGTTAGACTATTTTCTGTCACCCACACTCTGTTGCTGGTCTGTCGTGTTAGTTAGACTATCTTCTGTCACCTACACTCTGTTGCTGGTCTGCCGTGATGACTAGACTATCTTCTGTCACCTACACTCTGTTGCTGGTCTGTCGTATTAGTTAGACTATCTTCTGTCACCTACACTCTGTTGCTGGTCTGTCGTGTTAGTTAGACTATTTTCTGTCACTCACACTCTGTTGCTGGTCTGTCGTGTTAGTTAGACTATCTTCTGTCACCTACACTCTGTTGCTGGTCTGTCGTGATGACTAGACTGTCTTCTGTCACAAACACTCTCTTGCCTGTGGTTCACGCCAACGGCACACACTGATAGGTGGAATGTCTGTATAACTTTAGAGAACCTCTATAACAGTGGCTGTGATTGGTAGAATGTCTGCACAGTTTTATAGAAAACCCCCCCCCCCTGCCTCCCCCCTAACAGTGGCTGTGATTGGTAGAGTGTCTGCACAGTTTTATAGAACCACCCCCCCCCCCCCCCCCCCAACCCCCTGACAGTGGCTCTGATTGGTGGAATGTCTTTACACTTTTAGAGAACCCCATCTGGCAATGGCTGTGAATGGTAGAATATATGTACAGTTTTATAGATCCCCATCTAACAGTGGCTGTGATTGGTGGAATATCTGCACAGTTTTAGAGAACCCCAACTGACAGTAGATGTGATTGGTGGAATGTCTGCACAGTTTTAGAGATCCCCATCTGACAGTGACTGTGATTGGTGGAATGTCTGCAACGTTTTAGAGAACCCCCTCTATCAATGGCAGTGATTGGTGGAATGTCTGCACAGTTTTAGAGAACCCCATCTGACAATTGCTGTGATTGGTGGAATGTCTGCACAGTTGTAGAGATCCCCACTGAGTGGCTGTGGTTTCTGAGTTGTCTTCTCTGCACTTCTCTACGACTTTTAACATTAGTTCGCATATTTATGTTTGAATTCCTCTGGCTATATGTCTGCATCATACGCTGTTTTCGTGGTAATGTATCAGTCTGTGATCTTGTGTTCTTTCTTCCCAACTTGACAGGAATTGTAATTACAGCACTGTTTGTGTCAGCTTCTGCTTGTCGTTTCCACACGTGACACTGTTTCTAAATGTGTACCTAATCATGGTCAAATCTTTCTGATGTCTTCTGGTATCCCCAGGGCTTTCCCAAGTATATATGGCTGATTTTAAAAACAAATTTAGTGCATGTGACAAAACTGTTTCCTTCACAGAACTCAATCTGTCTTATCCTTTATTTTCTTGTACTCAGCAAAAGTTCCTTATCATTCTCCTGCATTTTCCTTTTCCCACCTTAGCATTCATGTCTCCCATAATGGTTAGAGTATCCAATATTAGAATTCATGTTTCCCAGTATGATTTGAATTCTGTCTCCCATAAGGGTTAGAATATCCAATATTAGAATTCATGTCTCCCATAATGATGAGGGTATCACATTTTAGCCTGGAGGGCTTCCATAACAACTAGAACATTCTGCAGAGAGAAGCCCTGAGAGAACTCCGCCCTTTCCAACTATTCTCCCACCGCGTGGCTGTAGTTCTTTCACCACTTGGCTGTAGTTCTTCCATCGCGTGACTGTAGTTCTCCCACCACGTGACTGTAGTTCTCCCACCACGTGAATGTATGTCTCCCACCCCACCACGTGACACTAGTTCTCCCAGCAAGTTACTGTAGTACTCCCACCACATGACTACGTGGATGTGGTTCTCTTACCACGTGACTGTAGTTCTTCCACCACGTGACTGTAGTTCTTCCACCACGTGACTGTAGTTCTTCCACCACGTGACTGTAGTTCTTCCACCACGTGACTGTAGTTCTTCTACCATGTGACTGTAGTTCTTCCACCACGTGACTGTAGTTCTTCCACCACGTGACTAGTTCATCCACCATGTGACTGTAGTTCTTCCAACACGTGGGTATAGTTCTCCTACCGGACATACCGGACATCCACCAAGAAGACCTAATGACATACCGGACATCCAGCAAGAAGACCTAATAACATACCGTACATCCAGCAAGAAGACCTAATAACATACCGGACATCCACCAAGAAGACCTAATAACATACCGGACATCCAGCAAGAAGCATGGAGCGCCATCAAGCGATAGAATCAGACGTGACAACATGGCAAGTATACTTGACACCAAGTTGTCAGCGGGAGCCTCCCAAGCGGGGCACACGTTGCTCATATACATCTGTTTAAACATCCCTGCTGGTTGCCCCGCCTCACCAGCCCCTGCAACATCTGCAGTAATTACATATAAATATGGTGTTTTACCATGCCTGACAAGCTTTGTATGGATAATAGCTTGTGTCGGGTCAGCAGCGATGACATTGTCTGATCGACTTGATACAGCCGTTCTGTGACACATCTGTTCTCATCAACTATTGTATCTAGTTATTTCTTCTGTCTATAGTACTGTAAAACTCTTGTTTGTCTGTCTCTATCAGTGTCGCTCTCTCTTAATCATTGACTATCTCTACGCCCTTCCACCCCCTCCCTCCCTCTCTCTCTCTCTCTCTCTCTCTCTCTCTCTCTCTCTCTCTCTCTCTCTCTCTCTCTCTCACACACACACACACACACACAATAATTTACTATCTCTCCGCCCTTCCACCCCCTCCCTCTCTTTCTTTCACTCTCCCACACACACACAATAATTGACTATCTTTCTGCCCCCATCCCCCTTCCCTCTTTCACACACACACACACACACACACACACACACACACACACACACACACACACACAATAATTGACTATCTCTCCCACCAACCCCCTTCCTCTGACTTTCACACACACACACACACACACACACACACACACACGATAATTGACTATCTCTCCCACCAACCCCCTTCCTCTCACTTTCACACACACACACAGAGAGAGAGAGAGAGAGAGAGAGAGAGAGAGAGAGTAATTGACTATCTCTCTTTACTCTGTCAATGCCGTAACCCATCTTCGAACAACTGGTATTATACTGTAGCTTCAGTAACCAATCTTCCAACAACTGGTATTATACTGTAGCTTCTGTAACACATCTTCCAACAACTGGCATTATACTGTAGCTTCAGTAACCCATCTTCCAACAACTGGTATTATACTGTAGATTCAGTAACACATCTTCCAACAACTGGTATTATACTGTAGCTTCAGTAACCAATCTTCCAACAACTGGTATTATACTGTAGCTTCAGTAACACATCTTCCAACAACTGGTATTATACTGTAGTTTCAGTAACCCATTTTCCAACAACTGGTATTATACTGTAGCTTCAGTAACCCACCTTCCAACAACTGGTATTATACTGTAGCTTCAGTAACCCACCTTCCAACAACTGGTCATGAACGTGTCGCTGCTGTAACCCACATTCTAACAACTGGTCTTGCACGTGTCGCTGCAGTAACCCACATTCCAACAAATGGTGTTCCACGTGTCACTGCTGTAACCCACATTCTAACAACTGGTATTGCACGTGTCGCTGCAGTAACCCACCTTCCAACAAATGGTGTTCCACGTGTCACTGCTGTAACACACCTTCCAAAAAATGGTGTTCCACGTGTCGCTGCTGTACCCCACCTTCCAACAACTGGTGTTCCATGTGTCGCTGATGTAACCCACTTTATATCAACTGGTGTTCCACGTATCACTGCTGTAACCCACCTTATATCAACTGGTGTTCCAGGTGCCGCTGTTGTAACCCACCTTATATCAACTGGTGTTCCACGTGCCGCTGCGGTAACCCACCTTATATCAACTGGTGTTCCACGTGTCACTGCAGTAACCCACCTTATATCAACTGGTGTTCCACGTGTCACTGCTGTAACCCACCTTATATCAACTGGTGTTCCACGTGTCGCTGCTGTAACCCACCTTATATCAACTGATGTTCCACGTGTCGCTGCTGTAACCCACCTTCCAACAACTGGTGTTCCACGTGTCTCAGCTGTAACCCACCTTATATCAACTGGTGTTCCACGTGTCACTGCTGTAACCCACCTTCCAACAAATGGTGTTCCACGTGTCGCTGCTGTAACCCACCTTCCAACAAATGGTGTTCCACGTGTCGCTGCAGTAACCCACCTTCCAACAAATGGTGTTCCACGTGTCGCTGCTGTAACCCACCTTCCAACAACTGGTGTTCCACGTGTCGCTGCTGTAACCCACCTTATATCAACTGGTGTTCCACGTGTCGCTGCTGTAACCAACCTTATATCAACTGGTGTTCCACGTGTCGCTGCTGTAACCCACATTATATCAACTGGTGTTCCACGTGTCGCTGCTGTAACCCACCTTGTATCAACTGGTGTTCCACGTGTCGCTGCTGTAACCAACATTCCAACAACTGGTGTTCCACATGTCACTGCTGTAACCCACCTTCCAACAACTGGTGTTCCACGTGTCGCTGCTGTAACCCACCTTATATCAACTGGTGTTCCACGTGTCACTGCTGTAACCCACCTTATATCAACTGGTGTTCCACATGTCACTGCTGTAACCCACCTTCCAACAACTGGTGATCCACGTGTCACTGCTGTAACCCACCTTATATCAAATGGTGTTCCACGTGTCACTGCTGTAACCCACCTTACATCAACTGGTGTTCCACATGTCACTGCTGTAACCCACCTTCCAACAACTGGTGTTCCACGTGTCACTGCTGTAACCCACCTTCCAACAACTGGTGTTCCACGTGTCACTGCTGTAACCCACCTTCCAACAACTGGTCTTGCACGTGTCGCTGCTGTAACCCACCTTCCAACAACTGGTGTTCCACGTGTCGCTGCTGTAACCCACCTTCCAATAACTGGTGTTCCACATGCCGCTGCTGTAACCCACCTTCCAAAAACTGGTGTTCCACGTGCCGCTGCTGTAACCCACCTTTTATCAACTGGTGTTCCACATGTCACTACTGTAACCAACATTCCAACAACTGGTGTTCCACGTGTCGCTGCTGTAACCCACCTTATATCAACTGGTGTTCCACGTACCGCTGCTGTAACCCACCTTATATCAACTGGTGTTCCGCGTGCTGCTGCTGTAACCCACCTTCCAACAACTGGTGTTCCACATACCGCTGCTGTAACCCACCTTATATCAACTGGTGTTCCACGTGTCACTGCTGTAACCCACCTTATATCAACTGGTGTTCCACATGTCACTGCTGTAACCCACCTTCCAACAACTGGTGTTCCACGTGTCACTGCTGTAACCCACCTTCCAACAACTGGTGTTCCACGTGTCACTGCTGTAACCCACCTTCCAACAACTGGTCTTGCACGTGTCGCTGCTGTAACCCACCTTCCAACAACTGGTGTTCCACATGCCGCTGCTGTAACCCACCTTCCAAAAACTGGTGTTCCACGTGCCGCTGCTGTAACCCACCTTATATCAACTGGTGTTCCACGTGTCACTACTGTAACCAACATTCCAACAACTGGTGTTCCACGTGTCGCTGCTGTAACCCACCTTATATCAACTGGTGTTCCACGTGCCGCTGCTGTAACCCACCTTATATCAACTGGTGTTCCACGTGTCGCTGCTGTAACCCACCTTCCAACAACTGGTGTTCCACGTGTCACTGCTGAAACCCACCTTATATCAACTGGTGTTCCACGTGTCGCTGCTGTAACCCACCTTCCAACAACTGGTGTTCCACGTGTCGCTGCTGTAACCCACCTTATATCAACTGGTGTTCCACGTGCCGCTGCTGTAACCCACCTTATATCAACTGGTGTTCCACGTGCCGCTGCTGTAACCCACCTTATATCAACTGGTGTTCCGCGTGCTGCTGCTGTAACCCACCTTCCAACAACTGGTGTTCCACGTACCGCTGCTGTAACCCACCTTATATCAACTGGTGTTCCACGTGCCGCTGCTGTAACTCACCTTATATCAACTGGTGTTCCAAGTGTCGCTGCTGTAACCAACCTTCGAACAACTGGTGTTCCACGTGCCGCTGCTATAGCCAACATTCCAACAACTGGTGTTCCACATGTCGCTGCTGTAATCAACATTCCAACAACTGGTGTTCCACGTGTCGCTGCTGTAACCAACATTCCAACAACTGGTGTTCCACGTGTCGCTGCTGTAACCAACATTCCAACAACTGGTGTTCCACGTGTCTCTGCTCTAACCAATATTCCAACAACTGGTGTTCCACGTGTCGCTGCTGTAACCAACATTCCAACATCTGGTGTTCCACGTGTCGCTGCTGTAACCAACATTCCAACATCTGGTGTTCCACGTGTCGCTGCTGTAACCCACCTTATATCAACTGGTGTTCCACGTGTCGCTGCTGTAACCCACCTTCCAACAACTGGTGTTCCACGTGTCACTGCTGTAACCCACCTTATATCAACTGGTGTTCCACGTGACGCTGCGGTAACCCACTTTCGAACAACTGGTGTTCCACGTGTCGCTGCTGTAACCCACCTTCCAACAACTGGTGTTCCACGTGTCGCTGCTGTAACCCACCTTATATCAACTGGTGTTCCACGTGCCGCTGCTGTAACCCACCTTATATCAACTGGTGTTCCACGTGACGCTGCGGTAACCCACTTTCCAACAACTGGTGTTCCACGTGACGCTGCTGTAACCCACTGTCCAACAACTGGTGTTCCACGTGACGCTGCTGTAACCCACTTTCCAACAACTGGTGTTCCACGTGCCGCTGCTGTAACCCACTTTCCAACAACTGGTGTTCCACGTGTCGCTGCTGTAACCCACCTTATATCAACTGGTGTTCCAAGTGCCGCAGCTGTAACCCACCTTATATCAACTGGTGTTCCAAGTGCCGCTGCTGTAACCCACCTTATATCAACTGGTGTTCCACGTGCCGCTGCTGTAACCCACCTTATATCAACTGGTGTTCCACGTGCCGCTGCTGTAACCCACCTTATATCAACTGGTGTTCCACGTGTCGCTGCTGTATCCCACCTTCCAACAACTGGTGTTCCACGTGTCGCTGCTGTAACCCACCTTATATCAACTGGTGTTCCACGTGTCGCTGCTGTAACCCACCTTATATCAACTGGTGTTCCACGTGCCGCTGCTGTAACCCACCTTATATCAACTGGTGTTCCACGTGTCGCTGCTGTATCCCACATTCCAACAACTGGTGTTCCACGTGTCGCTGCTGTATCCCACATTCCAACAACTGGTGTTCCACGTGTCGCTGCTGTATCCCACATTCCAACAACTGGTGTTCCACGTGTCGCTGCGGTAACCCACCTTCCAACAACTGGTGTTCCACGTGTCGCTGCGGTAACCCACCTTCCAACAACTGGTGTTCCACGTGTCGCTGCGGTAACCCACCTTCCAACAACTGGATCAATGTACTGGTATGTGGTTTAGCTCCATATTCGTATAAACCAAACGGTGTTCCACATGTCACGTGGTCAATGTCTGGCCATCTGCCTTTATTTACCGGAGTATTTCCGTAATGTCCCCTCCTCTCGTGGGGTTCGAACTCTGACCATCGATCCTCCATACTAGCGGGCTAAGGACTGCACCACGGACCCCCAGGTGTTCATTGTAACAAGTGACAACCATCCTTCGAGTTGCAGGTGCCAGTTACTTTGCACACTTCATACTTATGTATGCTAATTCGCGGGAATTTGAATATTATAATGAAGGACATATATATTCATACTGCACACTCACGTGTCTCCAGGTGTAGATATGGACCTTTTGTTGATTTTCTCTCAAGCCGGGAGCAGATATTGAGAACGGTCGACGCCGTGGCTGAGTGGGTCAACCGTGACTGATTTATGTCACGCCCCAGCAAACACAAGACACCGCCTGGCCGGGGAACAAATGAGCCCAAGAGTCAATGACGGCTCGGCGATTGTTGAGCTGGCAATAGTTGATGTCGTGGTCGCCACTCGACAAATGTCACATGTCACAGCTGGCAATAATTGATGTCGTGGTCGCCACTCCACAAATGTCACATGTCACAGTTGACATGATGACATGACGCCTGGTGGCATAACACCTGATGTCTTAACACCTGATGCCAAGCACCTGATGTCATGACACCTGATGACATAACACTTGATGACATAACAACTATTGTCATGACACCTGATGTCATGACACCTGTTGACATGACGCCTGATGACATGACACCTGATAACATAACACCTGATGACATGACACCTGATGTCATAACACCTGATGATATGACACCTCATGATATGACACCTGATGACATGACATCTGATGGCATAACACCTGATAACATGACACCTGATGACATAACAGCTGATGACAAGACACCTGATGACATGACACATGGTCTATAGACCATGTCTGATGACAAGACACCTGTTGTCATAACACCTTCAGACATGACACCTGATGATATATACGTCTGTTTGTCACCTGGAGTATGTCTATAAGTCATGTCTGTTTGTCCTTGGAGTATGTCAATATACGATGTCTGTTTGTCATCTGGAGTCTGTCTATAGACCATGTCTGTTTGTCACCTGGAGTCTGTCTATAGACCATGTCTGTTTGTCACCTGGAGTCTGTCTATAGGCCATGTTTGTCACCAGTAGTATGTCTATAGGCCATGTCTGTTTGTCACCTGGAGTATGTCTATAGGCCATGTCTGTTTGTCACATGGAGTCTGTCTATAGGCCATGTCTGTTTGTCACCTGGAGTCTGTCTATAGGCCATGTCTGTTTGTCACCTGGAGTATGTCTATAGATCATGTCTGTTTGTCACCTACAGTCTGTCTATAGGCCATGTCTGTTTGTCACCTGGAGTATTCTATAGACCATGTCTGTTTGTCACCTGGAGTATGTCTATAGGCCGTGACTGTTTGTCACCTGGAGTATGTCTATAGGCCATGTCTGTTTGTCACCTGGAGTATGTCTATAGGCCATGTCTGTTTGTCACCTGGAGTCTGTCTATAGACCATGTCTGTTTGTCACCTGGAATCTGTCTATAGACCATGTCTGTTTGTCACCTGGAGTCTGTCTATAGACCATGTCTGTTTGTCACCTGGAGTATGTCTATAGACCATGTCTGTTTGTCACCTGGAGTATGTCTATAGGCCATGTCTGTTTGTCACCTGGAGTGTGTCTATAGACCATGTCTGTTTGTCACTTGGAGTATGTCTATAGACCATGTCTGTTTGTCACCTGGAGTATGTCTATAGGCCATGTCTGTTTGTCACCTGGAGTATGTCTATAGACCATGTCTGTTTGTCACCTGGAGTATGTCTATAGAAAATGTATGTTTGTCACCTGGAGTCTGTCTATAGGCCATGTCTGTTTGTCAACTGGAGTATGTCTATAGATCATGTCTGTTTGTCACATGGAGTCTGTCTATAGGCCATGTCTGTTTGTCACCTGGAGTCTGTCTATAGGCCATGTCTGTTTGTCACCTGGAGTATGTCTATAGATCATGTCTGTTTGTCACCTACAGTCTGTCTATAGGCCATGTCTGTTTGTCACCTGGAGTATTCTATAAACCATGTCTGTTTGTCACCTGGAGTATGTCTATAGACCACGTCTGTTTGTCACCTGGAGTCTGTCTATAGGCCATGTATGTTTGTCACCTGGAGTATGTCTATAGACCATGTCTGTTTGTCACCTGGAGTCTGTCTATAGGCCATGTCTGTTTGTCACCTGGAGTATGGCTATAAGTCATGTCTGTTTGTCCTTGGAGTATGTCAATATACGATGTCTGTTTGTCATCTGGAGTCTGTCTATAGACCATGTCTGTTTGTCACCTGGAGTATGTCTATAGACCATGTCTGTTTGTCACCTGGAGTCTGTCTATAGGCCATGTCTGTTTGTCACCTGGAGTCTGTCTATAGGCCATGTTTGTTTGTCACCAGTAGTATGTCTATAGGCCATGTCTGTTTGTCACCTGGAGTATGTCTATAGGCCGTGACTGTTTGTCACCTGGAGTATGTCTATAGGCCGTGACTGTTTGTCACCTGGAGTATGTCTATAGGCCATGTCTGTTTGTCACCTGGAGTCTGTCTATAGACCATGTCTGTTTGTCACCTGGAGTCTGTCTATAGACCATGTCTGTTTGTCACCTGGAGTCTGTCTATAGACCATGTCTGTTTGTCACCTGGAGTATGTCTATAGGCCATGTCTGTTTGTCACCTGGAGTGTGTCTATAGGCCATGTCTGTTTGTCACCTGGAGTATGCCTATAGACCATGTCTGTTTGTCACCTGGAGTCTGTCTATAGGCCATGTCTGTTTGTCACCTGGAGTATGTCTATAGACCATGTCTGTTTGTCACCTGGAGTATGTCTATAGACCATGTCTGTTTGTCACCTCGAGTATGTCTATAGACCATGTCTATTTATCACCCCGTGTATTATGTAGACCATGTTTATTTGTCACCCCGTGTATTCTGTAGACCATGTCTATTTATCACCCCGTGACTGTGTCTGTCCCGGAGATCTATTTATCAGCGACTATTGTTGTCAATTATGAAGCTACAGTGACGCAGTGACTAGCTGTCCCTCTGCTGACTCAGTAGTGATCTGTTCGAGTCCACACGGAAGCAGACACTCTCAGTCGATCCGTTCACCAATGTCCACCCAGGCTAGAATAGTGGGAGGATATGGCCAGGACATTGTCCACCCAGGCTAGAATAGTGAGAGGACATGGCCAGGACATTGTTTACCCAGGCTACAATAGTGAGAGGACATGGCCAGGACATTGTTTACCCAGGCTAGAATAGTGAGAGGACATGGCCAGGACATTGTTTACCCAGGCTAGAATAGTGAGAGGACATGGCCAGGACATTGTTTACCCAGGCTAGAATAGTGAGAGGACATGGCCAGGACATTGTTTACCCAGGCTAGAATAGTGAGAGGATATGGCCCTGACAGTGTTTACCCAGGCTAGAATAGGGAGAGGACATGGCCAGGACATTGTTTACCCAGGCTAGAATAGTGAGAGGACATGGCCAGGACAATGTTTACCCAGGCTAGAATAGTGAGAGGACATGCCCAGGACATTGTTTACCTAGGCTAGAATAGTGAGAGGACATGGCCAGGACAATGTTTACCCAGGCTAGAATGGTGAGAGGACATAGCCCGGACAATGTTTACCCAGGCTAGAATGGTGAGAGGACATGGCCCGGACAATGTCCCTCCGGTCTAGAATGGTGAGAGGACATGGCCCGGACAATGTCCCTCTGGTCTAGAATGGTGAGAGGACATGGCCCGGACAATGTTTACCCAGGCTAGAATGGTGAGAGGACATGGCCCGGATAATGTTTACTTAGGATAGAATGGTGAGAGGACATGGCCCGGACAATGTTTAACCAGGCTAGAATGGTGAGAGGACATGGCCCGGACAATGTTTACCCAGGCTAGAATGGTGAGAGTACATGGCCCGGACAATGTCCCTCCGATCTAGTTAGTTAGTTAGTCGACAGATCATCCTCGTTGCACATCGGACCATTCAGTCCATAAGTGCTCGGATCCCCTCCTCAGCAAATCCCGCAGCGTGTAGCGGCTAACGACGCCAGTTCTGTGTTGGTTTATCAATCGTCTTTGGCTTCCTGCGTAGTGTTCTTGTTTGGCCACCCCTCTTTTAATTTGCTGCTCTCGCAGTCTGGCCATTGTTGTAGATTCACAGTCATCACTTGGTTCTTGCAAAAGTCTCACTTCTCGTAGAGCATTCAGAATGTCAGCCTGGTCCATGGCGCGTCCGCCCTCAACAGTAGCCTCACCTGCGAGCTTGTCAGCCCGCTCATTTCCTTGTACTCCCGCATGCCCTGGCACGAAGATGAAACTAATCTTTGCCAGCCGAGACCGCTTCAGAGGCAGCAACCATTCTCTTCGGATTGACCCCTCCTCTATCCTCTTGATCATGTTCATTGAGTCGCTAAGGAAACAAGCCCTAGTGAATGTCTGTGTCTCGAGCCATGTTATTGCTTTACTTACTGCCATGACTTCCATGGTCAGGCTACTTGTGGTTTCAGTGAAAGCACCAGAGTCCTCCTTCACAATTCTCCCTCCGGCCCGAGCTGTAAAGGCCCATGAGCTTCTCACATGTCGGACGACCGACCCATCTGTGTAGATGACCGCGTCACTGTCTAGCGAATTCTCGAAAATCAACGCTTGTACTTCAGCCTCAACAGCAGCCGGATTTTCTTGTCTGCATTTTCTATCTAGTTGGATGCAAACTGAAAAGGATGTGCAGAAGTCTGTTGGCACTTGCACCCACTCCTCGCCAGGTTCTAAGTCCTCAAGTGAACACACCTGTTGAAGAATGTCCTCGGCTTGCCCCATCCACGACCGTCCTCTTTTTAACCTGCTGCCCTTCACCTTCCTAATTTCACTATGCAGTGGATGCTGTGTGTTTGCATTAATTCTGAGGTAGGCACGTGCCCTGCAAACTTGCATTCTCTCTTCAATGGTTGGAAAATCAAGGAGGTAGCGCATCGCCCTGCATGCTGTATCTCTTGTACATCCAAGAATAATGCGCATAGCTTCATTCTGTATCCTTTCCATCCTTTCTATCTGCTTATGGCTGAGAGTCAGGATTGCCATTGCATACTCCAAAACAGACATGACCAGCCCCTCGTACAGAAGACATAGATGGCGCTGCTCACAGTTTGCTGCCGCCATCACCCGCATCGCTGCCAAACCCCGCTTGGCCTTTGTTATCACCTGGTCTATGTGCACATTATAAGCAAGGCTTCGATCAAACCGTATCCCCAGGTAATTCATTGCCTGCGTTCTTTCCACCGTCTCTGAACACAGCATTACAGTTGGTGTTGGCTTGTTGACAATATGATTATTCAACGAGAACCAAGTCACTGTTGCCTTTGTTGGGTTGACCATTGCCCCAGCTTCATCACACCAAGTACTTATGCGATTGAGTTCGGTTTGTAGTTCCACAGCAACCTCCTCTCTATCCTTACCCTGACGATACACTAAAACATCATCGGCATATGACAATGTCCTGCCAGGTCCAGTGATCTGCTCACTGGTGATTCTCACTGTGTAGGCGTTGAACAGTACCGGAGATAATGGTGATCCCTGTGGTAGGCCAGGATATATTGTTGTTGGTTCCGAAGTCCAACTGCCACATCTAAAAACTACTTTCCGTTGGAAGAGAGCTGCAGCGATCCAACTAAGGAGGAATGAACTTACGTTTAGTTCAAGAAGCTGAAACATTAAAAAATCCAGTGGTACTCTGTTGTATGCGTCCTCAAGATCAATCGCTGCAGCAACGGTTTCAGTGCCTGAGTGGAAACCTTCATAGACATCGTGGGCAAAGACTGCTGCATTGGTCCAGGTTTCTCTTTTTGGACGGTACCCACCCAGGGTAGGTGGGAAAACACCTTGCCTCTCTAGTTGGCTTGATATTTTCCTGGCAATTACCTTCTCCAGCAGCTTGCCTATTGTATTCTGCATGGTTATAATTCGATATCCCTGAATTTTCTTGTGGTCTTTGTCAGGCTTCGGCAAGGGAATCAGATAGCTGTGTAACCATTCCTCCTTGATGCTAGCACTCCCTATACTGTTGTTGTACATGTCTGCTAGTTTCTCTAGCTCATTGTCGGTACACCTATTTATGTCGTCGTATCTTATGCCATCAGGACCTGGAGCACTGTTTTTTGATCGTCGAAGCACAGCCTTGATTTCTTTCACTGTCACTGTGTCTTCATCCGAAGTGTTCTGGGCCTTGCATCTGTCTGAGGTGACCTCCTTGGCCAGATTCCGGCCTCCCATGTCTGTCTGGTTGCTCTGCTCAAGGTAGCGTTCAAAGAGGGCTTTGCCCTTGTCCTCGTCAGTCCTCTGCCAGATGAGGTCAGCACCTTGGAAGTCAGAAATGCTCTTATTCTTGACTACACCACTCATGCTTTTATGTAGTCGCCAGAACAATTTCAGTGACTTGTCTGTGCCCACTTGTCTCCGATCTAGAATGGTGAGAGGACATGGCCCGGACAATGTTTACCCAGGCTAGAATGGTGAGAGGACATGGCCCGGACAATGTCCCTCCGGTCTAGAATGGTGAGAGGACATGGCCCGGACAATGTTTACCCACGCTAGAATGGTGAGAGAACATGGCCCGGACAATGTTTACCCAGGCTAGAATGGTGAGAGGACATGGCCCGGACAATGTCCATCCAGGCTAGAATGGTGAGAGGACATGGCCCGGACAATGTCCATTCAGGCTAGAATAGTGAGAGGACATGGTCCGGGCTGTGACGGTGGCCGGTGTGAGACTGACCTCTGGAAGCAATCAGCAAGTGCTAATTGATCAATATAAATATATGGCTAATTGATCTATATAAATATAGAGCTAATTGATCTATAAATATGTGGCTAATTGATCTATATAAATATATGGCTAATTGATCTGTATAAATAAAGGGCTAACTGCACACATTATGGATAGAAATGATGGACCATTCTTGGAGAGTGCGGAACACAAGGACAGTTGCTAGACAACAACAACCTAGCAGAACTGGCGCAGCAGGGCAAGAAGTTGTGTCAGATATGTTCACAGTCAATACAGGAGTGAGACAGGGTTGTGTGTCAGACATGTTCACAGTCAATACAGGAGTGAGACAAGGATGTGTACTCACCCGCCCTCACTTTCCACCCTCCTACCTGCTATTGAATATCTATATACACATATTATCAAAAGAAGCATACTACCTCTGTGAAATAAGTTCAACTTATAACAACTCAGAAGATGGCAGCATGGTAAGAGAAATCGAAATCGACAAGCAAGTGCGCTTATATATCAACTATCACCCATACTGAAACATCAAATTATACATATATTGGCAACACGACAAATAATAAATAGCATATTCACACCAACCCAATACTACCAATGTCAGTTAGACATTATGCAAATTCAATTTAGGCAAAATCAACACCAGCGATGTGAGGAGACCTGCCAACTGAACTATCCGAGACCGAATCAGAAATGACGTTATCTGACGGGCAGTGGGACCGACACCTTAAGCCACAGATATTGAAAGACAAGATCAAATGTTTCGGCCCAGTTTCCATCTAGTTATAATGGAACAACATCAACTATATCAGCACTGGCGCTACATCAAAGACCAGAGAGAACGAGGACGCCTGAGAAGAAAATAGTTTGAAGACATGAAAGGCATTATACGAGAGGCTTTCAGAAAGTAATGCACAACACCCTTTTTCTCAGGAGCGTTTTATTAAAAAAGCATAAAATTTATACACAATATACATGTATATCTCATGTAAACATCGGTATTATTCAACATAATCCTCATCAGCTTGTACAGCTTTATGCCGGCACGAAACAGGTCCATGTATTACTTGCCTGTACCAGATGTTGTCTTGATCATGTAGACATTTCTTCACTGCATGAATCACCCCTTCGTCGTCTTCAAACTTTGTCCCACGGAGTGCATCTTTATGTGGACTAAATAGATGACAATCAGAGGGTGCCAAATCGGGTCTATAGGGTGGATGGGGTAGTACAGTCCAACCTAATTTGCTGATCGCTTCCCGTGTTGCCAAACTTGTGTGAGGGCATGTATTGTCGTGAAGGAGAAGCAGGTCTGCTGGATTCTTGTGCGGCCGAACTCTGCAAAAACGTTGACTGAGATGTTTTCAATGTTTATCACCTCTCGGCATAACATCTACAAGAATCACAACTTGAAAGTCACAAAAGGCAGTTATGATGATCTTTCGAGCTGATAGAGTTGTCTTGAATTTCTTTCTTCGTGGTGATTGCTGATGGTGCCACTTTATTGACTGTCTTTTTGATCTCAGGTTCAAAATTATGTGCCCAGGTTTCGTCACCTGTAAAGATTTTAGCCTAAAATTTCTCTCCATCAGCATTGAAACGCTGCAATAATTCAGTAGAAATTGCTTTCCTTTGCAATCGATGGTCATTTGTGAGATTTCGAGGAATCCATTTTGCTCAAACGTTAGAAAATCTGAGAGGTTTTATAACTGCATTTGTATTACCATTGCTGACTGACAGCTGTAATACCAAGTGTTGAGTAGTGGTTGGCCTATCAGTCAGAATATAATTCCCTCAGCCCATTTTAACATGTCCACGTTGGTGGCTGTGGCAGGGCGTCCGTAGCGCGGCCGATCAAACAGTTGCGAATCTCCACTTCCTGAGTCTTTGATTCTCTTAACCCAGCGACTGACTTTACCCCTGTCGACTGCAAAATTACATACAAAACTTCCATACACATCACATAGTCACTTGTGAATGTTCACAACAATATCCTTCCCTGCAACGAGAAATCATATCACAATTCGCTGCTTATAATGCAAGTTGCAAACACGCTCCATTTCAATGGTTTCATTCATTCATACAGTAGCATGTCCTTTGCAGAACCTCACTCCCATAAGAACCCTCCGAAAAACTTCTTGGCAAGATGTCCTGCGTCCGATACGCCCATCTGGGGATCATCTGCCAAATCCTGCACACATCTTCTCTTTGGGAGGAGCGGCTGGCCGGGAGGCTAGAACGCCGGACTCTCATTCGGGAGACCCGGGTTCGATCCCTCGGTAAGGTGTGGGATTATTTTCTGTCGGGGGCAAAAAGAAAATCCTAACCTGCACAGTTCGCGGCGACTGCACTAGCCAGGCGGCCTTAATTCCTCAGGCTCAAAGACCCCTCTGCCATACACCGCAAGGTACTATATTGGCAGTAAATGACAGTTTATGACAGTATCTTCTCTTTGGTCTTCATCTTCCTCTCTTGCCGTGTCTCTCCATTATTGTTCTCTCTAAATTTTCATGACGTTTCAAGTGACTAACATTTTTCAATTTTCTTAGCTGTATCGTCTTTAGTAGCCAATCTTCTTCAATATTCAGCTCTATTGATACATTTGTTCTTTTCTGTATCCAAGATATTCTTAGAACTCGTCTATAACATATTCAAAGGCATTTATGCGCTGTTCAGTTTGTTTAGTAAGTGTCCAGGTCTCACAGGCGTGTGTTGCAATGGGAAGGATGCATGTTATTAAAAATATAATTTCTGTAGGTCTGTCTGTCCCACGCCATAATTTATTCAGTGGTTTTGTTTTTGAAGAGCAATAGATAATCGTCTTTTAATTTCTTTCATCGTGCAACCACTGTTGGCAATTAATGACCCAAGATATTCGACATTGTCCACCACCTCCAGTTTTTCCCCATTAACATTTTTCCTTTGTTTTTGCTATGTTAAGACATAGGTTGTGATTTTCACTATTTTGTGGGGTTGAGGTTATTAGTTTTTCGATACCATTCTGAAATTTGGATCTTAATACTGTATCATCAGCATATTGAATCACTAGTATTTCCATCCATCATGTGCCATGCCGATAAGCTTGGGCGGTCATGTTCTGCCATCTCACCCAATCACCAGAGTCGTGGATAAGATCCGTGTTCCTGTCTCGGCCATGCCACGTGGCCAAGCCATCCAGGTATTTACTTCTTGCATCAAGCAGCTCCGAATCTCCACTTCGTGATTCTTTGATTATCTGAACCCAGCCTCTTCTACCCAATCTTTGAATATAAATGTTATAGACGAGTTCCATGAATAGCTTGGATACTGGTATTTCATGACCACCGATATTTAGGGCATCATATCCCTGTATATATCATCTCTGACGTTTCATATTATATTTTTGTCGTACAGGTTAAACAAACAGGGGGACAGAACACAGCCCTGACGGACTCCCAGCTTGATGTCAAACCAATCTGATGTCTCGCCATCTATTCTAACTGCTGCTTGTTGGTCTAGAAAGAGCATTTCTATGAGTTGTATTACATGTGATTGAAAGTTCATTTTCCATGTGATTTCCCAAAATTCAAAATTTCAACAGTTTAGGGACGTTATATTATCTGGTCGGCTGGGTTGTAATTTGGTGCAAACAATCGGCACATGCCATACGAGGGGAAGTCAATAAGTAAGTTACAAATGGCTGTAGAAAAATAACCATTTATGATAACAACTTGAAACGAGTTTATTTGTATATATACATTGTCCCTTTATTTCTCAACATAATTTCCATCAACATTGATGCAAATATCCCATCGTTTATCAGTCCTCCCAACCTGGCGCATAGACCTGCGTTCTCGGTTTTCTAAACCACGTTTTCACTTCACATTCAACTTCGGCGTCATTCGCGAAATGTCTCCCGCCAAGGTGGGTTGTCAGTGTTTATGCTGACAAACGTTTATCCCGTAAAGCCGTGCATAGCTGGGTAGAAAAAGTTACACGGGCGATTCAATAAGTAAGTCACACAGTTCTGTGGGATGACCGGTAAATGTAGATGTGTACTACTGGTGTGTTGTCAGATTTTATATTTGTTTTCTGTTGTCTCTTCCCAGATGTGTGTACAACATCGCTTCAAGGCTAGTCTTGCCTGGACACTATGCTGAAGGAATACATGCCTTGGGCTGTCACGTGTAGCACCGTGTGGGACGGGTTAAACATCTGTGCAACCCGTGACAGGCTAAACTCCTGCACAACCCGTGACAGGCTAAACATCTGTAGAATCTGTGACAGGCTAAACATTGTACAACCTGTGAAAGACTAAACTTTCGTGAGCGCTGTGATAGGCTCAATATTCGCACATCTTGTTATACGCTAAACATTTGCAGAGCCTCTGATAACCTAAACATTTGCAGAGCCTGTGATACGTTAAACATTGGTTCACTTTGTGGTAAACTAACCAAATCTACAACCTGTGGCGGACTAAACAATTTTACAACCGATGATATTTCTAGCAGCTGCCATGAATTTAACATTTCTACAATATGTGAAGGTCTCAATATTTTCACAATCTGTGAAGGATTAGACATTTCTACAATCTGTGAAGGTCTGAACATTTCTATAATCTGCTGAAATACTCAACTCAACATTTCTACAATCTGTGAGGAACTCAATATTTCAACAATCTGTGAAAGACTCAAAATTTCCACAATCTGTGACGGTACAAACACTGGTCGTGTCTGCGGCAGACTGGATGATCTATCGGAAAACACAACAAGAAATCACGCGGCCCTTGACCTGTACAAACAAGCAACCACAGAAGCCGGCCCCGGATGGCCTATAGACTCGACACTGAATGGCCTGTAGACTCGACACAATGACCAGACGATGAAGTGGCCGGTTACTTCCGCCACGTTGGCTACAGCAAACGGAATCACGAGTGAGCGCCCATCGTTATTTATGCAAATTAAACACAAAAATAAAATTGTACAAATGGACCGTTTGGAGAATTTCAACCCTGAATAAGCCGTAATTACAGATTGGTGAGGAAGGGAGGCGTGCTATTTGGGGCCCAAATAATTTATAGCATCATTTCCGGGACTGTGCAGTGAGACAGGGTAGTGGTATCCCCTGAGTACTGCAGGTTTGTGCGTGCAGTGATGGAGGGCGGTTCAGGGAAGATGGCCACAGACGGTTCCTGATGATCTACCAGCACGCCTGAACGAATACAGAAGACGCTGTGCCAACTGGAGGGGAAGATATGTGATCTCACTGTCACCATCAAACACAAGTGTGTGATCTCACTGTCACCATCAAACACAAGTCTGTGATCTCACTGTCACCATCAAACACAAGTCTGTGGTCTCACTGTCACCATCAAACCACCCTGGTGGCGTACAGCCAGTGGTAGATACTCAATCGGTGTTTGCTTGCACGTGGCTTAACTAGACATATTCATAACTTGTGTGGGACATACACACGTATCTTGTTTGGAACAAACAGGTATCTTGTGTGGGACATACACACACATCTTGTGTAGGACGTTTACACATATCTTGTGTGGGACATACACACATATCTTGTGTAGGAAACACATACATTCCTTACGTAGGGCATAATATATACATATTTTGGGTGAGACATATACGCATTTCTTGTGTGGGATATGCAACCATATCTTGTGTGAGGCATAAACACTAATCTTGTGTGGTACTTAAATGCATATCTTGTGGGAAACACGCACACACATTTCTTGAGTGAAGCCCCGTACATATCTATGATGTGAAATACGCACCTTCTTGTTGCGTCAGACATTCTCAACAGTGCCCGCCTGCCCGCCTCTAGAAGGATACGTTACACAGATAACCTGCAGGGCGTGAGGTTTATCTCGGAATACACGTGATCAAGTTAATGGCAGGATAAGTAAGGTCACGTCACTCATCGATGACCTTAAGTCGATAAAAGGATCCACACGTGACACTGTAGTTGACCCGTGGAACTAGTGACCTTTGCAGAAACTACGTCTGAGACACTTTCTTCTCATTTAATGCATCCATTTCTGAAGAAATACATAACAAATTTATTGATAACCTGACGAAAAGAGACTGAGCACGTGATTGATACACCGTAGAGGAAATATGTGTTAGGGAATGTGGTTATATAGATGGGATAGTAGTTCGACTATCGGAAGTGACGACATCTGCCAAGGACTAGAAACACACACAGTGGCGTTCCAGAAACCTCTCTACAAGTGATTAGCTTCCTGTGCGGATTACCAAATGCTATCTCCAAGGATATACACAACGATCTGTCACTGTGGATATGACACATGATGAGGCTGGACACCTGCTAACTGCGGACGTTTTGACCACAAGATGACCAGTACTCACTGGAAGCGTTTGTCCACTCTTGTTCTGGCCTTAGCCTTAGTGCACTGTGCCAGGTGTCTCCCGGAACTGCTCAAGTTGGGTGAGTACTTGCACACGTATCTGTCATTCAGTCTGTCCATCAGTCTGTCCATCAGTCTGACATTGTAACTGCTGCGTGTATATTACTTCCGTGTGGTATCTCTGGTAGTTGGTCAACTGTCCAACTGTCTGTCCGTCTAGCGTGTCTGTCATCGTGTCTGTCAGACATTATGTCCCTATACATACACGCACATGTCAAAACACACACATACACTCACATGTCAAAATAAACACATACACGCACATATCAGAACAAACACATACACGGTCCTAAAAAAGACTATGGAGTATATATGTATATTTGTATGTGTGCGTGAGTGTTTCTCTCTCTCTCTCTCTCTCTCTCTCTCTCTCTCTCTCTCTCTCTCTCTCTCTCTCTCTCTCTCCTCTCTCTCTCTCTCTCTCTCTCTCTCTCCTCTCTCTCTCTCTCTCTCTCTCTCTCTCTCTCTCTCTCTCTCTCTCTCTCTCTATCTCTGTTTGTCTGTGTCTGTGTCTCTCTATGTGTGTAGTGAAACAATGTTGACTGTTGACCCCTGTCGGACGGCGAACGTTTGTCTATCTCACAATGCCTGTAAAGGTCAGAAGATGGAGGACCCCGTTGCCATGCTATCCTGGCATATCTGGTATATTGTGCTGCTGCGGCCATGTTGTCACCCGGCTTCGGCGGTGAATTGCTGATGTCTCAAATATCACCATTGTCGCTGGACATATCGTGTGTTTACACCACTATACTGGAAGGTCCCGATTTACGTCTGGGTTACATTCTTGGAAAACGCAACTTTTAAGTGAAATGACGTATAGCGAAACACTATTTCCCATATAATTAAATAAAATACAGTGTATTATGTAATGTTTATTTTGATGGTTCTTGATATTTATTGGCTAAATAGAGGTGGGTTGGAGGGGAAATGGTACAGGTATTGGGACGCAGAGGCATTAAAACCACGACTCACTCCAAAACTATCATCATCACTACTAGTACTGCTCTCACCCGCTTTCTTAGATAGATCTTCATAGAGAGACTTTGCTTTCTCTTGGATAGCCATCTTGCTGACAGGCATATTCCGTTAGTTCTGGTCTTCAATCCAGACGGCCAATTGTGCTTCCATGTTCTCCATAAGAATAATTCTGGTACGTGTGATCTTGTAAGCACTCAAAGGGGTTACTTTTTTTTTAGCACCCTCTTTGATTTTTCAGCACCTGCACGAATTGTCCTTACCGTGGTTGGAGGCAAACCATGGACTTTACCGATATCAGCAGCTCGACGCCAGCCGTAAAACAACGTAACACATCTAACTTAACTTCAAGAGTAACACTTTTCTTGGTTCTCTTACAACCAGATACATTATCTGCACTTACTGTGCGCTTTGAACTAATACTTATGGGAGATGACATGATAAAATCCTAAAAAAAACGCACTGCACAAAATGTAAAATGGTGACGTTAATGCAGCATAGCAACACAGGTGACAACGTTATGGCGGAACGTAGCGACGTAAAGTTAAATTATGTCCCATTGTGACAACGACTTTATAGCGAAACGACGTAAGCTGAAGCGACGTATAGCGGGGCCTTCCCGTATGATGTCTCCAGTATCGCGACTGTGGTCGGACGTACCGTGTGCTTACATCACCGTATGATGTATCACGTCAGTGCGCTGTGTCATGACCTCACACCGACGGAGTCTCGCCAGGTTCACAAAGCTACGCGGCCCATCAATACGCCTAACACCCCCCAAGGCACGTGGAAGTTTCACGCCACTTGACTTATATCATGAAGTGGGTACCGAAACGTTTATAGGAGGTCTGTGGAAGGGTCATGTAACTTGACCTATTTCATGAAGTGGGTACCGAAATGTTTATAGGTCTATGGAAGAGTCATGTAACTTGACCTATTTCATGAAGTGGGTACCGAAATGTTTATAGGAGGTCTGTGGAAGAGTCATGTAACTTGACCTATTTCATGAAGTGGGTACCGAAATGTTTCTAGGTCTATGGAAGAGTCATGTAACTTGACCTATTTCATAAAGTGGGTACTGAAATGTTTATAGGAGGTCTGTGGAAGGGTCATGTAACTTGACCTATTTCATGAAGTGGGTACCGAAATGTTTCTAGGTCTATGGAAGAGTCATGTAACTTGACCTATTTCATGAAGTGGGTACCGGAATGTTTCTAGGAGGTCTGTGGAAGGGTCATGTAACTTGACTTATTACGTGAAGTGGGTACCGGAATGTTTCTAGGAGGTCTGTGGAAGGGTCATGTAACTTGACTTATTTCATGAAGTGGGTCCGGAATGTTTCTAGGAGGTCTGTGGAAGGGTCATGTAACTTGACTTATTTCATGAAGTGGGTACCGAAATGTTTCTAGGTCTATGGAAGAGTCAATTAACTTGACCTATTTCATGAAGTGGGTACCGGAATGTTTCTAGGAGGTCTATGGAAGGGTAATGTAACTTGACCTATTTCATGAAGTGGGTACCGGAATGTTTCTAGGAGGTCTGTGGAAAGGTCATATAACTTGAATTTTTTCATGAAGTGGGTACCGGAATGTTTCTAGAGGCCAAGGCTTCTAGTATGATACTGACCACATCGTCCATCCGGTTTCGTGTATTACAGAAATACAACCCCAGCACCATCTATCCGGTTTTCCCCACAAAGATAGTCTCTCATTTTCACCACAAAGATAGTCTCTCATTTTCCCCACAAGGATAGAGTCTCATTGTTCTCACATAGATAGTCTGTCATTGTCCCCACATAGATTCTAATTATCATTACACAGATAGCCTTCCATTTTTCCTAGATACAAAGTATTCTATTCTCTGTACACAGAATATCTCCATTGTCTCTACACAGTCTCCCTTTGTTCTTACCTTAGTGGTCTCACATTATAACTACATATGGTCTCTTATTGTAATTCCACAGAACATCTCCCATTGTTCTACATTGGTCTCTCACTGTAGCTCCACAGAATCTCCCATTGTTCTACATTGGTCTCTCACTGTAGAACATCTCCCATTGTTTTACACAGAAGGTCTCCATTGTCCCTACATCAGTAATCTCTCATTGTCCAACATATAATCTCCGACCTGTCCCTACTAAGATAGTCTCTCATTGTCTTTACACTGAAAGTCTCACATTGTTCCTACATTGATAGTATCCCCATATCCCTACATTATTAATCTCTCGTTGTCCCTGCAAAACGTATCCCCCTGTCCCTACATTATGAATCTCTCGTTGTCCCTACAGATAGTATCCCCCATATCCCTACATTATGAATCTCTCGTTTTCCCTACAGATAGTATCCCCCATATCCCTACATTATTAATCTCTCGTTGTCCCTACAGATACTATCCCCCATATAATTACATTATTAATCTCTCGTTGTCCCTACAGATAGTATCCTCCATATCCCTACATTATGAATCTCTGTTGTCCCTACAGATAGTATCCTCCATATCCCTACATTATTAATCTCTCGTTGTCCCTACAGATAGTATCCTCCATATCCCTACATTATTAATCTCTCGTTGTCCCTACAGATAGTATCCTCCATATCCCTACATTATTAATCTCTCGTTGTCGCTACAGATAGTATCCCCCATATCATTATATTATTAATCTCTCGTTGTCCCTACAGATAGTATCCACCTATCCCTACATTATTAATTTCTCGTTGTCCCTACAGATAGTATCCTCAATATCCCTACATTATTAATCTCTCGTTGTCCCTACAGATAGTATCCCCCATATCCCTTACATTATTAATCTCTCGTTGTCCCTACAGATAGTATCCACCTATCCCTACATTATTAATTTCTCGTTGTCCCTACAGATAGTATCCCCCATATCCCTACATTATTAATCTCTCGTTGTCCCTACATATAGTATCCCCATATCCCTACATTATTAATCTCTCGTTGTCCCTACAGATAGTATCCCCATATCCCTACATTATTAATCTCTCATTGTCCCTACAGATAGTATCCCCATATCCCTACATTTTAATCTCTCGATTGTCCCTACAGATAGTATCCCCATATCCCTACATTATTAATCTCTCGTTGTCCCTACAGATAGTATCCTCCATATCCCTACATTATTAATCTCTCATTGTCCCTACAGATAGTATCCACCTATCCCTACATTATTAATCTCTCGTTGTCCCTACAGATAGTATCCCCCTGTCCCTACATTATGAATCTCTCGTTGTCCCTACAGATAGTATCCCCCTGTCCCTACATTATGCATCTCTCGTTGTCCCTACAGATAGTATCCCCCATATCCCTTCATTATTAATCTCTCGTTGTCCCTACAGATAGTATCCCCCTGTCCCTACATTATGCATCTCTCGTTGTCCCTACAGATAGTATCCCCCCATATCCCTCATTATTAATCTCTCGTTGTCCCTACAGATAGTATCACCCATAACCCTACATTATTAATCTCTCGTTGTCCCTACAGATAGTATCCCCCATATCCCTACATTATTAATCTCTCGTTGTCCCTACAGATAGTATCCCCCATATCCCTACATTATTAATCTCTCGTTGTCCCTACAGATAGTATCCCCCTGTCCCTACATTATGCATGTCTCGTTGTCCCTACATATAGTATCCCCCATAACCCTACATTATGAATCTCTTGTTGTCACTGTAGATCAGTTGTTCTCAACCGGTGAGGAATTCCCCCCCCCCCACCCCAGGGGGAAATTTCAGGGTTTCCGGTGGGGGGGGGGGGGGGGATGAAGATTATTTCAAGATCGCGTAATACAATAACCGATTACTTGATATTGTTTTCCCCTTCATACTTTACGGTTCTGTACGTCTCACCCTTCTAAAATTCATTTTATAAAGTAAGTAGACCCACAAATCATGTTTTATGTGGACGGCAAGACTTGTTTTAGTATGTGCTATTAAATTTAGCTTTCATATTATGTATACTGTGTAGGGTTTTCCGGGGGGGGGGGGGGGGGGGGGGGGGGGATGAAGATTATTTCAAGATCGCGTAATACAATAACCGATTACTTGATATTGTTTTCCCCTTCATACTTTTACGGTTCTGTACGTCTCACCCTTCTAAAATTCATTTTATAAAGTAAGTAGACCCACAAATCCTGTTTTTATGTGGACGGCAAGACTTGTTTTAGTATGTGCTATTAAATTTAGCTTTCATTATTATGTATACTGTGTAGGAGCTGGGGCGGGTGGGGGGAGGGGGGGGGGGAGATTTTTAGGTCGGAAATACAAAAACAAACGGGGGGGGGGAATGACGTTCTTAAAATATGGTGAAGGGGGGCACGGGCCAAATTTGTAGGTAGGAAATTATAAAAAAGTGGGGGGGGGGGGGGGAATGACGTTCTGAAAATATGGTGATGGGGGGGGGCCACGGGCCAAACAAGGTTGAGAACCACTGCTATAGATAGTATCCCCCATATCCCTACATTATTAATCTCTCGTTGTCCCTACAGATAGTATCCTCCATATCCTTACATTATTAATCTTACGTTGTCCCTACAGATAGTATCTCACTGTCCCTACATTGTTAATCTTTCGTTGTCTCTACAGATAGTATCCCACTGTCCCTACATTATTAATCTTACGTTGTCCCTACAGATAGTATCCCCCTGTCTCTACATTATTAATCTCTCGTTGTCCTTACAGATAGTATCCCACTGTCCCTACATTATTAATCTTTCGTTGTCCCTACATATAATCTCCCACTGTCCCTACATAGATAGTCTCTCATTGTCCTACACAATCTGTTATTGTTCTAAACCAGTGTTTCCCAACGTGGGGCCCAAGCCCCACAGGGGGGCAATACGATTGTTAAGGGGGACAATTTGAAAATGGACTCGTCCAGAGTTTAATTTAACCGTATGACCAAAATGGGATCTTCCCAGCCAATGCAAGTTAGCGAGGCAGGCGTTTCGAGAATGTAACCGCATCGTGCAGCCAGGTGTCGTGGTTTGAGCGGGAAAAGAGCACAATTTGTACGACCGTTCGACAAAGTCTCGATAAGCGCCCACTCTCTCTCGATGTGTAGTGGGCCTGCAGTCAGTAAGCTGGTATAGCTTTTTTTTTCCGGTCAGTCCTGCCGGCGTAGCTTGAAAGCTCGTCGGTAGGCGTCCAGTGGTTTTGCATGTATCACCTTGTACCGGGAGGGCGCGCTTTAGCGATGCTACTCTTGGCTTGCGTGTGCGTGAATAGTCCGTCTGTCCGATAGATATCTGGTTGATCCTGCCAGTAGTCATATGCTTGTCTCAAAGATTAAGCCATGCATGTCTAAGTTCACACTGTATCACTGTGAAACCGAGAATGGCTCATTAAATCAGTCGAGGTTCCTTAGATGACACGATCCTACTTGGATAACTGTGGCAATTAACAGGACCGGGCACCTGTGATTGACAGATGTGCGCGCCCCTACGATCCGGGCTCGTACGAGGCCCTCACTTGGGGGACTTGGCTGAACGCCTCTAAGCCGGGTCCCTTGGGTTCCAGGGTCTGGCCATCACTCGCCACCTGCTCGTGGTGGCGAGGTCTCGGAGGTGTGACGCTGTGCCGCTAGCGTCTGCAGTCTACCTTGTGCCAGATTTATTGGTTACCCATTCCTCTGGATAACACAAGATAGGTCGCGAGAGGGATCATGTCGTTTGGGCGCCACATGTTTCTCTGAAGCTCTGCCCAGACATTGTGATGGAATATTGGTCACATTCCAACTCACATACTTTGGTCTGTCAAGACTGCAAGGTGCCAAAAACATGGCGACCCTCAGTCGCTACTCGAGCTGGGTAAACATCCAGTATAAGTAACTTCTGTCCGCCATGTTAGTAGCCGTGATTTCATTGTTAGACGTTAGAGTTGAACTACTATAGTGTGTTTACTTTTGTCTGCCCCAATATAAAATTCCATATCTCAGTAACCAACTGAAGGAAAATGATGAGATTTAGCATATAACCTTATCATTATGTCCACCCAACAAAAACATTTTTGTTCTGGAGATTTTACAGCAGATTTCAAAGTTTGTTTATATGCGGTATATAATTTACGGGTCAGAGATGAAGTTCATAATTTTAAATGTATTACACCGTGGCCAGACAATCAGCGTTCAATGTTGAATATTCTACGTATTTCACGGGATTGGCCTTATGCCAAGAACCCCGCGTTGTTTAAACTGGGACTGTTCAGAGGTGTCTCAAAATGTGGGTTATTTCATGAAACCTGATTAATATTATTTTTTTTTTTTTAAATCTTACCACTTATCGCTAACATTGAAATGTGTGAATATTTTTCAATGGGATTGAGTGCTATGAAGTTGTACACATATTTTTGTCAAGAAGCTGATCGCAGGAAACTGTGTTATACTATTACAAATTCCGAAAAAAAAGAGCAGTGCATGCATTGGGTTTGAGAAGACGGTAATTTCGTCGATGGGTGCAAGAATCTGGAATTAAACCACCACGCAATAACCAAACGGTAGGTAGAAAGGTTATTGTAGACAGCTTTGACAAAGATGTCATAAGGCGAACTATTATAAAAATGCTTTAAAAAGTCGCTTAAAAGTCGACAGGGTCGACTTCATTGCACCGGGTTCTATCCCATATCGGAAAGCATCGCACAAAGCACGAACTCCGCAGCTCTAGCGACGACCCATAGAAGTCTCCGAAAAATTTAACTCGTGAACCGAAGGATGCGGCCCGGAATCTAACCCACAACCTTTGGAGCCCGAGTCAAAAGGCTTGACTACTTCGCCACGGAGACTCCTAAAATTATAAAAATTTTGGATTTTATATCCAGGATTATCCAGCATTATAAAATGCTGGATGCCAAAGAAACAGTGACTGGAAGAAAACTTAGGGTTTGGTTGAGAAAGAACAATAACACAGAGCTATCCAAAACAACTTTGTGGAAAATTATAAGGACATTATCTTCACTATTTGAAAATACAAGGGCGGTAGAAATAATCTTTGCGAGCAACCGCATTTAGGAGCCATGAGAAGCAGATACCTACGTGAAATAAGGGAAATGTGCAAAGAAAATTATGGTAAAGTGTGTTTGGATGAAATGTGGATCAATGCTCTCCACACAAGTGATAAGGAATGGCAATCAGTGGATGGACAGATAAAGCGATATGTGCCCAGTAGTATAGGACAGCTTTTGGCCATGGCCCATGCTGGTAATACGCATAATGGCTTACAACAGAATGCTGGGCTCGTGTTCGTATCAAAGCATACAGACAATAGGGATTATCATAATAAGATGAATGAAAATGTACTTAGAGAATGGCTCGACAATACTGTGCTTCCATCCTTAGATAAACCGTCGTGTCCTAATTATGGACAATGCACGATATCAATGTTGTTGCCCAAGAAGACAAAATACCTACAGCATCGAGCACAAAGGGAGCAATAAAGATATGGCTCCGAATGGAAAACATACCATATCCAGAAACGTATTTTTAGCTAGAATTGTTGTCCCTTGTAAAACAGACGCCAAAAAGCAAGAAATATCAAATCGTCAAGTTGATAGAAGAGCATCGTCATGGGTGCTTGAGACTTCCGTCGTACCAATCTCATTTTAACCCTACAGAACTTGTGTGGGCTAAAATTAAAGGACAGGTGGCAGCTGACAATACTATATTCAAATTGTCTGACGTCAAGATACTAATCCAATCCTCGCTATTAAATATTGATAGAAGTTACTGGGAAAATGTGAGGACCATGTGGTGAAAGAGGAAGAGGACTATTGGAGAAAGGATGGATTGAATTTTATGCAACCGAGAGCAGTCATCAACCTACTGGAATCGTTCGACACAGATTAAGGTCTGAGCAGATCGCAGACCTTAATCTACGTGCACACCAACTGGGATATTTTGCTACAAATATTCAGAAGAATTGCAGGCCTTAAACATTACAGCATCGGCATAAACAATACAACTTGTTGATGGCAACAGTTTGTATTCCACAGTGATGAATTTTCAATTCCGTGAGCTCTCAACGGTGACAAACAACTGACATTGAAAAAACAACAAGCTCTAGACGCATCGAATACCAACTGAAGAGTAATATTGCGGTGGGAACTGACATATTGTGGCATAACAAGAAACGTGAGAAGAAACACGTTGTCAAATGACGGGACAACACACGAACATACGAATCATTCTATAAACTTCAATGAAAAGAGGACCAACATCTTGACCGTTAAGAAAGAGCCCACTACAGAGACATTCACAGCTATATTTGTCGTGCAAAACATGTAATCATGTTCCGTCTCAGCAGAGCAACAATGCACCCACTCCCTTACGAATTTGGATACGCCTTGTGTTTGTTATCAGAACTGGCGGGGGAATTGGCATTACAGTAAAAAAAAAGTTTGTTAGCGAGAAATCACTAGTTTTCATCAAAACATCAAAGAAATGTCGCCGCTTTTCATGATTTATGTTGCTTTTGGACCTATCAAAGACATAATCCTTGGGTGGGGGTAAATATAAGACGGCAGGAGAAATTTCATAACGATGCAACAGATACGTTTTCAAAATAATTGTTCGTGAATGACGGCATTCATTTCTGGACAAACTATAGTTACACTGGGCCGGCACTAAGCATTTCGCGTTATTTGTTTTGAATGGCGCGAAATGCGCAGTGCCGAGATCTCAGTTTCTGCAGTCTTTCGCAGTAACGCTCAGCTTCCACCGTTGGTGTTAATTTGAAATGAGTGTCCGTTAAATTGTTGTAAAGGTCTCGTTGTTTAAGAAAAATATATACATTGTATAAATATAAATGATATATAAATGGTATGTACATTCAATTGGTAACTTTTATTAATTTCAATTTTAGAAGCTTCATTTTCCAGAAAAATTTGTCAAATGAAAAAGTATGTTTTTTTTTTCTTTTTGCAGTGGGGTCAATGTGCCGTACATATTTAAATATGCATTGTTAGTCTACGTTTACTCCAGTTCATGTTTTATTTTTTTTTAGTTTTTAATTTATCTTATATTTATTTCTTTCAGCCCATAGTGACATGAGTGGTGCAAGCAAGAAAAAAAACATTCATCAGTATTCGGAGGAATATTTAAAATTTGGTTTCATATCCGCTGTCCACTATTAACGGTCACCTTTTGTCTTTTGTGCCAACAATGCTTGCCCAACGAATCAATGAAGCTAGGTCATCTTAAGGCACATTTGAAGGCGAAACATAATCATCATCATCATCATCATCAAGTGCCCTGCCAGCTGGCGTAGACGTTCATGGCTGTCCACAGATCTCGGTCTTTGGTTTTCTGGATCAACTCTGCTGCTGATATTCCTCCATGCCACCGTCTCAATCCATCCAGCATAATTTCTCTTGGTCTGCCTCTGCCTCTCTTCCCCTCGATCTTTCCAGTTGTCACGATGTTCTCCAATGCCTCTCTTCTCATTACATGACCAAAGAAAGATGTTTGTCTCTTTCTTATTATTGTATATAGTGTTCTAGTTTCATTAGCCTGTCTCAGACAGTCGTTGTTAGTTACTCTGGCAGTCCAAGGAATTCGCAACATTCGTCTCAGGTCGACTTCATCGCACCGGGTTTTATCCCATATGGCTCAGTCTCTTTCCGCAGCGCGGAAAGCGTCACACAAAGCACGAACTCCGTAGCTTTTAGCGACGACCCACAGGAGTCTCCGAAACATTTAACTCGTAAACCGAAGGGTGCGGCCCGGAATCGAACCCACAACCTTCGGAGCACGAGTCGAACGGCTTGATCACTTCGCCACAGAGACTCCCCTCTGTTTTTTCTGAAAGACTGTTTTCTTGATATTCGAGGAGAGTCCTTTCTTTGCACTCTCTGTTACTACAATGTTCAACAATTGTTGTAGGTCTGTTGATTTATCTGCCACCAATACTGTGTCATCTGCATAGCGTATATTATTTATTTTGTAACCACCAACTAGTATTCCTGGCATCTATTTGATCTCTCTCATTATTACTTCGCTATACAAGAAGAAGAGATCGGGTGACAAGACACACATAACATAATGCTCATATTAATTCAGCTTTGAATTACTTTCAAACTTTAAAGAAAAGTTTTGAAAAATAGAGTAACATTGAAGTCTCTATTTACTGCTCATAATGCAACTATCTATCGTACTCTTGAGGCTAGTTATCAAATTTCATTACTCATCGCTAAATCTGGGAAAAGTCACACTATAGGGGAAAATTTAATCAAACCATCAATGT
>JACEFZ010011443.1:0-167500 GCA_014155875.1 Cepaea nemoralis
GTCCTTTATGCGCTCGCGAACGGCCCATCCGATTGAGATGAAATTTTCTACACGTCTTCCTTTCATTCCAGCGCAGCCCACTGTCATATTTTGTTAGTGTGAAATCGGCTGCTTACCCAATATTATTTCATTTTTCATTTTTCATTATAATTTCATATATCTCAGGGGACCTAACTCTGTAAAAGTTATTTCAAGGGGCATAACTTTTCTGTATAACTTATAGTCATATTGTGGCATCGTTTTCAAAGATTTATAAACTCCTTGTCCATAGTTATTTACCGGCATATGAGTTATAATAAATAAGGATACAATCTGTAAGGCATTTTCAAAGTTTTCATAAAAATAATGCACAATGCATAACATTGTACCTCATCTTTTTATGCTTAAGAAGTTACTGTAGTCATGCAGGTGATTAGAAAGAGTTTTCATTAAAAATAATGGATGGTGTGTGGAAGGACATTCTTTTAAGTTACTTTGTTTGTTGTATGAATTTAATGAGACGCTACCCGCCAGGAGCTGGGCGAAGCCACGCCGGGTCAGATAGATAGACAGACCCACCTTTTCGCTGCAGTTGTCTACAGGCATATGCGTTAAAATCCTCCTCCTACTCTCCCCTCCTCCTCCTCCTACCCTCCCCCTCCTCCCTCTCCCTCCTCCCTCTTTCTCCTCCTCCTCCTTCCTCCTCCTCCTCCCTCCTCCTCCCTCTTCCTCCTACCTCTTCCTCCTACCTCCTCGCCCTCCTCCTAATCACTCCTCTTCCTTCCTCCTCCCTTCTCCTCCTCTCTCCTCCCACTCCCTCCTCCTCCCTCCTTCCCGCCGCTCCATTTACCCAAGTTAATTGTTGGGGAAGATGTAAAGACCTTTCAAATGCTCTTTCTAATGCTTTTTGTAAGTTGATCTTCGTTTATCTAGGTTGTTCTAACTGCAACCAATAAATGATTAGACAGACAGGCAGACAGACAGACAGACAGACAGAGAGGGAGGGAGAGACAGACAGACAGACAGACAGACAGACAGACAGACAGACGGGAACGGGAACTTATATGACTACTCATATGAATTAAATGAGATGCTCCCCATCAGGGACTGGGCGAAGCCGGGCCGGATCAGACAGATAGACAGACAGACAGATAGATAGTCGGGAACGGGAACGTGAGCTTATATGACTACTTATATGAATTAAATGAGATGCTCCACACCAGGAGCTGGGCGATGCCGGGCCGGGACAGACAGACAGACAGACAGACAGACAGACAGACAGACAGACAGACAGACAGACAGACAGACAGACAGACAGACAGACAGACAGACGGTAACGGGATCGGGAACTTATATGACTACTTATATAAATTAAATGAGATGCTCCCCACCAAGGACTGGGCGATGCCGGGCCGGGTCAGACAGACAGACAGACAGACAGACAGACAGACAGACAGACAGACAGACAGTCGGTAACGGGAACGGGAACTTATATGACTACTTACATGAATTAAATGAGATGCTCCCCACCAAGGACTGGGCGAAGCCGGGCCGGGTCAGCTAGTCTTATATATAAAAGGCGATCTCCGTCTGTCTGTCTGTCTGTCTGTCTGTCTGTCTGTCTGTATGTCCATATGTCCTTTATGCGCTCGCGAACGGCCCATCCGATTGAGATGAAATTTTCTACGTCTTCCTTTCATTCCAGCGCAGCCAACTGTCATATTTTTTTAGTGTGAAATCGGCTGCTTACCCAATATTATTTCATTTTTCATTATAATTCCATATATCTCAGGGGACCTAACTCTGTAAAAGTTATTTCAAGGGGCATATCTTTTCTGTATAACTTATAGTCATATTGTGGCATCGTTTTCAAAGATTTATAAACTCCTTGTCCATAGTTATATACCAGCATATGAGTTATAATAAATAATGATACAATCTGTTAGGCATTTTCAAAGTTTTCATAAAAATAATGCATAATGCATAACATTGTAACTCATCTTTATTTGCTTAAAGAATAAATAAATAATAGTTACCTTATCTCTATCAAGTTTGAAGATTTTATATTTCTTTACACTGTCGCCAACTCTAAGAAGACATGGAACAACTTCAGCCATTATTAAATCTACAGGCATATGCGTTATATTCCTCCTCCTCCTCCTCTCCCCTCCTCCACCTCCTACCCTCTTTCTCTTCTCCTCCCCCTCCTCCCTCTCCCTCCTCCATCCTCCTCTTCTCTCTTTCTCCTGCTCCTCCCTCCTCCTCCCTCTTCCTCCTCCCAGCTCCTACTCCTCCTTTTTCTTCTTCTTCTGCTGCTGCTGCCGCTGCTCCATTTACCTAAGTTAATTGTTGGGGAAGATGTAAAGATCTTTCAAGTGCTCTTTCTAATGCTTTTTGTAAGTTGGTCTTCGTTTATCTAAGGTTGTTCTAACTGCAACCAATAAATGATTAGACAGACAGACAGACAGACAGACAGACAGACAGACAGACAGACAGACAGACAGACAGACAGACAGACAGACAGACAGTCGGGAACGGGAACTTATATGACTACTCATATGAATTAAATGAGATGCTCCCCATCAGGGGCTGGACGAAGCCGGGCCGGATCAGACAGATAGACAGACAGATAGACAGACAGACAGACAGATAGATAGTCAGGAACGGGAACGTGAGCTTATATGACTACTTATATGAATTAAATGAGATGCTCCACACCAGGAGCTGGGCGATGCCGGGCCGGGTCAGACAGACAGACAGACAGACAGACAGACAGACAGACAGACAGACAGATAGTCGGTAACGGGAACGGGAACTTATATGACTACTTATATGAATTAAATGAGATGCTCCCCACCAAGGACTGGGCGAAGCCGGGCCGGGTCAGACAGATAGACAGACAAACAGACAGACAGACAGACAGACAGACAGACAGACAGACAGACAGACAGACAGTCGGTAACGGGAACGGGAACTTATATGACTACTTATATGAATTAAATGAGATGCTCCCCACCAAGGACTGGGCGAAGCCGGGCCGGGTCAGCTAGTACAATATAAACATTGAATTCTATAATTATACAATATAAACATTGAATGCTATAATTATACAATATAAACATTGAATGCTATAATTATACAATATAAACATTGAATGCTATAATTACACAATATAAACATTGAATGCTATAATTATACAATATAAACATTGAATGCTATAATTATACAATATAAACATTGAATGCTATAATTATACAATATAAACATTGAATGCTATAATTATACAATATAAACATTGAATGCTATAATTATACAATATAAACATTGAATGCTATAATTATACAATATAAACATTGAATGCTATAATTATGCAATATAAACATTGAATGCTATAAGTATGCAGTATAAATATTGAATGCTATAAACACACTGGTATTTGCATCTCCGCCTCTAAATGACGACAGCGCCTGGCTGAAAGAACGAATGCTCGTACTACTTCTATCATCTCAAGGGTTTATCAGAGAATGAGACTTCTGTGCACTGACATCATCATCCTGTAGCAGGTCTTTCACGGAACGTCGATCTCATCGTGTCCCGCCGACCAGCTTCTCGATCCCTGGCCATGTCTGTTGCCTCGTCCATCTTCACGTCAACGATTCCTGCAATATTATGTGCCCATGTTCGTGTTGGTTAACCTCTCTCTCTCTTCTTCTAGGGACCACACTTCTCGTCTCGCATATTTCAATGTCACTGTAATGTTTAATGTTGCCAGTGTATTCCAGTTTTTCCGATATTTCCAAGCTACTGTGATGTTTAAAATGGCCAGTGTATTCCAGTTTTTCCGATATTTCCATGTCACTGTGATGTTTAAAATGGGCAGTGTATTCCAGTTTTTCCGATATTTCCATGTCACTGAGATGTTTAAAATGGCCAGTGTATTCCAGTTTCCGATATGTTTACGTCACTGTGATGTTTAAAATGGCCAGTGTATTCCAGTTTCCGATATTTCCATGTCACTGTGATGTTTAAAATGGCCAGTGTATTCCAGTTTCTGATATTTCAAAGCCACTGTGATGTTTAAAATGGCCAGTGTATTCCAGTTTCCGATATTTCCATGTCACTGTGATGTTTAAAATGCCCAGTGTATTTCAGTTTCTGATATTTCAAACTCACTGTGATGTTTAAAATGGCCAGTGTATTCCAGTTTCCAATATGTCTACGTCACTGTGATGTTTAAAATGGCCAGTGTATTCCAGTTTCCGATATGTCTACGTCACTGTGATGTTTAAAATGGCCAGTGTATTCCAGTTTCCGATATGTCTACGTCACTGTGATGTTTAAAATGGCCAGTGTATTCCAGTTTCCGATATGTCTACGTCACTGTGATGTTTAAAATGGCCAGTGTATTCCAGTTTCCGATATGTCTACGTCACTGTGATGTTTAAAATGGCCAGTGTATTCCAGTTTCCGATATGTCTACGTCACTGTGATGTTTAAAATGGCCAGTGTATTCCAGTTTCCGATATTTCCATGTCACTGTGATGTTTAAAATGGCCAGTGTATTCCAGTTTCCGATATGTCTACATCACTGTGATGTTCAAAATGGAGAGTGTATTCCAGTTTCCGATATTTCCATGTCACTGTGATGTTTAATATGGCCAGTATATTCCAGTTTCCGAGACATGGTATCGTGTATGCGTCAATTCGCTTCCATGTTCAGATCTTGCAGAGAGTCAGTATACTTCTTTTCTAAGAACTTCGGTATGTTACGTTAGCACCATTGAACCAACCAATCAGGTCTCTTCTTTAAATGGTGGTAATATACTCGACCCACCCTAACGGATCTGTGTGTTTTGGGGTTTCTGACTTCACCTATGCTTGGTTTCATTTTCTTTGGACACTGGGTTTGAATTTATTAATGATGAAATACCCTAAAACATGTACGAGAAAAGAACGGAGATTAGATACATATGTGTCTATTTCCATCTATACGAATATCTATTACTATATTCTTTTTGTTCATTTGCAACTCCTTCCTCCTCCTCCACCCCCCCCCCCCCCTTTTTTCCCCCAATTCCCTCGATGTTCGTTTCGTATTTCAACACTACTATCTCCTTCTGCCTATTATAATATTGTTTTGTTGTATTTCAATACTACTATCTCCTTCTGCCTATTATAATATTGTTTTGTTGTATTTCAATACTACTATCTCCTTCTGCCTATTATAATATTGTTTTGTTGTATTTCAATACTACTATCTCCTTCTGCCTATTATAATATTGTTTTGTTGTATTTCAACACTACTATCTCCTTCTGCCTATTATAATATTGTTTTGTTGTATTTCAATACTACTATCTCCTTCTGCCTATTATAATATTGTTTTGTTGTATTTCAACACTACTATTTCCCTCAGCCTATTATAATATTGTGTTGTTGTATTTCAACACTACTATCTCCTTCGGCTTATTATAATATTGTTTTGTTGTATTTCAACACTACTATCTCCTTCGGCCTATTATAATATTGTTTTGTTGTATTTCAACACTACTATCTCCTTCGGCCTACTATAATATTGTTTTGTTGTATTTCAACACTACTATCTCCTTCGGCTTATTATAATATTGTTTTGTTGTATTTCAACACTACTATCTCCTTCTGCCTATTATAATATTGTTTTGTTGTATTTCAACACTACTATCTCCTTCTGCCTATTATAATATTGTGTTGTTGTATTTCAACACTACTATCTCCTTCGGCCTATTATAATATTGTTTTGTTGTATTTCAACACTACTATCTCCTTCGGCCTATTATAATATTGTTTTGTTGTATTTCAACACTACTATCTCCTTCGGCCTACTATAATATTGTTTTGTTGTATTTCAACACTACTATCTCCTTCGGCCTATTACAATATTGTTTTGTTGTATTTCAACACTACTGTCTCCTTCGGCCTATTATAATATTGTTTTGTTGTATTTCAACACTACTATCTCCTTCGGCCTATTATAATATTGTTTTGTTGTATTTCAACACTACTATCTCCTTCGGCCTATTATAATATTGTTTTGCGTTTGCTTGCTATGGACTTGAGCGTAATCCACACATCTGCTGCCACTGCTAGTAGTTGCTACTGCCAAGGAGTGCGCTCGGTTGATTTTCCCTATTACCTGTGTCTCTCGCTATCAGGCGATCTCTCTCCGACTTCATAGGTACTTGTAATTTACGTCTCCGAGTCAAAGACGAGAAGTCAAATTTAAGTCCAACTGATCAGCGTATGGAACTAACCCACTACGCCGTGGTCATATGAGAAAGTTTAAGCGTGTTACAACTCTCAGCCACGCCGACCTTCATGGTAATCGTTGAAACTTGTGCATTACTCATTTGTGATTATATTTCATGTTTCTATTTAAGTAGTATTCTTATTTTATTGTCAGGTTTTACTTTCATTGATACAGACTTTTGTTGAAACGTTCTAATGTATCTGTATGTCTTTCCTTATGTCAAGCTTCCTATCTATCCTTTGTTCTCATTCGGTTTTCGGTATTAGCTCTACAGCAGGTCCTCCTGTTTTCCATACCATTATGCTGTTCTCAGTTAGCCTATTGTTATTTAGTAGCATAACATTGGAACCAATCAATACTGGGACCCCATTACTGACTTGGGTAATGAACAAACCCACTCTGCTAAACGCGACTCTCTCAAGTGTGAAGTCATAAAACCCCATTGCCAGCATCGATCTGGCCTCTCCCTGTTTCCAGTTGAATTGATGATGTACCTATGACACTTTGTTGTCGTGACCGTGGTTAGTGCATTGGAGCATCCCGTCAAATGTCCTCGGCGAGATATTGGTAATTAGATCAGTTGTGTTTGCTAGACATGTCAACAACTGCTTCTTTGAACTGTTAAAGGTATGAACAATGGCTATTAGGTAGATCAGTTGTGTTTGCTAGGCGTGTCAACAACTGATTCTGTGAACTGTTATGAGTAGTTTAACGACGTAATGTCGACTTCATTGCAACTGGTTTTATCCCATATGGCTCGGTCTCTTTCCGCAGGGTGGCCTGCCGAAAGCGTCACACAAAGCACGAACTCCGTAGCTCCAGCGACGAACCCCAAGAGTCTTCAAGAAAATTGCACTCGTGAACCAAATGACAGAATCCGAAATCGAACCCACAACCTTAGTAGCGCGAGGCAGGAGTCTTAACCACTTAATGGCAATCAAGAAAACAGCCAGTTTAATAGTAGAAACCCGCCCAATAGCACACTTAAGTTGTGTCGTTGATTGTGTTGTGACGCTTTCCCATCCATGATCACCAACGGCACATGGCATAGACTATCAGAAGCTGATGTTATTCACACAACTGGAAGAATAGTGGAAAGATTCTAGTTTCTAAACAAACATTTTAAATAAAGATGTAACCTCCGATGTGGCTTGAAGGATAGTGAAACGTGCAGTTCCATAATTCCCCGTTAAACATAGTGGAAGATCGAGGTCAGCTGCGAGCGACGTCGAAGCAGACCACTTTGCTTTGATTGTGACTGAATGAGGCGTGGGCCATTTAGAAAGCAATCACAAATTACTAAACTAACATTGCCTAGTAAATTTCAAACAGCCAATAAATGTTGGGGTTGCTTGTAAAGTTCTGTAAAGGACATACAACGAACTGTAGTTATTAAATTTGTAATTCTTCTTCTTCTTTCGTTCGCCTGAAATATGTTTATAACTGCAATGTTGTCTCTTGTATGAATCTAACAGTCTTTTTTAGTTCATTCAGCGGTCCATAGAGTTTATCTTCCACTGTTGTCTCTCTAGGCCAGAAGGTTCGCCTGGATATGTTGTAGTTTGGGCAATCCTGGAGTATGTGCTCTGCTGTCTGCGACGCCAAACCACATGTGCACATGGCTGAGTCACCAATCTTGAATTTTGTATACATGTGGTTGCGTAATCTATTGTGTCCTGTTCTGAGGCGCAATAGATTAAATTTGTAATAATAGTTACGTATAGTTATGAATAGCAACCCCCATCAATGTAACAATTATCCCATGAGTATAAACTGACAGCCAACTTGCAAAACTCCTCATTCTTGCTCCACTAAGAATATTATATACAAGAATGCATTCTGTGATCAGAAGCAATGTTGCAAGATAAATGTAAATGTTACAGAATAGATATCAATGTTACAGATTGAATATCGTTATCGAGTCTCCGTGGTGAAGTGGTCAAGCCTTTTGCCTCGGCCTCCGAAGGTTGTGGGTTCGATTCTGGGCCACGTCCTTCGGTTCACGATTGAAATTTTTCGGAGACTTCTGTGAGTCGTCGCTAGAGCTACGGAGTTCGTGCTTTGTGAGACGCTTTCCGCGCTGAGGAAAGAGACCGAACTACATGGGATAAAACCTGGTGCAATGAAGTCGATCTTGTCGACTTTTAAGCGACTTTTAAATATCGATATTGAACAATGAGGACGTGTCAGTTTATATGATAACAATGTTAAACACGGTGTTTCTACCACGTCTGCGACCAGTGCCATGGTTGAACAGTGACAACAAAAGATTGAAGGAGATTGTAACAACAGAAAATGAACTCTTCTTCTTATGACCCCCTTTGCACGTCTTGGGGCGTACAGAGTGTTTTACAGAAAGGTCAAGGACTTTTTAAGATTGGCATAGTAACGTATTTTAACGTACGGTGCTATAGTATGTCCACATTTGTTTGCCTTCATTCACGATCAATTATTTTGAAAACTGTCTGTTGCATCGTTATGAAATTTTTCCAGCCGTCTTATATTTACCCCCACCCAAGGAATATGTCTTTGATAGGTCCAAAAGCAACTTAAATCATTGAAAGCGGCAACATTTATTTGATGTTTTGGGGGAAATGTAGTGAATTCACGCTAGCAAACTAGTCTTACAGTAAACCACGTTATTTCTGGTAAAGACACAAGTACAAGGCGTAGCCAGGTTCGTATGGGAGTGGGTGCAATAAAAAAAGTAGCTTAAAGTAGCATTGCACCGGGTTTTTATCCCATATGGCTCAGTCTCTTTCCGCAGGGCGGAAATCGTGGCACAAAGCACGAACTCCGTATCTCCAGCGACGACCCTCTGGAGTCTCCGAAAAAATGCACTCGTGAAATGAAGGAATCGAACATACAACCCTCGGAGCCCGAGTCAGACGGCTTGACCACTTCACCACGGAGATTCCCGAGAGGGGTGCAATGTGTAATATTAGTAAAGACAGAGAATGTACAGAGGTATGGGGTAAATAATGTGTAAATTGACAGGAAAGTAGAAGGAATATATTTCTTACCTTATTTTTCATTTCCTTCTTGTTTCTTCAGCTGCTGGTTAATAATTGTACACAAGTATTCATGTTACTAGGATGCATTTAGCTTTTTATATTGAGCTCGTGAAAGCTTCCAAATAGCTGTGCGTTAATGTGCGTATGGAGTGACCAGAAATGATACCGCAATTTAGTCATCATGTTTCCATTTTTAAGGATCTGTTCAGCTGTCTGTGTAGTTTGTTCACACGTACACATGGGTGACAGACCCGCTGTGAGTCTTCGTGACAGAACGAACGAACGAACAAACAGACTTTATTTTCAAAGGGTAACAAATTGGGCACGCAGGCCCGTCTTACATTCGGCCCTTCCATTCACTCATCTTTCTTTCATCAACCAGACAGACAGACAGACAGACAGACAGACAGACAGACAGACAGATAGACAGACAGAGACATACATACAGACAGACAGACAGACAGACAGACAGGCAGGCAGGCAGGCAGGCAGGCAGACAGACAGACAGACAGACAGACAGACAGACAGACAGACAGACAGACAGACAGACAGACAGACAGACAGACAGACATTATTATATAGTATTCTCAAGCCACTCTCTAAATACATTACCATTAATCTTATTATGATAATCCCTATTGTCTGTATGCTTTGATACGAACACGAGCCCAGCATTCTGTTGCAAGCCATTATGCGTATTACCAGCATGGGCCTTGACCAAAAGCTGTCCTACACTACTGGGCACATATCGCTTTATCTGTCCATCCACTGGTTGCCATTCCTTATCACTTGTGTGGTGCGCATTGATCCACATTTCATCCAAACACACTATGCCATAATTTTCTTTGCGCATTTCCCTTATTTCACGTAGGTATCTGCTTCTCATGGCTCCTAAATGCGGTTGCTCGCAAAGATTATTTCTACCGCCCTTGTACTTTCAAATAGTGAAGATAATGTCCTTATAATTTTCCACAAAGTTGTTTTGGATAGCTCTATGTTATTGTTCTTTCTGAACCAAACCCTAAGTTTTCTTACAGTCACTGTTTCTTTGGCATCCAGCATTTTTATAATGCTGGATAATCCTGGATATAAAATCCAAAATTTTTATAATTTTAGGAGTCTCTGTGGCGAAGTGGTCAAGCCTTTTGACTCGGGCTCCAAACGTCGTGGGTTCGATTCCAGTTCACGAGTTAAATTTTTCGGAGACTTCTGTGGGTCGTCGCTAGAGCTGCGGAGTTCGTGCTTTGTGCGATGCTTTCCGCGCTGCGGAAAGAGACCGAACCATATGGGATAGAACCCGGTGCAATGAAGTCGACCCTGTCGTATATCAAGCGACTTTTTAAAGCATTTTTATAATAGCTCGCCTTATGACATCTTTGTCAAAACTGTCTACAATAATCTTTCTACCTACCGTTTGGTTATTGCGTGGTGGTTTAATTCCAGATTTTTGCACCCTTTGACAAAATGTCCGTTTACTCAAGCCCAATGCATGCATTGTTCTTTTTTCGGAATTTGTAATAGTATAAAACAGTTTATTGCGATCAGCTTCTTGACAAAAATATGTGTACAACTTCATAGCGATTCTTTGAAGTGTACAATTTCGCATTAAAGCCCATTGAAAAATATTCACACATTTCAATGTTAGCGATAAGTGATAAGATTTAAAAAAAAAAAAAAAAAAAACAACATATTAATCAGGTTTCATGAAATAACCCACATTTTGAGACACCTCTGAACAGTCTTAGTTTGAACAACGCGGGGGGTTGGCAAAAGGCCAATCCTGTGAAAACACGTACAATATTCAAAATTGAGCCCTGATTGTCTGGCTACGCTGTAATACATTTAAAATTATGAATTTCATGTCAGACCCGTAAATTATATATCTCATATAAACAAACTTTAAAATCTGCTGTAAAATCTCCAGAACAAAATTTTTTTGTTGGGTGGACATAATGATAAGGTTATATACTAAATTTCATAATTTTCCCTCAGTTGGTTACTGAGATATTGATGTTTATATTGCGGCAAACAAATGTGGACATACTATAATCCCATATTTCTATAGACCATTCGGCACTTGAGGGGTAATGGGATCATACATGGCACCGACAACCTTGAGGGGTGATGGGATCATACATGGCGCCGACAACCTTGAGGGGTGATGGGATCATACATGGCGCCGACCACCTTTACTTTCCAAGGCATTTACTGGTACCCATTTTAGGCTGGGTTGATCTGCTAGCCCAAGACCATTTTAAGCCATGAGGTTACGTGATGTCACAGGCAAGAAGTGAGGACGGCAGGAAACATGAGAGTACAATGTCAGAAATGTTGACTTCGGGAAACATGAGAGTACAATGTCAGAAATGTTGACTTCGGGAAACAAATGGGTACAATGTTAGAAATGAGAACATCAGGAATGAAGTGGGCAAAATGTTAGAAATGAGGACGTCAGGAAGGAAGTCGGCAAAATGTTAGAAATGAGGACATCAGGAAGGAATTCGGCAAAATGTTAGAAATGAGGACATCAGGAAGGAAGTCGGCAAAATGTTAGAAATGAGGACTTCAGGAAGGAAGTCGGCAAAATGTTAGAAATAAGGACATCAGGAAGAAAGTCGGCAAAATGTTAGAAATGAGGACATCAGGAAGGAAGTCGGTAAAATGTGAGAAATGAGGACATCAGGAAGGAAGTCGGCAAAATGTTAGAAATGAGGACATCAGGAAGGAAGTCAACAACATGCCAGAAATGAGGACATCAGGAAACAATGGGCAATATGTCGAAAATGATAACATCAGGAAGGGAGTGAGCACAATATCAGAATTGGACTTAATCCAAAAGCAGCCAGCCAGATGGCTTGGTCGTGTAATAAGATTATCCATAAATAAACAGCCTACACAGACAGCATTCACATTTAGATAGGGTGAAAGCAACGCAAGATATAGACAATACAAGCCATGGATTAGTGCGATAGTAGAGATAATGAATCCCAGCTTACGCGCAGCCGATATCAGGACATTGTAGGAAAGTGGCTTTCTGTTCCTCGGTGAAAATATAACATGGAAAGCCAACAGAATTGGTGGGGGAGGGGGGCAGAGAGAGAGAGAGAGAGAGAGAGAGAGAGAGAGAGAGAGAGAGAGAGAGAGAGAGAGAGAGAGAGAGAGAGACAGAGACAGATAGACAGACAGACAGAGAGAGACAGAGAGAGAGAGAGAAAGAGAGAGAGAGAGAAAGAGAGAGAGAGAGAATGAGAGAGAGACAGAAAGAGAGAGAGAGAGAGAGAGAGAGAGAGAGAGAGAGAGGAGGGGGGAGGCCCTGAAAAACCGTAACAGGGAAATCGAGACATAAAAAACGGCTTTCTAATCTGTCGCTGAAAAACGTAACAGGACATGTCTACAGAATGAAAAACGACCTTATTATCTGTCGCTGAAAAGCATAAGATGTGAAAGTCGTGAAACAACTGGGAAAATGGCCTCCTAACCCGCTGAGGCAGATCGCTTTTCTTTGATTTTCACCTTGGTATGAGCGTCGGACGCTTAGAAAGCAATGGTAAACTGCTGAAGGTTAAATTGCATAGAAAATCACAAACAGCAAATAAATGCTGGGGTTAACTGCGACGGCATGTAAAGGACCTGCAACTAACTTTTTAATCCGTCGCTGAAAATCCTAACAGGGAAAGTCCACAGAATGAAAACGACTGTGGCAGACACGCCGCACTGTTTATACTGTGACCTTGGACTTTCCAACTAATATATGGTAGATGAAACACAAACGCGTCTGGTCAACTTTCCTTGGACACTTATCCGGCTGTGTGAAATCCATTATACCTACGTCAGTCAATTGTCTCAAGAACTCACGAAAATATTTTCTTTTTAAATGTTGCATTTCCTTTGCACGACCTTGCGATCAACTCCATGTTGATTCTCTAAGCAATGTTCAGTAGTTTGCCATCACTTTCTGAACGAGACGTTAACATTTATGTCCAACTGGCCGTGTAGGGAATGAACCCAGTACACAGGTCATTTATGCACAGGTAGTTTAAGTGCGAGCGCTCTTAACCTTTCGGCCACGCTTACCTCTATGCGGGAACATTGTCCTGTTTCATCGTTAAAGCCTGTGTGCGAGAGTATGAAATCCAGAAGAGTAGGAAGCTGAACACGAGAGTATGAAATACCGACATTTCTCGACAACCAGCGGTGTTTCACTGTTCTCAATGTGATATGACAAGCCAGTGGTTCTCAACCGATGGGGAATTACCCCCTAGGAGGGGAATTTTAGGATTTCGGGGGGGGGGGGGGGGGGGGGGGAATGAAGATTATTTCAAGATCGCGTTAATACAAGAACTGATTACTTGATATTGTTTTTCCCTCCATACTTTACGATTTTGTACTCTTCGCCCTTCTGAAATTCGTCTTATAACGTAAGTAGACCCACAAATCATGTTTCATGTAGACGTCTAAACTTGTTCTAGTATGTGTTATTAAAGTTAGCTTCCATTTTTACGTATACTATTTAGGGGCAGGATGGGGGGGGGGGGGATTTATAAGGAGGAAATACAAAAGGGGAGGAATGACATTCTCAACATATTGTGAAAGGGGGCAGAGGCCAAAAAAGGTTGAGAGCCACTGCGATAGGCGGATGAGTAAACACTCTGTGTCGTATTGGGGTTTGGAACCCGCATTTCACTGGTAGACGGATCGGTAGTATAACGGTTTGGCCATCAATTTCTCAAACCATCTACAACGATACAACAGTATAAATCAACCTTATATTCGCCTTTGTCAACACTCACCCTTTCTTCTATCTATCTATCTGTCTGTCTGTCTGTCTATTTAGCTAGCTAGCTAGCTATCTGCCTGTCTATCTGTCCGTCAGTCCGTCCATCCGTTCTTCAGACATGATGGATTCGGTGAGACATGTAGTTTCCATAGAATCCTGCGTGGAAGAGATAACAGGTACTTCTAGGGCGGCCCCATTTTTACATGTCCTCGGTTGTGTCAGGTATATGGTGCTAGCCTCATATTTGTATAAACCAATTGGCGCTCACAGAGTGATGTGGTCGACATCACCGACAGCCTTTACTTTCCAAGACATTTCCTGTATCAGTTTTTAGGGTAGGCCGATCTGTGACCCCAGGTCAATTTTAAAAAAAATAGCTTGAACGCGAATTCAAACCCATGACTACCGGATCGGAAGTCAGGCTCGCTAGCCGCTGCGCCACGGAGGTTCCCTATGATGACATATCCACAGGGGTTCTCCTGTGCTGAAATATCCACTGAGGCTCCTTGTGATGAAATAACTACGGATGTTCCCTGTGATGAAATATCCACGGATGTTTCCTGTGATAAAATATCCACTGAGGCTCCTTGTGATGAAATAACTACGGATGTTCCCTGTGATGAAATATCCACGGATGTTTCCTGTGCTGAAATATCCACGCGGATTCCCTGCGAAGAAATGTCCTCGGGTGTTCTCTGTGATGAAATATCCATAGGGGGTGGGGGGTGGTTCCCTTGTGATGAAATATAAATAAATGATACTCTCTCTCTCTCTCTCTCTCTCTCTCTCTCTCTCTCTGATGTGTGTGTGTGTGTGTGTGTGTGTGTGTGTGTGTGTGTGTGTGTGTGTGTGTGTGTGTGTGTGTGTGTGTCTGCTAGACTTGATCGATTCGGCGAGGCGTGTATTTTCCATACAATCTGGTGTGTGGGTTTTTTGTAAGCACAGCGCTTGTTTATTTGTATCTGTCGTAATAAACGACACCCCTCCCTCCCCCAACCGCCTCCACCCCCAGGCTGTACCCGCCCTGCTGCAGGCGGCGCCTGCAGTTTCCCACCATCGGCTGCCTGTAAATAAGGCCATCCTGTCCTCGGCCTCGTGTATCATCCTGGTGCCAGCTTACAACTTGTGGCAATCCCACTTTTAAATCAACGTTTCTGAGCACTTCAAAGAACACTTGAAATTTGCCACTAAGTCAGACTTGATTAACACCCTCTTCTCTTTCCACACAGAAGCTGTAGAGGTTTTCAGGGCTGCGAGAAGAGGAATCACTTTGATAGATTCCTTGAATGTCCTTAAGGTTATTGTCGAGGATGATGATAGATTTATAGTGGCGAGAGAGAGAGAGAGAGAGAGAGAGAGAGAGAGAGAGAGAGAGAGAGAGAGAGAGAGAGAGAGAGAGAGAGAGAGAGAGAGAGAGAGAGAGAGAGAGAGGCGAAGGGGTCCAAGAAAAGAAGAAAAGAGAGAGATTGTAAATAGTGTTATATGCGAACTTGTGTATTTGAGTTCATCATTATAATTATCACGTGCCTGCCAGTTGGTATGGACGTTCATGTCTCATTACATATATCTGACCTTGACTTCCGGATCAACTCTATTGATGGTATTCACCGTCTCAATCCACCCAGCATCATTTCTCTGGGTTTGCTTGTGCCTCTTCTCCAACTGGTCTTTCCAGGTGTCACTATTGTTTCCCCAGTGTGTCTCTTCTCATTATACCAGGTGTTTGTGAAAGTCTCACTGCAGTTTGTATGCAGAACAAATGTCAAAAATGAAGTATATGAGGTCATCAAAAAATGCATTACATTAGTTACAATAGTCGCTCCTATGGTCTAAATTAAATTCTGTCTTGGATATCTGCACATTTTTCTTCAGACGCAGCAGGTCTACCAGATCGCGGAGAACCTTCCACATTACCGGTAGCAAGAAACTTATTCAACAAATTTCTAACCGCAGTGCGATGAGGAGGTTGTTTATCGAGAAATATTACTATAAATCTTTGAACCCGTGTGTATCGATCGCCATTTCAAAACACTTGTTCAACTAAAAACATGATTTCTTCCGTTGATAATACCATTCTGTTTGGAGTGCAAAGAATTACTCCAGCAGATGACAGCCATTCGCTGCACATTGTTTTACGATGGACTGTGGAGCACATCTTTATGACGTCATGTATTTCATTTTTCAAATTTTTTCTACATACAAAGCGTAGTGAGAATTTACAAACACTCGATATATATATAGTTAACATTTAAGAAGTAAGAATCTATCGACATATAAATCATATAAATATATCAGACTTTGCTTCGCTCTATCATTCATACTAACATATGTTTCCACACCACCAACCCTACAATTCGGAGTCAGACAAGGTCTAGGGGTAAAGAATGCACAATGCCGTTATAACGAAGACATCAACAGAATTGTTTGAGGTAGTGAGAGCGCACGATTACAACATAGGACGTTCATTCATTTCCATTACGAATATTTCCGAAATGGAAATAATTATCAACTCTTGTTGTGAAAAATAAATAATATGAATATAATCTGGTTCAAAAGACTGCACAGATAGACGAGAAACTAATAGCAAGAACTAGTAAACAAATGAGTTCACAGCAAGAACAGTCTATGCAGAACTTGGAATGTTCCTAAGGCAGAAGATAGTCAACCATTAGGACTGTCCTGTCAATAATATCATCCCCGAACAAGAATGTAGACTGGTATATGGTGTGCAATTGTTGTGCTCCAATGATAACAGTACGTGAACGTGATCACCCGGTGTGGGAAGTGGGTTTTAATTAATCTATGAGAATATTTTGTTAAGTGTTTTAATTTTTTTACGTATCCTTTACAGGACATTGCTGTCAACATCAGCATCTTTTAGCTGATTGTTGATTTCTTGGCAAGATTACGCTCAGTAGTTTACCATTGCTTTCTGAGCGGCCGGCTCACATACCCCTAAGTTACCGACGCGATTCGAACCACTGCTGATTCTCACCGTCGTCACGTTACTTACGAGAGTATACAAGATTACGGAGACAAGTCGTTAAACTCTAGGCCAGGAAGCTGGCGAATATATCTTTAACTGCAGTTAATTGTAGTCTTATCACAAAGTGACTAATTGTCTTCTTCTTGTTCACATAACGTCTGTTAATTGATTGTTTTTTCCCCCTTCTCCTCTCGTAAACTGAAAAATACCATGTTCTCCCTCCGCTGTCATTGTTATTGATTACATCGCCATTGCCATCAATTATATTTTTCTTTCACCACCAAAATATTTCTAGTGCAGCGCCAAGAATCCCCTCAATTTCTGGTCTTGTCGTTTTCTGTCGAGAGATGATGGGCAAAACCGATACTGAGAGTATCTATAGTGCGCAGAGGCGTAGCAGAGAATGATGTGAATACAGCAAGAGGGTATTGCCTGGGTGAGGGATGAGACAAGAGGGTGAAAGGGGATACAATTTACCTATTATAAGTACATTTTCAGTTAAACGTCTCATAATCATAATCATCATCATCATCATCATCATCATATCATCATCATCATCATCAACATCATACTCTTTGTCAGTCGGCTTAGTTTATCATTCTTCTCTCAGCTCTCGACCTCTTCTAGAATCTATTAGTTTATGTATTGATATCTTTCCATACCAGGATGAAAAGCTTTCAAGACTCTTCATAATGTGGCCAAACAATGTTAACTGCTTCCTTCTAATTCTGTGATAAATTGGCTGTATGTCATAGCCAGACTGAAAACACAGAGTTAATAAACGATGACTTTCCAACCTAGTCTCAACACTCCTGGGTAAGACCGCAACTTACAGAAGGCACGTTTTGATATTCGGGAATAGTTTCAGCTATATTCTGTAAAACCACACCTTAGAATTGACAAAAGTCAACTTTGTATTCCTATTTCTTCAATCTTGTTTAAACCACAAAGGAGAGTTGGCGTATGTTGACTTTCCTGGTTAATTTCAACATTCCCCTATGTTTAATCTCCAGGCAGTTTCAACATTCCTATCCTATATGTTTACTTTCCAGCAAGTTTCAAAATTCTTCTAATTTCAATTTCCGGTAAGTTTCAACATTCTTCTATGTCCAACTTACCGGTAAGTCTCAGCATTCGTCTATGTCCAACTTACCGGCAAGTTTCAAACGCTTCTATTTTCAACTTACCAGCAAGTTTCTACATTCTTTTATGTTAAATGTCCAGTCTGGTTTCAATATTCTTCTATTTTCCAGTATAGTTTCAACATACCACAGTAAAACTACATGTGTAAATCTGCCAAACGTCTTGCGAAAGATATTTTGGTTACCCGATAAATGCTATGTTGTTTTTACATTACATCAGCAGCAAACAGTTGTTACTTCAGCTCACTTAACCCCTAAATTACTTGAACCTCTGCTATACCACCATGTTATTTTACTATCTTTATAGGCAAACATACATAACTTTAAATAACTGCCAGGTTTAAAGTAACTATATTTTTGGGTGGGAAAAGTTACTGTAGGGAATAGGAAAGGTGAAAATAACAATTTATTTGGATTGAAAGAGTGACTGTGACAACTGTTTGGAACAGGTTTTCTCTTGAACCCTGGTTCAAAATAATGTTATGTTTTTTTTTTAATAGAAAGAATCCATAATACTTTTTTTCGGATAGAAAGTGTTTAAATGACTACTGATAGGGATAGAAAGAGTTCAAGGAACAATTTCTTTGAATAGAACGAATTGCAAAAGCAACTGACGTGGATATAAAGACCTTAAATAACATTTGAAGGGGATTTTAAAGTGATAAACTCAGGAAGAGTACGAAAGAGCTATACAGAACCTATTTTGCTGTCTGGCTGTGAATCTTGGAATATAAATGAACAAATTAGGAACACAAAGAAGATCCTACCCTGCACAGTTCGCGGCGACTGCACTAGCCAGGAGGCCTTAATTCTTCAGGCTCAAAGACCCCTCTGCCATACACCACAAGGTACTATATTGGCAGTAAATGACAGTTTTAAATGACAGGAAGAGATTGGAAGCAACAGAGATGTGGTTCCTTAAACGAATGTTGCGAATTCCTTGGATTGCCAAAATAACTAACAGCGAATGCCTTAAAGAGGCTAACGAAACTAGAACATTATATACAACAATAAGAAAGAGACAAACAGCTTTTTTGGGTCATGTGATGAGAAGACGGCGCTGAAGAACATCGTGACAACTGGAAAGATCGAGGGGAAGAGAGGCAGAGGCTGAGGCAGACAAAGAACGCTTACGCCAGTCGGCACGGCACCTGATGATGAAACTCAGGAATTGTTAAAGTGATAATGGATTAACTCAGAAACAGTTAAAGTGACAATTGATGAACTCAGAAAAAGTTAAAGTGATAAATGATGAACTCAGAAAACGTTAAGTGACAACTGGTATGATTGAAACGTTTTAAATAACAACTGGTAGTGATAGAAATAGTTCTAGTAATACTTGATAAGGGTAGAAAGCGTTAAACTAACAAGTGATGGGATTAGTCAGGAAGCGTTTAAGTAACAATTACCAGGATTAGGACAGGTTCAGGTAACAATTGACGGGATTAAAAAGAGTTGAAATAACAATTGTTGGGATTAGAAAGTGACCACGTAAAAAATGAGGATCGAAAGAGTTCAATTAATAGTGGATGGAGGTAGAAAACGTTACAGTAACAACTGCTTGGTGTAGACAGGGTTGCCATCAACCCCAAACCCTGGATGATTTTCTGGGCAAGTTTACATTCAGTAGTTTGCCATTGCTTTCTCGACGTTGAAGTCCAATTGACTGGTATGGGAAAAGATCCGTAAGCGGATGACGGATATTTAAATTTATCAACTTGATTGGGCATTTTTCCTTCTATTCTATTGTTCCATCACATTTTGGTGTCATCTTTTTCTTTGATGTAACCATGGTTTCTGTTTTCTTGTTATTCAAGGAGTCCTTTTTCGCACAGTATAGTAATATAGTGTCTGAAAGTTGCTGTATACATTTATGCATATTCGCCTATCATTACTGAGTCATCTGCATGGCGTAGATTGTTTATATTATAACCTCTAACTTGTACTCTTGGCCTCTTTTTTATCTCTCCAATTATTGCTTTGCTATAAAAAGAGAAGAGATCTGGTGACAAAACACATCCTTGTTTTGCTCTTTGCTCTATTTGTTTATAATTGTCCTCTTTATATCCCATTTTAAGTGTTGCTACCTGTTTCTAGTAAATATTCTTTACTATTCTGAGATCATTCCCATCAATTTTAAAATATTCTAACATCGTAAGAATTTCACCGTGTTTTACTTTATCAAATGCCTTGGTGTAATCTTTCAAGCACAATATATGTCTTCCCGTGCCTCTATTTATTTCTATACGGGTGATCGCTGCGTATATGTTTCATTATTTGTACTCTTTTCTTCAACTAATCCGCACAGCTCTTCACCAATTCCCATTTCTGTTTTCTTTCTGATTCTTCTCACTTTAATTCTGAGTACAAATTGGTTAACCACTGCAGTCAATGATAATTTAGTACAAATTGGTTAACCACTACAGTCAATGATAATTTAGTACAAATTGGTTAACCACTACAGTCAATGATAATTTAGTAAATAGTGAGTTAAAGTTAGTTGATGTTCTTTACAGAACGTCGCAATCAACCCTAGCATTTTCCATCTGTTTGTGACTTACTAGGTAATTTTTACGTTCAGTAGTTTGCCATTGCTTTCTGAACGACTGACGCTCATACCATCAAAATCAACGCAAGAAGGTCCGGTTCCAAATAGCATGGGCTGGTCTCGGTATGTCGGTGAATTGTGAAACATGTTCACTGTCACTAAACCGCAGCGCCGGCCAATAGGCAGTAGGTTTGATCATCTAGATCCTCTGCGGATGGACGATAGAAATATACTGACAGAAATTACAAGAAAAACAAACACTGTCATGCGAGAAATAAACCAACTAAAACATGCTGTGACCAATGCATCTGTGTAATTAACAGGTCTTGTGTCTGTTAAACTACTTCTGTCACCATCACGCGTCTCTTTAACTATTACTACCACCGGCATTTTCCTCCTTAACTATTTCTTCCCCAGACAATTGTCTCCTTAAATATTTATATTCCAGGAAATTGTCTCTTTAACTATTTCTTCCCCAGACAATTGTCTCCTCAAATATTTCTATTCCAGGAAATTGTCTCTTTAACTATTTCTTCTCCAGACAATTGTCCTTCGCTATTTCCATCCCAGCCAATTGTCTCCTAAACTATTTCTACGCCAGACAGAAGACGATAAAGCAGCATCAGCAGCCCAAGAAGAAGATGTTGGCTGGGGAGCCGTGGTAGCCTAGTGGCTAGAATGCTGGTCGGCCGGCGCGGTGGGCATGTGTTCAAATCTACATGGCGACGTATTAGTTTTTGTTGTAATCACGTGGGCCCCAGGTCGAGCCAGGATATATCGCGAGAAGTGTAGACGACCAGCGTGATACCGACTACCGCACCCACAGAGTGGCCACTGTTCTGTCCAAACATGGGACTACCGCACCCACAGAGTAACCACTGTTCTGTCCAAACATGGGACTACCGCACCCACAGAGTGACCACTGTTCTGTCCAAACATGGGACTACCGCACCCACAGAGTAACCACTGTTCTGTCCAAACATGGGACTACCGCACCCACAGAGTGACCACTGTTCTGTCCAAACATGGAACTGCCGCCCCCACAGAGTGACCACTGTTCTGTCCAAACATGGGACTACCGCACCCACAGAGTAACCACTGTTCTATCCAAACATGGGACTACCGCACCCACAGAGTAACCACTGTTCTGTCCAAACATGGGACTACCGCACCCACAGAGTAACCACTGTTCTGTCCAAACATGGGACTACCGCACCCACAGAGTAACCACTGTTCTGTCCAAACATGGGACTGCCGCCCCCACAGAGTAACCACTGTTCTGTCCAAACATGAGACTACCGCACCCACAGAGTAACCACTGTTCTGTCCAAACATGGGACTACCGCACCCACAGAGTAACCACTGTTCTGTCCAAACATGGGACTACCGCACCCACAGAGTATCCACTGTTCTGTCCAAACATGGGACTACCGCACCCACAGAGTGGCCATTGTTCTGTCCAAACATGGGACTACCGCACCCACAGAGTAACCATTGTTCTGTCCAAACATGGGACTGCCGCAACCACAGAGTATCCACTGTTCTGTCCAAACATGGGACTACCGCACCCACAGAGTATCCACTGTTCTGTCCAAACATGAGACTACCGCATCCACAGAGTGGCCATTTTTCTGACCAAACATGGGACTACCGCACCCACAGAGTAACCACTGTTCTGTCCAAACATGGGACTACCGCACCCACAGAGTATCCACTGTTCTGTCCAAACATGGGACTACCGCACCCACAGAGAATCCACTGTTCTGTCCAAACATGGGTTTAGCTCCGTATACACAATTCGCCCCATGGCATGTGAGAGGGCCCTTCGCTAGACTGGTTTATACTTTCTCGATACATCGCCACCTTGGGAGGCTTTTCACCCAGCAGTTTTTTGTTGTTGTTGCATATCCCTTACAGGACGTTGCAGTCAACATCAGCATTTTTCAGCTGCTGTTGATGTACTAGGCAAGATTACGCTCAGTAGTTTGCCATTAATTTATGAGCGGCCGGCTCACATATCCCGTAAGTTACCAACGCGGCGAGAACTGCTACCGATTCTCGTGTAGATTAAGTCACTCACGAGAATATACGGGATTACGGAGAAAGACGTTAACACCTAGGTCAGAGAGACCTGCTACGCATCCAGCAGTACAGCCGTGATATTTTATATTTGTTCAAAAGTATTTTCTTCTTCTTCTTCTTCTTCTTCTTCTTCTTCGTCTTATTATTATTATTATTATTATTATTATTATTATTATTATTATTATTATTATTATTATTATTATTATAGATCATGCTGTGATATTGGTCATCATGTCTGCCCACAACTCTCTGTCTCGAGCACTGCCAATTATTTCTGACACTGATGCTCCTCCATGCCATGATGTCACACAGTCCAGCAACTTCTGTCTTGGTCTCCCCTTGTCGCTCCTCTCTTCCAGTTTTCCTGTTGTGACGATACACTCCAGCTGTTCCCTTGTCATGACATGACCACAGACTGTAGACTGTCTGTCTCCTTGTGCTGCAAGTAAACAGTTCACTTTGTGAGTTAAACTTGTTTCAAGATATCTGCATTACTCTTTCTATCCGTCCACGGTGTTCTTTCCATTCTTCTTTAAAGCCACATCTCCCCAGCTTCCACATATTCTTCACTTGTCTATTAACTGTCCATGATTCGGTTCCATACATCAGAATTGACTCATTATAGCGCTTAAGAAATCTTTTTACCCATCTCGATTAACAAAGATAAACTCTCTATAAAAGTGTTAGAAACTAAATGATTCATGCCAGTATCATGACAAGACGGGAACATTCGATAGAAACACACGTGTGTACTTGTTTGTCCACGACTACAAAATGTGCTTGAACACATTCGCTTTCGTCTATGTCATGGCGGCTTGGTATCCACCTAGCTGTGTTTCCTAGATTTGCAAAATTGCCTTGCATTTATGCGTGCCTGAGATTGACTGCTACTCCTGCGTCAGTCAGTAAGGTTCGTGATAACATCAGGGCTGCCTTTCATTGCTGCTTGAAGATAGGCATAACTTCAACATTTGAGACATGAGACCCTTAAACCTCGCCTTCAGATCCAGCCTCGAGAAGACAGAAAACGGAGGGAAAGGTGGGGGGGGGGGGGGGTGAGTTTAACTTCTGCACTTGAATTTCTGTGCTTGAGATTAAAGATTAAAGAAATCCGATGTGTCTTCCTCTGTGATAAATGATTGGCGGGGCTGGCTGTGTCGGTTATTCGCTTGTTTTTGCTCGTCTCTTCAATTTCTTCTGCCTGAAATGTTGATCCAACTTATTAGGGTCTTGCTGAACATTAATGTCTTTTATTACTGTTCACAAATTATCTCAAGATAATGAACAGATATCAGAGATAACAGCTTCAAGTTTGAAGGTTACAAAGCAAAATTACGAGGCGCTGTGTTTCATCTTTAAGCCTTGAGAAATGCCATCACTCAGGGCGAAAGATGAAACGGTGCTGTATTTTTTTTTTTTAAAGAGGAAAGCTGAACTTCGTTTAAATACATTTGCCATGTGGCATAACTGGTTGTGAGGTGCACACAATACTGAAGATGTCATTTAAAGCTAAATCGAAAATATGTCTTTAACCGGCGCCAACTTTATAATACGATTATCTCATCTCATCTTATCTCATCTCATTTCATCATGTTCCTCTAGTACCTTGCGGTGTCAATGTAAGGTATAAACAGCGGGAGAGTGCCCGTTCATGGGCTTCATGCATCGATATTCCCATGGACTCTGCTATTCTCTCTGTCCATCGTTTACTTGGTCGGCGTCTTCTTCTTTTCCATTTGGTCTGTGCATTATTGCTTGTTGTGGTATACTGTTAGTTTGTAACCTAATTACATGGCCAACCCATTTGACTTGCTGCCTTCTAATAAAATGTTTTTTGTTTTTTTTGCATATTCTTTTTACAGGACATCGCAGTCAACACCAGCATTTCTGCAGCTGTGATCTCTTGGTAAGTTTGCGTTCAGCGTTTGCATTGCTTTCTGAACGACCGGCACCGATAACAACGCTAAACCAACGCAACGCGGTCTGCTGCAAAATCGCGCGTAGCTGTGCTTCGAACGAGGTTTTACGGGATTACGAACCACGTCCGAAATTCCTTCGCCACGGAAACCGGCATAATAAAATCTAGCGCTGCTAGAATGAGATTATTAAACCATTAAATGCCGTCTCTGTCTAGAAATGAGTAATTACAACTTACTGCTAATTATGTAAATATGACTCGTGTGGTATATCCCCAGACGTACTGTGAAGGCAACTACGTATAGTCACTTCTGGTAGTTGTCTGATAGTAAGCGTTTTGGCCGGTCTGGTTTTTTTGTTGTGTCAGCTGTGTCGTTCTAGGGGCCAAGATCCCTTGTCGTTGAAGGACATCTCTTCTGATGTGATCAATCCATCTCTATCTAGATCTTCCAGCGCTTTCTATCCACATATTTCTGTGTTGCAGGCAAACAAAGTCCAAGTTATGACCATATCGCAATCACCAAAGAAGACATTCGGGTCGGGCTAGTCCGTGGGCACTCAGTTCTCGTCTCCTTCAGAATGTCAACGAATGGGTGACGACTGGACACAACAGTTTGGTTTTTGTTCAACAGTGTGTGTCCTTTACATAGTCTTCATTACAGAACCACAGATGCAAAGATTAGGGACGGAAACCAGCACGATTCGGTGAGGGCAAGACTGGGTGGATTGGACACACATTGAGAAACCCTGACAATAGGACAATTATGAAGTCCTTTATACCCACAAGACAAATGAGATAGAGGGAGATCTAAAATGACACAAGAAGAGAATTAGAGGCAGAGATAAATAAAATGTGGAGGGCGTGGGGGAGGCTGCGGGACAGAGAAATACATACGACCACTTTGCCCGGGTTGTTTCAGAGCCTGTGCTTAGCTCGGAATCTGAAAGTTGTTCTATTAAGACAAAATCGGAGCCTAGCTTTTGTTTTTGATCGGACGACTTTCAGGTCCTGGACTCAGTTTTCCGTTTATTGACAGTTTTGGTTGTGTTGTTTGTCTTGTTCGTTAATAAGACGTGATCAGAACGTTCGCCATTATGTATGCTGTTTTACTTTCGTCGAGCTTCATAATCATGTGGTTTGTGTGTTTTATTTAGACCTCATTATCAGCTGGCAGCAAACAGCCATCTCTTTCTAGATCACCTAGCATCATTTCTCTTGGTCTTCCTCTGCTTCCTCTATCGCTGATATTTCCGGTCGTCACGATGTCCATAAGTGTCTCTGTTCTCATTACAGGGCCCGGGAATACTGTAGTCGCTCTCTTATTCTTGAATAGAGTGGTATACTAGGTTTAGCTTTCTCCAGGCATTCGTTGTTAGCACTATGTCAGTTCAAGGCATTCACTACACTCGTCTCGGAAACCACATCACTGCTATATCCAAGATTTGTCTAATTTATTCCTTCACATTCAACGATACACTGCCTATAGTATAACTGTTTCTTATAAATGCTCTCTTTCTGACATCATATGAAAGTGACATATTACATAAGATTATTTACATGTTCTGCAATACAGCTTTCGCTTGACTTTGTTCTGCTCTTAATCTCTCATTTTCCATCCTATGTAATAAATGACCCCAAATATTTTAATTTACGGATTAACTTATTGAAACATTTGTTCATCGTAATATAATATCAAGGGCAATCTCTCTATTTTTTTTTTTTTTTTTTTTTTTGTTGCTCGATGTTTAAAATTTGTGTCTGTAGATTAATGGCCAATATGGCCGAAGCAATCGCTGTTAATTTACAGAAGCCAATTTTGTGTGAACAGAAAGACATGATAGTCAGTTTAAAATTACCTTGGTTAACGATTCAAATTACAAAGTGAATATCGGTGCTGTATTTTTCAGCTTGAAGGATTTATCTAATAACTTTATTTTATGTTGTGTTTTCTGCAGTATGTACCTGACAAGATGCAGCGAAATATGACAGGCAATAATTCATGCAATCTATTATTTGTGTCTTCGTTCAACACATTATCTATTTTGTTCTCATTCTGTCCGTTTTCTCTTCTTTTGTTTCTTGTTCCAAGGCCATTGTCACCAACCATATCTTACATTTTCTCTCCTTTCCTATTTTCTGAAATGACAGCGTCAATTATTTTGACTTCGCGTGATTTGACTGAAGTGATCGCCATTTTTAAATCTAATGAATAGTCATACTATAATATCCTTTCTTGAATCACCATGGAAGATTATTGAAAGGAAGTTAGAATATGAATTTTTTTTTAAAAATTTTTTTTAAGCATATCCCTTTTACAGGACTTAGCTGTCAACACCAGCATCTTTCAGCTGTATGTTGATCTCTTGGCAAGATTACGCTCAGTAGTTTGCCATTGCTTTCTGAGCGGCTGGCTCAGTATCCCGCAAGTCACGAGCGGGGGTCGAACCGCCTCAGTTCTCGCTCCGCAACGAGACTCTGCGTGATAAACGGGATTACAGAGAGAAAGTGCTGTAACCCCACAGCCAGAGAGACCGGCAGAATATGAATTACAAGACATATATGCAGTTTCAGACGGGACCTATGATTTAGGGACCACGTCTTCATTCCGAGAACCATCTGCTAGACATGCACAGTGTACAGTGTAGATCTTCACACTTGTTCCATAAACTACAATGAGGCCTTCGGCTGTGTTCGTGATCTGCAACTGTATGGATTGTATTGCGAGATATGGGATTTCCAACACATTTAATTCACTGACTGATGTTCTCCTGTCTCGATAGCCAGTGAAACACCACACTTGTCTTATGTTCAACTGGGAGTAAGAAAAGACAGTATTCTTTCGCCTGTCCTAGTCTAAACCTATGCAGAAAATGTAATGACAAACGTCAGAAATGATTAGGCCTATGATATCTATTATCCATTTAAACTTGGTGGAAATCCAATTCCAGAACTCAGATATGCAGATGATACTGTTTCCTCTCAAACAGTGCCGCGGGTTCAGAACAATTAATCTTGTCTGTTAAAAGGCACAGTGAAGATCAAAATCTCTTTCTGAACTTTAGAAAAGGACAAAAATAATGGCCACAGACAAAATTACGTGTCAACTAAACATTACATTCAGCAGTGAGGAAACTGAGAGTGTCACAACTTATACTTAGGCTCCATAAGTATAATTAATGGGTACAGTTCACATGACGTCAGAAAATGCATGGGGGAATAACAATGTCTTTGATGTTGTCAATCCATTTTCTTCTCGGCTGTCCTCTTGCTCTCCTAGCAGATGCTTTTGACGTAGGGTCAGTGCTGGTAGTTAATGGCGTTGCAATCTAAAGAGATGACCAAAACATTTGATTTTCTGTCTTTCAATATGTGTTGCACCTGTTTTCTTATTCGATCTCGGATAGTTAAGTTGGCAGTCCTCCTCAAGCATCTCATCTCACAGCTGTTGATATTGTGTATAGTTAATATATTATCCAAGTAACAGTTGTCTCCTGCGTGATTCTCCTCCTCTTTCTTCTACCTCATAAGTGCATCTGTGGTCGGCCAGGTTTCCACAATGGATATGACCGTATCCCTCTGCTCACTATGAACAACAAATGCTGTAAGCGTGGTATTACCACAGATTGGCCGTTTTCTTTAATCCTTTAAATACTAAATAACTGACATTAGAATAATTCATACAATCGGTTAGAAAAGTGAACCTCAGTCATAAATCATCCACATTCTTTCAAATATAAGAACAAACTCCTATGTTTAATATGAACGGGTTGCAACTGCAATTTTAGACACACCATGTTGGAAAATGTAAGTAAATGTATTCTGCCTTAGTATGTGTCATTATTAGCTAATGGTATCTGTCAAGGACTGATGTTGGCAGCCTCTGTGTCGCTTTCCTTTAACTGCACCCAGAAGATATATCAAGGCATTATCGATTAAACGGTTCCTATCCATTCAATGCAAACAGAAAGTCTTCGTTTTAAATCTGAGATGACCGTGTGGGTAACGTGCTCCAGATTCGAACAATATCAGTTGTGAGTATTTCAGGCAAAGTACAATTCATGTATTCACTTCATTGATATATAACTGTGCAGTTTGCGCCTGACGAGGTATATATATATTGTTGATAGTTGTGTTTAAATCACAAACAGCCAATATATGCTGACGTTGGTTGTAACGTCCTGTAAAGGACATAAAAACTAACTTGTTTTTAATCCTTACATGAAATAATATGAAGGATAACCTAGACTGAATGTTTTCATCTTGTTACTCCTACGGCCCTCGCTTGGATTAAGGGTTGGTGGGATATCTGAAGTGTTCATATACCGTAGAAAGAACACGGGTGAGATCTGTGGAGGGAATGATCATACATCAAAGCTGTTATATTATATTTAATCAAAGGTGTTATATTATATTTAAGGTTTATGAAGGTCAAGCTACTCCAACGTGGCGGATATTGATACCGGAGAGCGGTGATTACTGGGTAACCCTCTTATCTTAACTGCTGGCGCATGCCACAGGTGGCTTCCGCCCATCCGATGATATACACATATAGGATGTAAATTATCATGTCGTTAATCTTACATATTTGAGATGTAGTTACCCATGTCTTTGAGATTTTAAACTGAAGCTCCCATCCAATGTGATGACATGTTTGCAGTGAATTATTATTGAAGGGGAAAGACCACAGATAGGTATTAATAAGACTAGCAGATGTCTCTGAAGGGAGTGGATCAACAACTAAATTGCAAACACTCGTAGAAGCGTTTGTAGAATTTGCAAGTTGTATGTAGAGGGAATATTTCTTAATATCGCAAAAGGAGCGGATAGACTGGAAATGTTAAGACAAGCGGGCAGCTTGCAAATGCTAAAACAGTCTCCATATTCTACAAATACATGACGTTTCAAACATAACATTGATATGTGTTATGCGTTATCCTTAAAAGCAACAAAGACATGGTTTCTGGGACATGTTGCGAATACCTTAGACCAGTGGTTCTCAACCGGTGGTGAATTCCCCCTCCTCCGGGGGGGGGGGGGGGGATATATAAGATTTTGCTCAGAATTATCATGCAAAGAGTTCGGAAGAATATACAACCCGAAGTAGGAGAAGAACAATGTGGCTTCGTAGAAGGCATGGGTACAGTAAATGCTGTGTATATGCTGAGAACATTCATGAAGCGGTCTATAGAACGAAACAGAGACCCACATCTTTGTTTACCACATAGAGACTTTCGATAAAGAAAGACATGTCAAGATGATAAAGATGCTTGCAGATCTACAAACTGATGGGAAAGACCTTAGAATTGTAAAAAAAACATATTGGAAACAACAAGCTGCCATAAAGATTGATAATGAAGGAGGTCAGTGTTTTTTTTGTTTCATATCCCTTACAGGACATTGCAGTCAACATCAGCATTTTTCAGCTGCTGTTGATGTACTAGGCAAGATTAGGCTCATTAGTTTGCCATTGCTTTCTGAACGACCGGCTCACATGCCTCGTAAGTTACGAACGCGGCGAAAATCACTATCCATTCTCGCGCAGGTTACGTTACTCACGAGAATATACGGGATTACGTAGAAAGACGTTAACCTCTGGGCCAGGGAGACTAGGCAGTATCGACCTATTAAGAGAGGTGTGCGACAGGGGTGTGTAATTTCTCCAGGTCTGTTTTTCCAATGCAGTGAAAATAGAGAAAAGAGAGAAAAACAGAGAAAGAAAAACAATAAGCAAGTCCTACAAAAAGTAAATGAAAACCGTAAACTTATTAGAGAAATTACATGCAGACAGTCAAACATATTTGACACGTTATAAGAAGAAATACATTGGAGAACTTGGTGACAACTGGCAAGATTGAGGGGGAAAGAAAAAGAGGAAGACAGAGAAGTAAATATCTGGATGGTTTGGCCAAGTGGCATGGTCGAGACAAGAACACAGCACTGATCTACGAATTTGGTGATCGTGTAAGGTGGCGAAACGTAACCGCCCACGCTTATCGGCATGGCACATCATGATGAGGAAACAATAGTAAGCAGTAGCAAGGAGCAGAAGATGTAGTAATGACGTAGGCTCGTGACGTCAAAAGGCAATCTTCATTTTTCAAATTTCCCGCTCTACGGAACTTAACTGCTTCCGGCTTTTTCTTAACATCCGGTTATCATTTCGGTCTTAATTTTTTTTTAAAGAAAAATACAGGTGACGATTATTGCTTGTAGTGGGAATGATTTAGTGTCTTAAACACTATCATCTTACACGGGGTTAGGGGTACGGATTAGGGTTACGGGTTACAGATTTTTAAATGAAAACATAAAGATAGTGGTTATTATTGCCATGTAGCAATGCAGGATCTACAGCACTAGTCCTGCTTATTAGTAGAATGGGTACAGTATATGAGCAGTGAAGAAAAATACCAGTGTGATTTAAGTAACGACAGTTAACTGGCAAGCACTAGAAAGGCAAGAGAAGCCGAGACCTTTAGCGAATAATGATGATGATTCACGAGAGAGAAGAGAAACTATTCAGAAAGACTGTGTATCGTGTGATCAAAACAGCTGAGATCACGAGAATGAAACCACTAGCTGGTCTAGTCAGTTAGGTAAGGGTTTTGACAGAAGCAAGATGTCAAATTGTGTTGAAGCCGTGAAAGATTGTCCAAGTTATTTGTGTATTGACTCACCATCAATAATCGGAGATGTTTCATCCAGCTAGTACAGCTAAGCTCCTGTCCAACACGCAGGTTTGTTGCATTTCACCGAATTAATGGCAGCCCAGCGATACTGCACACCAGACGCCAAGATCCGGCTGTAAGTGTGACCTTAGTTCATAGTCAGACATCATCGTATGAATTGAATATTTGCTCTATTGAAACGATTGAGTGTTCTATTCAAATTAATGAACTTTATCCAGCAGAAATGAATATGTATTTGTTAAGATTCATAATACGCCCTCACACATATACGGGACCATGTGATTTATGTCTGATGTAATATTTGTCCACAATAAATGAAGAGTACCAAGGACAACAGTATGAGCATTATTCATCGTATGTTCTTGTATTATTCATCCATGTTCCATGTTCCTGTTAAATCTGTCAATAAATATGAGACATCGAGCCAGCTAGAGGTCATAGGCAGATTTGGGGCTCGTCCGGGATATTTAAAGAAGGAAATCCAAAAAACTCTAGGATATATAGATAGTCTCTGCTTCTACAAGATTACGACTTTGATACATGTCACATACCTGGTAAGGACAATAACCAAGCAAATCTTCTAAGTAGACTTTATCAGACAGTAGTTGAATAACCCAACATTGTTGTATTCATAGTAATAAATGTTAAAGTGGAGATACAGTTATCCGAGTATTATTTAAACTTCTGATCTACCGTATAAAATGGTTACAAATTCCAGCAGTCAATTTAGTAATTTATGTTAATTAATCTAAACTTATTCAGATATGTACATACTTTTTCAATTTATAAATTATCAGAATGTGAAGAAGACGAATGTGTGAGTATCTGGACCATGTAAGTGCCTCGGAGTACGATCCCTCTCAATTCTTAGAATCCACCCGAGGTATGATTGAAGTTTGGTTCGTCCCAGGAATAAAGAAAACGCTCAAAGTCAACAGTAACTTGGTGGCTCTGACGACAAGTTAGTACAACACCTGTTTATTTGGGTGTATCAACAATAGTGCAAGACAAATTAATCGTCTCTATAGGGCATCCCTAACGCAGGACTGACACCTACTAGGAGCAGCTCGAATTGTCATGCTTATATATCTCTAACCTTCACCTCAGCGCCCATCCTGTTTCCATTCCTCTGTTCTTTCAATCCGTGTCATTAGATTCTAGGTATCTTCATCTCGCTTCTAAGTCCATAGGTGTTCGATCCCAGCAAATGACTCCTCCTGTCGTCCACTTGAATATCAGTTACACTTGCATACGAATATCCAATTCGCTCCGCAGAATACACACACGTCCGATTCCCAAGACGGTATCACAGCGTAATGTTGTTTGTTGACGTCTGGCGCATCTCCTTAGTTTCCCTGCGCATTGTATAATTGTACCATTCGGTGCATCTTTTAGGAAAAATCCCTTCAGCCTTTCTCTGTCTGCTGTGTGTCAGTGACTGATATGTGGCATTATGCCCCCCCCCTACAAATTAAATGATATTATCATTTATATACATATACAATTAGCTTAATACCTATGACGAATAGCATGACTGACAATCTAAGTTGTATCAATCGCTGAACATGACATTCTGGTTCCCGTTAATAACCCTCAAAAAAAAAAAATAAAAATTATATGATGGGCACGCCCCCTGTTCACTCCCACGGTGAACGTCGTGTGGTGCCGGCCTATGGGAGGGCCGGACCAACTAATGATACCATTAGTCCCTAACTTGTCCAAATGGACAAGTGTCCTCACTCTAGGTAAAAACCCGGAGTTTTGGACGAGGGTATTTATAGGTACCATGCAGTCTGTATCAGTTGCTGATCCTCGTTGTCGCTGGTTATGTATATATCTTGCGTTATCTTTTCTTTCCATTTAATGGCTGTAGGTGAGGTAGAGGCTGTCGCTGATCACATTCTAATTTAAGGGATATTTCTAATACTATCAAGTGCCGTAGTGGATGTGGATATTCTAACAAATGACTGATGCATATCAAATCACAATTAATATCAATTATTATCAACTATTCAACCATTACTTATCGAACAAAACAATCTAATCTAATAATTCTAATATAACTGAATTAAATATTAACTAATTAATTATACATTCTATAATATTATAATATTCACATATTAATGTTATTAATACTATCAATTCAATCACGTAAACTGTTTTTTCCACATGATACTTAGGAATTCCGTGAAGTAACACCAGGTTCTATGTTCCATCTAACGATCAACACGAATAATAGAGTTACGTCATCGGAGTAAATCATGCTTGGATACGGACAGTGAAACCCAATTCAGTTCTCCCCATGTCCGACGAGGCTAATAGTTCTTCCAGCATATGTAGTATGCGAGACTTGACAGTTGTACTATGTCCCAACAACTTATGATGTCTCTGCCAACAATGAAAATACGCACATGTATCTATCCGACTACACTATATAATAATAATTAATGTATTATTTTCCTAGTTGCTTGCTATGTACATTACTACTTAACTAGGTGCAATTTGTAACATATATCTTAAAACGTTTCTAACAATCTAAATAATACATATAAACACTAAGAATAAAAGTGAACAACTGTGAATCAGACCTATCTATTTACAATCGACTAAGAAGATCAGCAAGATTGTTATCCTTTCAAGGAATATGACAGATATCAAATTCATAATCCTGTAAAAGCAAAGACCATCGATGAATTCTGGAGTTCTTAGGATGCCCAGATTTAAATACCTGTTGAGGTTTGTTATCCGAAAGAACCAGAAATTTTCTACCCAGTAAATATCTTGAGAATTTCTCAATACTTTCGATTAATGCCAAAGCTTCAAGCTCAGTGATAGCATAATTTCTCTGTGTATCTGATAGTATTTTTTTTTACTGAAGTAGAGAATAGGATGTAACTTTCCTTCATGTAATTGAAGTAAACCAGCCGAAATTGCATGAAAACTCGCATCTGTTTGTAACACGAAATCTTTTGAAATATCAGGCAATTTTAGAATAGGATGAGTACTAAACAGAGTTTTTATCTGTTGTAATAGTTTGTCATGATCACCTGTCCAAACTATTTTTGTAGGCTGACCCTTTTTTAGCAATTCAGAAAATGTTGCTGTCATGTCAGCAAAGTTAGGAATGAACTTCTGATAGTAATTAATCAGACCTAACAGACTTCTTAATTCCTTTTTAGTCGTTGGAGGTTTGATATTAAGAATTTTCGTAACCACCAGTGGATCTGTTTTTCTAAATCCATTAGAAATTCTATGACCAAGGAATTGTATTTCAGTAAACCCTATCTCAATTTTGCTTGGTTTAGCTTTAAGACCATGTTGTTGTATTCTCTGAAATACCTGTTTGAGAATTTTACATGTGTGTCAATGTCTGTAGTATGGATACAGATGTCGTCCATATACGTCGCAACGTTAGAAATCCCATGGAGTAATCTCCTCATCATGCGCATAAATGTGCTAGGCGCATTTTGTAAACCGAATGGAAGATATGCCCATTCATATAGACCTAATGGAGTACTGAAAGCTTTGATATGCATAGAATCTTCCTCCATAGGGATTTGCCAAAATCCCTTGGTGAGGTCAATCTTCGAGAAGAGTTTCGAGTTTGCCATGCCCTCAATCAACTCATCAATGTTTGGCATTGGTTCTGCATCTAGTAGTGTTAGTTCATTTACCTTTCTATAATCAACACATAAACGCAATGAACCATCTTTTTTCTTGACAATAACTACCGGAGAACAGTAGTTTGAAATGGATTTTCTGATAATTCCACTTTGATCTAACTCTGATATCTCTGCTGTAACTTTTTCTAAATAATGTATCAGGAATAGGATAAGGTTTCACTTTAACTGGGATATCTGAGAGTAAAGTTATCTTATGTTTGATAAGTGACGTCTGTCCTGGCTTATCAGAAAAGATAGTGCTACACTCTTTTATTGCTGCAATAAGTTTCTCTTTGTCTTGTGTTGACAAATCTTTACTTATTTGTATGGACTGCCAACTGCTGTCACTATTGAGTGTTGGAGTTGGCATTTGTTGCTTAATGGCGGCCTCCTGTTGTTCGTTAATGACCCAATAAGCAGCTGCTATTATATGTGGTATTTGTTGTGTCGCCTGTGATGTGTTACTGTCGCGTGGAATATATGGTTTCAACATATTTATATGAAAAATTTTATGTTTCCCTTTTACATCAATACGATAGTCTACATCACTGATTTTCTTAATCACTTTAAATGGACCCTGCCATGAAGTAACTAAGCAGTCACGAGGATCAGGTAGCAATAACCAGACCTCTTCTTCTTCTTTTCTGGCGTTTCTATTATCGTACTGCCTGTACTTTTCTCCAGCCTTCTCAAGTGCTGATTTTGCAATTTGGCAAGCTGTGATTATTTTTTCTCTCAACTTAGTAACCATTTCGTAGGCTTCTCTTTTTGGATGGCCGTATGTCTTATTTGTAAGCATATCATTGTATAACAACAATGGACCTCGAGGATTTGCTCCGTATACTAGTTCAAATGGAGAAAAACCTGTACTAGTTTGTGGTACCTCACGGTATGCAAATAGTACTGCTGGTAACAAAATGTCCCAATCTTTAGATCTCTCAGCCGCTACTTTTGCTAGAGTTTGTTTAAGGACTCCGTTGTAATTTTCGTTGACACCATTCGTCATCGGATGCCAAGGAGAATCTAAAGACTTGTGGTATACCGAGAATTTTCATTGCCTCTTGGGTAGCTGTAGATATAAATTGACTACCTCTATGAGACAATATGCAACTTGGGAATCATATCCTACTGAAGACCAATAACAATGAATCTAGGATGGATCTACTTGTGATGTACTTGAGTGGAATCGCTTCTGGCCAACGAGTACAAAGATCGATCATGGTCAAAATAAATCTATTACCTCGATCAGTAATTGTGTTCAGTGGACCTACAATATCCACAGCAATCTTTTGAAATGGCCGAGATGCTAAATCAGTTTTCTGAACGTGTGCTTTAGGATGTTTGCCTTTTTGTGTGGTCAATTGGCACAATGTACATTAACGTACATGTGTGGTAATATCGTTTGATATACCCAGGCCAATAAAACTGTGTCAGCAAGTCTGTTAGTCGTTTTAGGCAATACCCACTATGACCCGCAAATAGTGAGTCATGTGCCAGTTTTAGTGCCTTGCTACGATATTTAGTAGGTAATACTGTTTGTGAACAACATTATACCTCTATTGTACCGTCTTGATAAAATATTATTGTCTAGGAAAAATTTCCAATTACCGCATTTAGCTTGTTTAGACGGTTCATTAAAAATTTTTAAGCAATTTTGTAATGTCGGAACTTGTTTTTGTTCGTTTGGTAAGTCAGCTGTCAATATATTTTGAGTACTGTCATTGTCTGTCTGAGAAGATTGATCTTGTTGTTTTCGTTCTTGAGCTCTTGTGATCGCATTCGCTTGAGTGTGGTCAATCTCCCATTGAATTGCCTCCTCATGAGTGTACCCCTTAGCATTGGGTATGTTCCCAATGAGTAATACAGCACATGGATTAGGCAGTACAGCTGCATTTATTGTGCCTTCGAAATAAGGCGTTTGTAATGTAATCATGGCAATCTTATATCTTTCAATTGTGCCACCAAAATTTCTGCAGGCTACTGTATTACCTGTATAATCTTCTGCTTTTACCAATATTTGGTCAACTCCAACAATTGACGCTCCTGAATCACGAATACATGTAGTGGATTCACAATTCACCCATGCCTGGTGAACTTTAAGTTTGTCATTCTGAATACTAACGGTGTTGGCTTTATGAATTGTTTCAACACATTCGTCAATAGGAATGTCTGTCATAGTCTTTTCAGTCTTGTCCTCATACTGTTGTATGATAGCTGCATGTGTCTCCTCTAAATCATCCGAGTCGCTACTAGAAAACACATATGCGGTACTTGCTTCTTTCCAAGAATTTCTCATCGGACAAGACCTACTGGTATGTCCGTACGCCCGACAAGAAAAACATTTAATGCTTCTCTTGTACGAATCATACTTACTTCCTTTCTTTGCTGTGATGTCTCGTAGATAAGCTGTATACCCCGGATGTTGACCCCCATATGCCTTGGAGTACAGCGTAATGTTGCTTGTTGACGTCTGACGCATCTCCTTAGTTTCCCTTCGCATTGTATAATTGTACCATTTGGTGCACCTTTTAGGAAAAATCCCTTCAGCCTTTCTCTGTCTGCTGTGTGTCAGTGACTGATATGTGGCAGTAAGCACCACAGTAGATCCAAAGACGAAGCTGGAAAATTGTGAATGTTGTTTCCACAACCTATGTGACTACAGAAGAAGCGTTGATGGGCTAGCAAACGAGGCCAGCAAATACTAACGTTACTGTGCAAAGACATAGGACCAGCAACACCTATTAAAAATTAATTTATAATTTTCATTTTCATTCATTATTAAAATTACTTCAGAAATCATATATGGTTAATATTCCACCAATCATGATCATACCATTATATCATGAACACATATATGTAATGTATAAATCCTTTATCATTTGTCATACCATCATTGAAATGATCCTATCATCCATACATCCAACATAAAATTTAGGAACATATCATTCATTTACCATCGATACATCAGAGAATTAATGTTGATGAAATATAATGATAATAATAAGTATCCACAATTTCACAAATATTTAACATAAAAACAACACATAAGCAATTGAGAGAAAACTATTGTATTTCAAAACAACAAAGACACATAACATCACAGTTTAAATTTAACTAAATCACAACACATAACAACAATATCAACCACAATTACTAGGTCATAATAGAATGAAAGAGTGAGAGAATGAGGAAATGTACGACCTAATACTGGTGTAAACACAGCATCACATATATCACACTGATGCTTGGGCAATTTGTTTTGATTTTTTTTTTTTTTTTTTTTTTTTTTTTTGAATTTCACTTGTAAACATATCATTTTGAATTTCACTTGTAAACATATCATCGCACATGCTACATGATGTTTTGTGATGATAACTAAATTTTCCTGTTGTATCATTTTATATGATAAGCTTTTCATACATATGAACGTTACATGCATTTTGATGGTGTATTGCTAAAGGAATGGTTAATATGCAATCCTTTTTTGTGTGTGTAATAGCATAGCCCCAGTAAAGATACTTACTCCAGAAAGAACTAAAGACTAACACAGAGAGGACCAAATCAGAGTTAGCAACAATGGGGTCCACAGAAATTTAAAATTAGGCACAATGATGAAGAAACAGAGGGAATTAAAAACATTACTGTATGGTAAGTAACTTCTTATAATTTGATACTATAACAAAGGATTATAAATTTTGATGTACCACGAATGTATACATTATTATAGTAAGACACACACTTAAACCTTATCAACAAAATGAACATTGGTCTATAAGTAAAAAGGGAACACCCAAAATTACAAAAAGAAGAAAACAATCCCAGGTTATAGAACAGAGTAAGAATAATGAACACTAAAACAATCCTGGAAGTACCCAAGATAAATATGTACTAAGGCAGCAGACCCCCCTGTCAAATAGAGGAAACAAAAAAAGGGCCCAAAACGGTACCTTCAACGACAAGTGGCAAATGCAGCAGACGGAAAAGTCATATACATGATATAGAAACATTCCACATACCAAACACCAATAATAATGAAGAGGGTGATGGTACCTTTTAAAAACACACGTACCTTCATTCGGGCGAAATGGCTTTGGTAGGGATGAAGATGCCCATGCCGAAGCATGATTGAGGAACTGCATGGGGAGGCTAGTTAACCAAGCCCTCCCATCGGCTGTGGCTACACAACGTCTACAAGGGTGTAGTTAGAAGTGCGTGTCCGACATAAATAATAATAATAATAATATAATAATATAATAATAATAATAATTTTGTCATTGATATTGTGTAGTGTTTACTTGAATACAATACCATCATATTATCACACGTATAGAATATGTATGTAGGAATGTATGTATATACAATGTATGTATGAAATGACTAAGAACAGTCAATATTGCTAGATGCCATATGAAGAAGAAACCGAATATATATGAAAATGGTTGCACCATTTTCACAAACGGGGGGGGGGGGGGGCACACTGCCATGTAGAAATGCAGGTCTACAGCACTAGTCCTGCGTATTAGTAGAATGTGTACAGTACAGGAGCAGTGAAGAAAAAACCAGTGTATTTAAGTAACGACAGTTAACTGGCAAGCACAAGAAAGGCAATGAAAGCCGAGACCTTTAGCGAATAGCGATGATGATTCACGAGAGAGAAGAGAAACTACTCAGAAAGACTGTGTATCACGTGATCAAACGAGCTTTGATCACGAGAATGAAACCACTAGCTGGTCTAGTCAGTTAGGTCAGGGTTTTGACAGAAGCAAGACGTCAAATTGTGTTGAAGCCGTGAAATATTGTCCAGGTTATTTGTGTATTGACTCACCATCAATAATCGGATATGTTTCATCCAGCTAGTACAGCTAAGCGTCTGTCCAACACGCAGGTTTGTTGCATTTCACCGAATTAATGGCAGCCCAGTGATACTGCACACCAGACGCCAAGATCCGGCTGTAAGTGTGACCTTAATTCATAGTCAGACATCATCGTATGAATTGAATATTTGCTCTATTGAAACGATTGAGTTTACTCTTCAAATTAATGAACTTTATCCAGCAGAAATGACTATGTATTTGTTAAGATTCATAATATGCTCTCCCACATATATGGGACCATGTGATTTATGTCTGCTGTAATATTTGTCCAAAATAAACGAAGAGTACCAAGGACATCAGTATGTGCTTTATTCATCGTATGTTGATGTTCCTGTTAAATCTGTCAATGAATCTGAGACATCGAGCCAGCTAGAGGTCATTGGTTGATTTGGGAGCTCGTCCGGGATCTTTAAAGAAGGAAATCAAAAGAACTCTAGGATATATAGATAGTCTCTGCTTCTACAAGATTACGACTTTGATACATGTCACATACCTGGTAAGGACAATAACCGAGCAGATCTTCTAAGTAGATTTTAGCAGACAGTAGTTGAATAACCCAACATTGTTGTATGCTTTTCATACATATGAACGTTACATGCATTTTGATGGTGTATTGCTAAAGGAAGGGTTAATATGCAATCCTTTTTGTGTATATAATAGCATAGCAACAGTAAAGATACTTACTCCAGAAAAGGACTAAAGACTAATACAGAAAGGCACAAGTCAGAGTTAGCAACAATGGTGTCCACAAGAATAAATGTTAAAGTGGAGATACAGTTATCCGGGTATTATTTAAACTTCTGATCTACCGTATAAACTGGTTACAAATTCCAGCAGTCAATTTAGCAATTTATGTTAATTAATCTAAACTGATTCAGATATGTACATACTTTTTTTTTCAATTTATAAATTATCGGAATGTGAAGAAGACGAATGTGAGAGTATCTGGACCATGTAAGCACCACAGTAGATCCAAAGACGAAGCTGAAAAATTGTGAATGTTGTGCCCACAACCTATGTGACTACAGAAGAAGCGTTGATGGTCTAGCAAACGATGCCAGCAAATACCAACGGTACAGTGCAAAGACATGGGACCAGCTACACCTACTGAAAATTAATTTATAATTTTCGTTTTCATTCATTATTAAAATTACTTCAGAAATCATATATGTTTAATATTCCACCAATAATGATCATACCATCATATCATGAACACATATATGTAATGAATAAATCCTTTATCATTTGTCATACCATCATTGAAATGATCCTATCATTCAAACATCCAACATATAATTTAATTTTGAATTATAAATTTAATATTGTTTACACTTTCACAGCTTTACTGCAGTTCCACCAAATTTTAAACATATAATATAGGAACATATCATTCATTCACCATCGATACATCAGAGAATGAATGTTGATAAAATATAAGGATAATAATAAGTATCCACAATTTCACAAATATTTAACATAAAAACAAAACATAAGCAATTGAGAGAAAACTAGTGTATTTCAAAACAACAAAGACACTTAACATCACAGTTTAAATGTAACTAAATCACAACACATAACAACAATATCAACCACAATTATTAGGTCATAATAGAATGAAAGAGTGAGAGAATGAGGAAATTTATGACATAATACTAGTGTAAACTCTTGTGTGATTCCAATGTTAACGTATGGATGTGAAAGTTGGAAATCAACGGTCGCTTTAGATAAATAATTAGACAATTTTGAGAACAAATGTCTTAGAAGACTTCTAAACATCCACTGGACAGACTTCAGAACCAATTCGCAAATACGACAAGAGACTAAGCAAGATACAGTATCCAATTTCATAAGAAGACGCCGTTGGAACTACATCGGCCATGTACTCAGAATGGACAAGACAAGACTCCCCTACCAAGCCCTCATATGGTCACCGGTAGGGAAAAGAAAACGGGGAAGACCAAGAGAGACCCTGCGTAGAACCATCATTAGAGAAGGCTCATTCAATGGCCAAGTAAATATCCAAGATCTACAACAGATAGCAGCGAACCGCCAAGCATGGAGAGACAGGACTTCTGCCCTCTGCGCCGCCTTAGGCTCAAGAGGAAAGACTAACTAACTAGTGTAAACATAGCATCACATATATCACACTGATGCTGGGGCAATTTGTTTTGATGTTGTTGTTTTTTTTTGTTTTGGAATTTCACTTGTAAACATATCATTTTGAATTTCACTTGTAAACATATCATCACACATACTACATGATGTTATAGTGATGATAACTAAATTTTCCTGTTGTATCATTTTATAGGATAAGCTTTTCATACATATGAACGTTACGTGCATTTTGATGGTGTATTGCTAAAGGAAGGGTTAATATGCAATCCTTTTTGTGTATATAATAGCATAGCAACAGTAAAGATACTTACTCCAGAAAAGGACTAAAGACTAATACAGAAAGGCACAAGTCAGAGTTAGCAACAATGGTGTCCACAAGAATAAAATGAGGCAACAATGATGAAGAAACAGATGGCAATGAAAAACATTACTGTATGGTAGTATCTTCTTATAATGTTGATCCTATAACAAAGGATTATAAATTTTGATGTAACACGAATGTATACATTATTATAGTAAGAACACACACTTACACCTTATCAACATAATGAACATTGGTCTATAAGTAGAAAGGACTACACTCAGAATTACAAAGAAGAAGTAAACAATCCCAGGTCATAGACACACAGAGGTAAGAATAATGAACACTACAAGCAAGCCTGGAAGTACACAAGATAAATATCTACTAAGGTAGTAGACCCCACCTGTCAAATAGAGGAAACAAAGAAAGGCCAAACGGTAACCTTCAACGACAAGTGGCAAATACAGCAGACGGAAAAGTCATATGCATGATATAGAAACATTCCACATACCAAACACCAATAATAATGAAGAGGGTGATGGTACCTTTTAAAAACACACGTAGTTAGAAGTGCGTGTCCGACATAAATAATAATAATATTCTCTCTTCTTCTTCTTCTTCTTCTTCTTCTTCTTCTTCTTCTTCTTCTTCTTCTTCTTCTTCTTCTTCTTCTTCTTCTTCTTCAGCGTTCCGAGCCATTGAGGTTCTTTGCTGCAGATACAATCCGTCTCCATTCGTCTCTCTGGTGGACCTTCTCTTGCCAGTCATTGATTCCAAGTGCTTGTAGGTCTGTATATGTATTATCTCTCCACCGCCTTCTTGGTCTACCTCGGGGTCTACGGTCATTTATTTCCTGAGTGTAAGCGAGTTTTGTTTCCCTATTATCTTCCATTCTTTCTATATGCCCCAGCCATTGTAGTCTATTAGCCTTCATGATACCAGTGATTAGCGGGGACTTAAACAGATCATAAATGTCTTTGTTACTTCTTCTTTTCCACTCTCCACTTTGTGTATCCCTAATGGGTCCAAAGATGCGTCTTAAAATTTTGTTCTCAAAGGTTTGTAACAAGGCTTCGTCTCCTTTCGTTGTACTCCAGGTTTCAGAGCCATACAGCACAACTGGTCTGATCAGTGTTTTGTATATTGTGATTTTGGTGTTACGAGATAGCGCCTTTGATTTTAGTAGATGTTGTAGTGCATAGTATATCTTATTTCCAGAGTTGATTCTAGTTTGTATTTCTTCCCTTATGATGTTGGAGCAGTTGAAGATTGTACCCAGGTATTTGTATGTTTCCGTTCTTTTAATGGTCATATTATCTATTTGTATGTGGCCAGAGTTTTAGCCATTCCGTCTCTTGAAATTACCATATATTCTGTCTTATCTTGGTTGATAACCAGCCCCATCTGTTGGGCTTTTTCCTTTAAGTGAGTCAATATTTCCAATGTCTTTTGTTCACTTTGCCCTATAATATCTATATCATCTGCATAACCAAGCAGCTTGGATGTTCCTCCAATATCACATTCCTCCTTTACCTTCCTTACAACTTTCTCTAGAGCCAGATTGAAGAGTAGCGGCGATAGTGCATCACCCTGTTTCAAGCCAGATGTTATTTGGAAGGGGTCTGATTTCCTGCCTTTATATGTTACTATATTATAAGTATCTTCCATGCATAGTCTGGTCATGTTGATTAACTTCCTTGGTATTCCAAATTCCTGCATAGCATTCCATAGACTATTCCTATGGACACTATCATAAGCCTTTTTAAAATCCACAAAAATGTTATGGAGATCTCTTTTATATTCCCAATTTTTCTCGGCTATTTGTCGTAAGATAAATATTTGATCTATTGTTGGTCTGTTTTTTCTAAAACCCGCCTGGTAGTCACCTAATATGTCTTCTGAATATGGTTTTAGTCTATTTAGTAATACTGCGGATAGTATCTTATAGCTTGTGGACAATAGTGATATTCCTCTATAATTTCCACATTGGAACTTGTCTCCTTTCTTAAAGATAGGTATCAATAATGACTCTTTCCAGTCATGGGGTAATTCTTCTGTCCTCCAGATTTTTATAATTAGTTCGTATAGCTTTAGATGTAATGCATGGCCACCCGCCTTTATAAATTCAGCAGCAATTCCATCAGTCCCAGTTGCCTTATTGTTTTTAAGTCGTGTGATTACATATAGGGCAGCGGGGTAGGGGTATCCCCTATCAAAGGAGAAGTAAGGCGCCTCCTTCCCTCCGCTAGCCTACGGGACACCCTTGGGCAAGGTGGAGTACCCGTTTAGCCCCCCGATCAGGGTTACGTGAAGCCATGGGTGCAGGTGGTGGATGAAGATGGAGAGCAGCCGACAGATAGTTGTAGGTTATGGTCTCCACCTTCACGACGGTAGGCAGAGGATCTCTTTTTTGAGGAGACAATGGCTACGGTCACTGACCAGTATGGTCACTGCTGGGAAGGAAAGCAATGGCAAACTACCTTCTTTACAGATGCCAAGAAAATCATGTTGTGTTCACTTATCGATAATCAGATAAACGGCGTAAATGGGTGCTCCATAGGAGCAGACTCGCCCGGTAGGGATAGTCATGCGCACCAGGTGACTCCAGACCGTCAACAGACTACTAGGTGCAAAAGATTAATATCATTGAAAATAGGTACTTGGAATGTTAGAACAATGAATGCAGATGGAAAGTTAGAAGACATCAAAAAAGAAATGGAGAGAGCGAAGATTAACATATTAGGAATATCGGAAACGAGATGGAGAGGAGCAGGGATAAGGACAGGAGAGGATTGTAAGATTATTTACTCTGGGGGAGAAGAACAGCAAAGAGGTGTAGCCATTATGTTAGATAAGCAAACATCAAATTCTGTCAAAGGATACTGGGCTGTGTCAGACAGAGTTATATTAGTAAAATTAAACGGAAGACCTTTTAAAATAAATGTCATTCAAGTATATGCCCCAACAAGTGAAAGCAGTGAAGAAAGCATAGAGGAATTTTATAATGACATTGAATCTGCTTTGAAGAACTGTAAAAAATCAGAAATAAATATCATAATGGGTGATTTCAACGCAAAAATAGGAAAGCAAAGCGATGGATGCAGTGTAGGCAACCATGGTTTGGGAGAGAGAAATGAAAGAGGTTACAGACTTGTAGAATGGGCAAAAGAACAAGAAATGGTGGTAGTAAACACCTGGTTTAAAACAACATCCTAGAAGATTATGGACATGGAGGAGTCCAGACAGCAGGATTAAAAACCAGATAGATTACATCCTGATTAGCAAAAGGTTTCGAAATGCGTTAACAGTTGTAAAAACAGTTCCAAATGCAGACTGTTACAGTGATCACAGATTAATTACTGGCACATTGAGGGTTAAGTTAAAGAAAGTCAAGTATACAGCAGGAAACCCTAAATATGACTTGTGCAAATTGAAAACTGACAAAGAAATACAAGATAATTTTAACATAGAAGTAAAGAACAAATTTGATTTATTGTCTGATCTAGAGATCCTATTTCAAGATGTAGATGATCAATGGGAAATGCTGAAGAATTCAATCAGTTGTGCAGCAGAAAAAACTATTCCAAAAGTAAAGAAAGTGGGCCGTAAGACATGGATGACTGAAGAAATTTTGCAACTAATGGAATCAAGAAGACAGAACAAAAATAATCCTGCCAAATATGAAGAAATTCACAGAAAAGTCAGAACCTTATGTAAGGAGGCAAAAGAAACATGGCTTGAGAAAAATTGCAGAGAAATTGAAAAACAACACAACAGTAAAAATGCGAAACTAATGCACAAAAGAATTCAGGAGCTTACCAATCAAAGAACACGTACATCAGCAGGCTGCCTAAAGACAAAAGATGGAAGAGTCATAATAGAAAAAGATCAGATTTTACATGTATGGTCAGATTACGTGAAAAACCTTTATGACGATAACAGAGACGAACAGTATGATGTTCAGAATAATAATGAAGGGCCAACAATTTTGAAGATGGAGGTTCAGAATGCTCTTAATCATATGAAATCTGGCAAGACCCCCGGTCAGACAGCGTCACAACAGAAATGATTAATGCTTTAGAAGAATATGGAATAGATAAAGTTACCAGTCTGCTTAATACAATATATGATACTGGAAATATACCTCAGGAGTTATGTAATTCTGTATTTATTGCAATCCCAAAGAAATCAGGAGCCTTGGAATGTGATCAACATCGAACAATTAGTATAATGAGTCACATCACGAAGATTTTGCTAAGAATTATCATGCAAAGAGTTAGGAGGAAAATACAACCTGAAATAGGAGAAGAACAATGTGGGTTTGTAGAAGGCAAGGGTACAGTAAATGCTGTGTATATACTGAGAACCGTAATCGAACGTTCTATAGAAGTAAACAAAGATCTACACCTTTGCTTTATTGACTACACAAAGGCTTTTGATAAAGTGAGACATGTCAACATGATAAGGATGCTTGAAGATCTACAAATTGATGGGAAAGACCTTAGACTTGTAAAAAACATATATTGGAAACAACAAGCTGCCATAAGAGTTGATAATGAAGTAAGCCAATATCAGCCTATTAAGAGAGGTGTGAGACAGGGATGTGTAATGTCTCCAGATCTGTTTTCCCTGTACAGTGAAAGTATTTTCAGAAATATTGAAGATATGGAAGGAATCAACATTGGGGGACGATGCATCAATAACATTAGATATGCAGATGATACAGTATTAATTGCAGACAATGAACAGGACCTGCAAAATTTAGTAGATGCGGTTGTTACACACAGTGAACAACGAGGGTTAGAATTAAATTGTAAAAAGACACAGATTATGGTCGTCACTAGGAAGAACGAAATACCACAATGTAATATACAAGTAAACGGGAATATTCTTCAACAAGTGAATAGGTACAATTATCTCGGAACAGTAATAACATCTGATGGGAGATGCCTTGAAGAGATTAGAACAAGAATCGCCATGGCAAAAGTAGCCTTTAGCAAGATGAAAAACATACTGACCAATAAAAAGATGTCAATTGAAACGAGAAAAAGAGTGTTGAGGTGCTACATAGAACCTGTACTTTTATATGGATGTGAAGCTTGGACAATGAGCAGCCAGGCTGAAAAACATCTGATGGCTGTAGAAATGTGGTTTCTGAGGAAAATGCAAAGAATACCATGGACAGCCAGAAAGACCAATGAACAAGTCCTTCAAGAAACAAATGAAGATCGTAAACTGATCAGAGACATTAGACGTAGACATTCACAATTTTTTGGACATGTTATGAGAAGAAATGATTTGGAGAACTTGGTGACAACTGGTAAGATCGAGGGAAACAGACCAAGGGGAAGACCTAGAAACAAGTATCTGGCTGGCTTGGCCTTGTGGCATGGTCGAGACAGAAACACGGAATTGATCCACGACTCTGGTGATCGAGTGAGATGGCAGAACATGACCGCCCACGCTTACCGGCATGGCACATGATGGATGGATGGATTACATATAGGATGTCTTCAAATGCAGGTTCTTCAATTTGTGGTTCACATGTTAGAACCTCTTCCTGTGGGAAAATGTTACTTGGAGCTTCACAATTTAGTAATTCAACAAAATATTCTTTCCATGTGTTGCAAATTTCCTCATTGGTATTTATCATATTCCCATTTTTGTCTTTTAAACCATATGTGTTTTGTTGGTGCCCTCCTTTCGTTGACTTCAGTTCTTTAAAAAAATTTCTGGATTCATCTTTCTGGTGATTAGTTTCCATATCTTTGATTATATTACTCATATATTCTCGCTTCTGCTGTCGGACTATTTTTGTATCCTCTTTACATTCATTTCTATAATGCTCTTCCTTTTGGATGTTGTTGATGTCATTTAACCATAAATGTATGGCATTCTTTTTCCTAATGAAATAATAATAATAACAATAATAATAATAATAATAATAATAATAATTTTTGTCATTGATATTGTGTAGTGTTTACTTGAATACCATACCATCGTATTATCACACATATAGAATATACATGTAGGAATGTATGTATATACAATGTATGTATGATTTTACTAAGAACAGTCAATATTGCTAGATGTCATATGAAGAAGAAACCGAATAGACTATGAAAATGGTTGCACCATTTTCAAAAACGGAGGGGGGGGGGGACACACTGCCATGTAGCAATGCAGGGTCTACAGCACTAGTCCTGCATATTAGTAGAATGTGTACAGTACAGGAGCAGTGAAGATAAAAACCAGTGTGATTTAAGTAACGACAGTTAACTAGCAAGCACCAGAAAGGCGAGGGAAGCCGAGATCTTTAGCGAATAGTGATGATGATTCACGAGAGAGACGGAAACTACTCAGAAATACTGTGTATCATGTGATCAAAAAAGCTGAGATCACGAGAATGAAACCACTGGCTGGTCTAGTCAGTTAGGTCACGGTTTTGACAGAAGCAAGATGTCAAACTGTGTTGAAGCTGTGAAAGATTGTCCAGTTATTTGTGTATTGACTCACCATCAATAATCGGAGATGTTTCATCCAGCTAGTACAGCTAAGCGTCTGTCCAACACGCAGGTTTGTTGCATTTCACCGAATTAATGGCAGCCCAGCGATACTGCACACCAGACGCCAAGATCCGGCTGTAAGTGTGACCTTAATTCATAGTCAGACATTGTCATATGAATTGAATATTTGCTCTATTGAAACGATTGAGTTTACTATTCAAATTAATGAACTTCATCCAGCATAAATGAATATGTATTTGTTAAGATTCATCACACGCCCTCCCACATATACGGGACCATGTGATTTATGTCTGCTGTAATGTTTGTCCACAATAAATGAAGAGTACCAAGGACGTCAGTATGTGCTTTATTCATCGTATGTTGATGTTCCTGTTAAATCTGTCAATGAATCTGAGACATCGAGCCAGCAATAGGTCATTGGCAATTATTGGTTGTAGTGGCTATGGCTTAATGTCTTAAAGACTATCATTCTACGCAGGGTTAAGAAGACCAGTAAGAAGTAGTAAGTAGAGGTAAGGAGCAGTAAGAAGTAAGAAGACTATTTTAAAAGCATGGTGAGAACACAATGAACAGATGAAAAGAATAAAAACTAAGACGTCTTGGCAGAAACCAACCCACAAGGGGAACTAACTACGCGTATATGAAGAAGACTATACACTTTCTTCGAACATGCCATAAGAATGAGTAAACTGGAAAACGTCAAATCAACAGAAAAGTTGGACGGGAAAAGAGATAGGTCAAAACTATGGAGAAGATGCGAGACAGCTTAACATGTGGCACTGAGAAATACCTGAATCAGAAGTGATTGGCAACGCGACTGAGGGGGTTGTGGACGGACATGACTTCCAAAGCCAAGCAGTGAGGACTATCAGAAGAAGAATATAGCATCTTCTAGAGAGAGTGGGGAGAGGATGAACAGGAGGAAGGGCAGGAGGAGGAATGAGAAATAAAATAGAACATATCCTCAACGACAAGAGAAGTTGTGGACAAGATGGAAGCGCGTGTTGTATGTTGCTCTGTTGTGTGGTTATACATTTCCACTAATTTTATTGTTTTCAAGTTACTCGCTGTTTAGTGTTTCTGCCTATGTTTATTAGCTTTTAATGTAATATCCTGTCTTTGACACGCGTTGTTTCCCACCTTACTTTAAAGAAAATTCTCCTTTCTAGTCATATATAGTTTAAGCAGGTGTGCTGTAAAGAAAAACCTGTGTTTGCATCTCGGCTTTTTTTGTGTGTCTTTTATTTATGACCCTCAGTTCTTGACTTTCAATTGTTCTGATTCTTTATTTCGTCCTTTCTCCGATAGCATCCTCGAATGTGTTGCTAGCCTGTTCCTGAACTGTACACCTGTTCCTGATTAGATTTCCCAGCTTAAGAAATATTTGTGTTAACTCCCGGTTTAAATTTCTTTCTTCGTGTGATATCGGGTAACAGTTTATACGACCACATTTTATGAGCAATGGTGAGCAACAACAAAAAAGACAAGGAGATATATGTCGAATATCTTGGCCATATAGCATCATCATGGAAAACATTAACGCAGACCTGTTCTGAGACTCAGATCATCTTAAGGCAGTGTTTCCCAACGTGGGGCCTACGCCCCACAGGGGGGCAATTCGATTGTTAAGGGGGGCAATTCGAAAATGGAAGAAATCGGCTGGATATAATAAAACGGGGAGACATGAGACTGAAGTTGACTAAATTGGAACCTGATATAAAATCTCTTTGCAGCAAGCATCAAGCGCAAGGATCTCACTAAATTTCAATAATAAATAATCACTAATAATTAAAATAATATAGAAAAATCTTTCATTACAATTGTTGTGTACTTGAATTACAGTTCTCCATTATATTCTTCTCCTTCTTCAGCGTTCTGAGCCAATGAGGTTCTTTGCTGCAGATACAATCCGTCTCCATTCGTCTCTCTGGTTGACCTTCTCTTGCCAGTCGCTGATTCCAAGTGCTTGTAGGTCTGTATGTATATAATCTCTCTACCGTCTTTTTGGTCTACCTCGGGGTCTACGGTAATTTATTTCTTTAGTGTAAGCGAGTTTTGTTTCCCTATTATCTTCCATTCTTTCTATATGCCACAGCCATTGCAATCTATAAGCCTTCATGATACCAGTGATTAGCGGGGACTTAAACAGATCATAAATGTCTTTGTTAATTCTTCTTTTTCACTCTCCACTTTGTGTATCCCTAATGGGCCCAAAGATACGTCTTAAGACTTTGTTCTCAAAGGTTTGTAACAAGGCTTCGTCTCCTTTAGTTGTACTCCAGGTTTCAGAGCCATACAGCACAACTGGTCTAATATGTGTTTTGTATATTGTAGTTCTCCATTATATGTTTTGATAATATACTTACTGTTTGCTCAATAATTTCCAAGTGATTTCTTCCTAAAATCTATCATTCAAGTTTCTTTAGTGAACATTTCAATTTTTGAATAGTAAAAATTATGTATATGTTGGGGGGGGGGGGGGGGGCATAAGAAATTTAGAAAGGCTTGGGTGGGGCATAGCACAAAAAAGGTTGGGAAACACTGTCTTAAGGGATGCAAATCGTGATGGCTGTCGCCTACTAGCATGGGATTGTCTCTGGACGTGAAGTTGGAAGCTGTTTACCATGAAATACCTCAAACCTGTAGAGGCAACATGCCCAATCTAGGCTGAATCCCAGCCAGTCCGTATGTAGTGTGATGAATCCCAGCAAGTCTGTATGTAGTGTGATGACCAATCTAGGCTGAATCCCAGCAAATCCGTATGTAGTGTGATGAATCCCAGCCAGTCCGTAAGTAGTGTGATGTATCCCAGCCAGTCCGTGTGTAGTGTGATGTATCCCAGCCAGTCCGTGTGTAGTGTGATGTATCCCAGCCAGTCCGTATGTAGTGTGATGTATCCCAGCCAGTCCGTATGTAGTGTGATGTATCCCAGCCAGTCCGTGTGTAGTGTGATGTATCCCAGCCAGTCCGTATGTAGTGTGATGTATCCCCAGCCAGCTCCGTGTGTAGTGTGATGAATCCCAGCCAGTCCGTGTGTAAGTGTGATGTATCCCAGCCAGTCCGTGTGTAGTGTGATGAATCCCAGCCAGTCCGTGTGTAGTGTGATGAATCCCAGCCAGTCCGTGTGTAGTGTGATGTATCCCAGCCAGTCCGTATGTAGTGTGATGTATCCCAGCCAGTCCGTATGTAGTGTGATGTATCCCAGCCAGTCCGTATGTAGTGTGATGTATCCCAGCCAGTCCGTATGTAGTGTGATGTATCCCAGCCAGTCCGTGTGTAGTGTGATGAATCCCAGCCAGTCCGTGTGTAGTGTGATGAATCCCAGCCAGTCCGTATATAGTGTGATGTATCCCAAGCCAGTCCGGTGTAGTGTGATGAATCCAGCAGTCCGTGTGTAGTGTGATGAATCCCAGCCAGTCCGTGTGTAGTGTGATGTATCCAGCCAAGTCCGTGTGTAGTGTGATGTATCCACAGCCAGTCCGTATGTATGTGTGATGTATCCCAGCCAGTCCGTGTGTAGTGTGATGTATCCCAGCCATGTCCGTATGTAGTGTGATGTTATCCCAGCCAGTCCGTATGTAGTGTGATGTATCCCAGCCAGTCCGTATGTAGTTGTGATGTATCCAGCCTGTCCGTGTGTAGTGTGATGAATCCCAGCCAGTCCGTGTGTAGTGTGATGAATCCCAGCCAGTCCGTGTGTAGTGTGATGTATCCCAGCCAGTCCTGTGTAGTGTGATGAATCCCAGCCAGTCCGTGTGTGTAGTGTGATGAAATCCCAGCCAGTCGGTGTAGTGTGATGTATCCAGCCAGTCCTGTGTAGTGTGATGGTATCCCAGCCAGTCCGTGTGTAGTGTGATGTATCCCAGCCAGTCGTGTGTAGTGTGATGTATCCCAGCCAGTCCGTGTTGCGTAGTGTGAGTATCCCCGCCAGTCCGTGTGTAGTGTGATGAATCCCAGCCAGTCCGTGTGTAGTGTGATGTATCCCAGCCAGTCCGTGTGTAGTGTGATGAATCCCAGCCAGTCCGTGTGTAGTGTGATGAATCCAGCCAGTCCGTGTGTAGTGTGATGTATCCCAGCCAGTCCGTGTGTAGTGTGATGAATCCCAGCCAGTCCGTGTGTAGTGTGATGTATCCCAGCCAGTCCGTGTGTAGGGTGATGTATCCAGCCAGTCCGTGTAGTGTGATGTATCCCACCAGTCCGTGTGTAGTGTGATGTATCCCAGCCAGTCCGTGTGTAGTGTGATGTATCCCAGCCAGTCCGTGTGTAGTGTGATGTATCCCAGCCAGTCCGTGTGTAGTGTGATGAATCCCAGCCAGTCCGTGTGTAGTGTGATGAATCCCAGCCAGTCCGTGTGTAGTGTGATGTATCCCAGCCAGTCCGTGTGTAGTGTGATGTATCCCAGCCAGTCCGTGTGTAGTGTGATGTATCCCAGCCAGTCCGTGTGTAGTGTGATGTATCCCAGCCAGTCCGTGTGTAGTGTGATGTATCCCAGCCAGTCCGTGTGTAGTGTGATGTATCCCAGCCAGTCCGTGTGTAGTGTGATGTATCCCAGCCAGTCCGTGTGTAGTGTGATGTATCCCAGCCAGTCCGTGTGTAGTGTGATGTATCCCAGCCAGTCCGTGTGTAGTGTGATGTATCCCAGCCAGTCCGTGTGTAGTGTGATGTATCCCAGCCAGTCCGTGTGTAGTGTGAGGTATCCCAGCCAGTCCGTGTGTAGTGTGATGTATCCCAGCCAGTCCGTGTGTAGTGTGATGTATCCCAGCCAGTCCGTGTGTAGTGTGATGTATCCCAGCCAGTCCGTGTGTAGTGTGATGTATCCCAGCCAGTTGTAACAGTATTGGGTATTATTAGGATCTAGTGGGAAACACAGATACAGCACGATTGAGCATTGAGACTGAAAGGGGTGAGAGATGCTCAATCGTGACGTATTGGGTTGGCATGGGCAGTTAAGATCCGGCCTTAGATAGGAGTGAACAGCAGACCCTTGAGAAGATCAACGCTTTGTCATCAATGAAAGAATAAACCATTTTGACTTGATCACCGGCTTGTTAATCTCTGTTCACACTGTGACACAGTCCGTGTGTAGTGTGATGTATCCCAGCCAGTCCGTGTGTAGTGTGATGTATCCCAGCCAGTCCGTGTGTAGTGTGATGTATCCCAGCCAGTCCGTGTGTAGTGTGATGTATCCCAGCCAGTCCGTGTGTATTGTGATGTATCCCAGCCAGTCCGTGTGTAGTGTGATGTATCCCAGCCAGTCCGTGTGTAGTGTGATGTATCCCAGCCAGTCCGTGTGTAGTGTGATGTATCCCAGCCAGTCCGTGTGTAGTGTGATGTATCCCAGCCAGTCCGTGTGTAGTGTGATGTATCCCAGCCAGTCCGTGTGTAGTGTGATGTATCCCAGCCAGTCCGTGTGTAGTGTGATGTATCCCAGCCAGTCCGTGTGTAGTGTGATGTATCCCAGCCAGTCCGTGTGTAGTGTGATGTATCCCAGCCAGTCCGTGTGTAGTGTGATGTATCCCAGCCAGTCCGTGTGTAGTGTGATGAATCGTGCTTTGGTTATATCCTAATATTCATTTCAGCAGATGTGAAGTTACAGTACCTACCTGGTATACCCCGCTTGTTTATGGGTTTTGAGAGAGGGAGGAAACTTCTACAACACAGACCACATGCAGACGGTACTCTGGTGCTGAGTGGGGGGGGGGGGGGGGGGGGGAGGGGTAAGTCTCTGTCCAGCCTGCGATAGACTCAGGTCTTGGTCAGGTACAGTCGACCTGACTGCCGATGTATTGGACCTGAGGATTGAAGCTCGGTCTTCTCGAAGCTTTACAACTAATCAGCCAACCGACCTGGCACACTATGATGATGATCACTGTGTATACTCACATACGTGTGAAATTATGGTTATGCTTCCCGAAATGAGATCACGATCCGTGCCTGAGACTTTTGTCTGTGTGAGAGATTACAAATATAGCGACCGACAAGGTAGCTCTACACACACCACCCTACAACAAAGGCAGTCCGTGGTTGGATGATTCAGGCAATGTGTCTCACTGCCAGACAGCCAGTTGTCTTCGGCGATCACAGCTTGTAGAATTGTCTGTGTGGTTTGTCTTTTTTTTTTTTTTTTGCATATCCTTTTTTACAGGACTTAGCTGTCAACACCAGCATCTTTCAGCTGTATGTTGATCTCTTGGCAAGATTACGCTCAGTAGTTTGCCATTGCTTTCTGAGCGGCCGGCTCACATACCCCGTAAGTTACCGATACGATTCGAACCACTGCTGATTTGAACCGTCATCACGTTACCTGACGAGAGTATACGAGATTATGGAGAAAAGTCATAACCTCTAAGCCACGAATCCGGCGGTTTGTCTTCTAGTTCGAGGATATTTTAGAACTGTTCTGCAACATTAAAGCTCAAAAGTTCCAGTTGTCTTCTTTAGTGATTGCAAAATTATCATGACTCACAATCGTTTGTTGTTCATAATTATAGTTTGTTAGTGTTTTGGATCCGTTACTTTAAATAGTGGTCCTAGATAGTGCATATCTGTATCGTTGTTTGTAGTTTTATGTCATTAGTTCTCGGGTCGTGAAACAACATCTAAAACCATTATCTTATTGTATACCGGTGGGGTGGAGGGGGTGGGGGTCACAAATCTACGAATAGCCACGTTGAAACATCGCCAGCCATTATCGTATTGTATACCAGGGGGACGGGGTGTGCCACTAGTCTTAGAATAGCCACGTTGTAACATCGCCAGCCATTATCGTATTGTATACCAGGGGGATGGGGTGTGCCACTAGTCTTAGAATAGCCACGTTGAAGCATCGCTAACCATTATCTTATTGATTGTATACGGGGGAGGGGGAGTCATAAGTCTTAGAATAGCCACGTTGAAATGTCGCTAACCATTATCTTATTGTATACCGGTGGGGTGGGGGGTCACTAAGTCTTAGAATAGCCACGTTGAAAAAATCGCTAACCATTACCTTATTGTATACAGGGAGGGGGGGGGGGGATGAGAATCACAAGTCTTAGAATAGCCACGTTGAAACATCGCTAACCAGGATCTTATTGTATACCGGGGGGGGGGGGTCCATAAGTCTTAGAATAGCCCGTTGAACATCGCTAACCATTATCTTATTGTATACCGGGGGGGGGGGGGGGGGGGGGGGGGGGGGGGGGGGGGGGGGGGGGGGGGGGGTAGGGGGGGGGGGGGGGGGGGGGGGGGGGGGTGGGGGGGTCAGTAAGTCTTAGCATAGCCACGTTGAAACATCGCTAACCATTATCTTATTGTATACCAAAGGAGAATAGCCACGTTCGAACATCGTTCACCGTTATTTTATTGTAAACCGGGATACAAATCACAAGTCTTAGAATAGCCACGTTCGAAAATCTTTACTGTAAATGTTCCGGCCACTGAACACATCACAAGCTTTTCTGTAGAAAACTGTTATCATTTTAAATATGTAACGACAATTGGAAATTGTTTGTACGAGTATATAGAATGACCTAACAATGGTTTGTTCAGAAGAAGTTAAGTCTTAATAGCCATGTTGTTTTTGTGGCTGTTGTTTGAACCCAGTCTGCTGGAGTTGATGTTTATTGTACGTTTTGAAATTATGGGAAATGAGGATGGCTTTCTTTTGTCCTGGTAAGTTAGCGGGACAGTCATTCTAAACACGCCCGTGAGCTCTCCATGGGGTGCTTGTTGATCGTCTACCATCGTGCTGGCCAATTGTCGTGGCTTCTCTTGCAGTCTAGCAGTACTGTGCAATTTGTAGTCCTCGCTAAGCTTCATGACAGACCATGCTCGATGATCTCTTTGTTGATTAAACTAGTGGAGTTTTCCATGAGCACCATGGGAAGGTGCAAATAGGCCTTGGTCATTTGTCTGATTCTTACACACCAAAATCCACACATCTCGCCTGCTCGAGTACAGCTGCAAGTTTTCTATTGTCAGGACCATGTTTGGCAGTGTCCGTAGCTCATTACTCCGCCTACATTTCCATTATACATTAAACCTACACACAAAAGCCACAAACAATATGTTGCACGATTTATTGCCTGGCATATTTCACTGCATCTCGTCAGGTGCATACTGCAGAGTTATATATCGTATGAACTGGATACATGAACAATACTTCGGCTGCAACACTAAATTCACCCAGGGAATACATAGTTTTGAATACATTAAACTACTATTTAAACCGTATAAGCCACAGAGCTGAAATCAAATTGGCGAAACTGCTCTAAAGTTGTAAATATACAATGACTAAATCAACTGCGGTAAAGCTGTAAATATACAATGACTAAATCAACTGAGGTAGAGTTGTAAATATACAATGACTACATCAACTGCGGTAAAGCTGTAAATATACAATGACTAAATCAACTGAGGTAGAGTTGTAAATATACAATGACTAAATCAACTGCGGTAAAGCTGTAAATATACAATGACTATATCAACGAAAACGTGAATTGATTGATTGATTGATTGATCTAGGAACCGACATCACAGCATTCGGGACATTCCCATAAGCGCTCCGTCCCCATCCTCAGCAACCAGCGAAGAGTTCCAACACTAATAGTTCCAGTAGCAATCTGATTATATGTCCGTCTCGCCTTTCCTCTGAGCGTCGAGCGTCGGCCAGAGCCTCTCGTCACTCCTCGCTGCCTCATTCTAACCAGACTATGGTGGTCCATTTGCTCCTCCGAGGTGTACAAGTGCTCCCACAAGGCCGCAATCACATCTGCCTTGTCATGCATCAATAACGTGAATTGTAATTGGTAAGCTTAATAATAACACAATCACCAATGACAAAATGGACCCTGCTGCTGGAGCATTTGTCAGTATATATTTGTTTGTATCTCTTCAACCCTAAATAGTACTTCGTGTGGATATGACAATAACCATGACCTCTTCAGTTCATGACCTCTCGCAGGACTTGGAATTTTGCAACCTCCCATTACATTCCGAGCCTCTTGACGAGGCACTGGTCATGGGCAACACACTCAGAGAGATTGGAAGTGTTGATCATGTTGAAAGTAAGCACTTCATACTACTTCAACCAGTATTTCAAAGACTTAACTATCTAGTCTAGTAGCTTCCTGTTTAGTTGTTCTTTTCTATGTTAATTTGAGGAATACATGAGCAATTGTTTACTATCAAAAGTCCCATACTAAATCGTTACATCTGTGGTTTAGTAGCTTCCTTTGAGGCCATCTGTGATGTTTCCCGCCCTGCTGGATGTTGTACATTCCATGTACTGCTTTCGATATTTGCCATTGCCGAGAAAAATTAGGTCAAAATGCCGTAATTACTTTACACATGGCAGCCAACCAAAGGAAGAGGAACTAGATCGTTAATTGCTTCTTAGATCAGAGAAAACGGGAATCTGCTTCTAAGAGTAATTCTCACATCAGAGATGGAGAGGGAGCGAGAGAGAGGTCTTAACATGTTTCAACATCACAAGTAAAAATGTTTCATATTTCTGTACCTCCATGACGCTGCCATATTAATGCAGATTGCATCTCTTCAGATCTAAATGCACACCGTCCTATCTGTTTCTGAACTTCGTGGTGATTTTGTTAATTAGAGTACAACACATCTCCACCCAGGCCGCCTCGCCCTCCCCTTGTATGTTTGTCTTTGAGGCATGATCCAATACTTTAAGATAGCCACACGTTCTTCAGCTGGTGTATTTGATTACGCTACAAAATGCTTGTGTGAAACGCGGGTGTGAAACTTAGACGTTTAACAAAGCAGTTGAAAAGCACGCATGCGCCTTTGGATATGAGTGTTACAGAAGAGTATTTTAGTATTAACAATGCATTGTACTAAGGAAAGAACAAGCAGATCTATCCAAGAAACTAGTAATGAAGAAAACGGTCTTTAAGACAAACGAGTTTGAGGACAGTGAAATATATTTAGCATGTCAACTAGCAGATCTATCCAACATGAAACTAGTAATGAAGAAAACGGTCTTTAAGACAAACGAGTTTGAGGACAGTGAAATATATTTAGCATGTCAACTAGCAGATCTATCCAACATGAAACTAGTAATGAAGAAAACGGTCTTTAAGACAAACGAGTTTGAGGACAGTGAAATATATTAGCATGTCAACTAGCAGATCTATCCAACATGAAACTAGTAATGAAGAAAACGGTCTTTAAGACAAACGAGTTTGAGGACAGTGAAATATATTTAGCATGTCAACTAGCAGATCTATCCAAGAAACTAGTAATGAAGAAAACGGTCTTTAAGACAAACGAGTTTGAGGACAGTGAAATATATTTGGCATGTCAACAATGACATGGTTGGCGTCTATGAGACTAGTGCCCTACAATTCCCCCTACATACCATGTCGAGGTTCGCGCTCAGTCGTAGAGCAATTTTTAAGCAGACCGCTTTGCGTTGACTTCGGTGGCATGAGCCTCGACCATGCAGTCAATGGCAAATTACTGAGGACAAAATTGTCTAGTTAACCATACAGACAATGCATGCTAATGATGACTGTATCGTACTGTAAAAGAATATGAAAATGAAAATACACGAATGTTTGGAAATGATAAGAACTTCACCGCTGAGCAGGCACGACGAGAGTTTTCTGCTCGTCAGATGTGGTTCCCTTCACGGAATGGTTCGGCCATTTACCTTCCTGGCACTCTCTGGGGGAGGGCACACCCAGGTCATGACTCCGGGTGTCTTTCTCCTGTCTTGAAATCGAACATGTATCGAGACGTTGCGTCGTCTTCGTGCTTGCCCCACAAAATGCGAAATTCACTTGCTCCTAAGCCACCCTCCTTGGAGAAGAAAACATCGTGCGCTTGGTGCTTCGTGCCCTCACACATATTCTAGCACCTTTGGCAACGAGAAGCCAGATTCTTCCCTCGCCCTTTGCCTCTGACGTATCCTCCACGCCGCCGGTTCTCTATGCACCGGTACATGTCTTCGCTGCCATGTTGCTTTCTTCGTACCCTGTTTGTGGCTCACGGAGCCCCACTCCTGCTCATTCTAAGGAAGCCAGCTCTTCCTCTGGGCTATATGATTGTGGGTTTGGGCGCCACGACAATCACCCGTCTCTGCTGCGGAGCGCGACCCTCGCAAGACGATTAACGCCACTACTGGCTGAAAGTTGGACTTTGGCTGACATTTCATTTATTTCGGTTACAGCTACCGCGGTGTTTCGACCACATAGAAGAGTCCCAGTCTCAAATGCACTGTACTCGTTTGAGAGATGGTTACAGAGTGTACACGCGGCAGTATAAATTCTAGATCTTAGATGAGAGACTGGCTAGAATGCGATTTTCAGACAGGGACGTGAGCAATATTACTGCAATGACTTGTCTCGCCCAAGATTCCATCTGATCAATGTATCTCTCAAAACAGCGGAACCTTAGAGCCATCTTATCAATGTATCTGTCAAAGCAGCGGAGAAAGAACCATATATTGTTGAACAACTGCTGATTTACAATTATACTTACAAGAGGACACAATCAAAGAACCCCCTTTCACGCCATGAGCATATGGTGCTGGACCCATATTATCATGTACCCATCAGCACTCCATATCGATGGCTGCTGTGGTTAGTATCATGCCGGCTTCCTGCACTCCCTAGTACCCATTTTAGGCTGGCTCGACTGAAGGCGTGTTAAAGAATCCTTTATTTCAGTGGTTCTCAACCTTTTTTTGGCCCATGCACCCATATGTTCAGAATGTCATTCCCCACCTTTCGTCTGGAAGACAAAATAGAAATAATAAAAAGGCATAGAAAAGCTTACACGTAAAAGTGAGGGTCACAGAAAAACAGAGACGCCATATATTTTGATCGCATTGAACGACTTGACACTTGTGTAAAAACTATAATTGCGAAAAGCGCCGAAGGCAGGCGAGCAAGAGGTTAACACCGATACAACTGGGAAGATGGCATCAAGAGATAAACGAACAGCAGTCTGCGTGTACTATCAAACGAAGAGACAAATAGCTGGAGATCCAATGCAGCCAACCTTCATTGTGGAGATGGTACTTGACTTATTAAATTATGATTGTTCGTTCAAACCGTACCATTTATGTTTACACCTGTTCGGCGGCGTAGCTGGCTGCTAGCGTTAGAGAGAATGAGAATATAAAATGGCGTGGTGTGATATAAAGCTGCGCCTAGGACACTTTTACTTTTACCGTACAAGTGAACTATGCGCCACTTTTTATAAACAAGGCACATAAAGATGGGTCACTGCAATGCCCACCAGCAACGCTATTGCGCCTGCTGTCTGAGATATAAGCTGAACGTATCTTAAACGTATAAAACGTCGCATTACAGTGTTCATTTAGCAGTTCTTTCACTATAATCCCGTCGATTAATTTAGCGGTTCTTTCACTATAATCCCGTCGATTAATTTAGCAGTTCTTTCACTATAATCCCGTCGATTAATTTAGCAGTTCTTTCACTATAGTCCCGTCGATTAATTTAGCAGTTCTTTCACTATAATCCCGTCGATTAATTTAGCAGTTCTTTCACTATAATCCCGTCGATTAATTTAGCAGTTCTTTCACTATAATCCCGTCGATTAATTTAGCAGTTCTTTCACTATAATCCCGTCGATTAATTTAGCAGTTCTTTCACTATAATCCCGTCGATTAATTTAGCAGTTCTTTCACTATAATCCCGTCGATTAATTTAGCAGTTCTTTCACTATAACTCCCGTCGATCTACAGTTAGTAGTTCTTTCGACTATAATCCGTCGATTAATTTAGCAGTTCTTTCACTATAATCCCGTCGATTAATTTAGCAGTTCTTTCCACTATAGATCCCGTCGATTAATTTAGCCAGTTCTTTCACTATAATCCCGTCGATTAATTTAGCAGTTCTTTCACTATAATCCCGTCTATTAATTTAGCAGTTCTTTCACTATATCCCGACGATTAATTTAGCAGTTCTTTCACTATAATCCCGTCGATTATTTAGCAGTTCTTTCACTATATCCCGTCGATTAATTTAGCAGTTCTTTCACTATAATCCCCGTCGAATACTGCTTGTGCTATGTGTAGGACAATCAATCAGTCATCATGTGCCATGCCGGAAAGCGCGGGCGGTCATGGCTCGCCATGTCACTCGATCACCAGAGTCCTGGATCAGCTCCAGTGTTCCTGTTTCGAGCATGCCAGGTGGTCCAAGCCATCCAGGTATTTTTTTCTCAGTCTTCCCCTTGGTCTGTTACCTTCGATCTTGCCAGTTGTCACCAAGTTCTCCAATCCATTTGTTCTCATAACATGTCCAAAAATTTTGACTGTCTACGTTAGAGAAATCAGTTTACGATTTTCATTTGTCTCCTGTAATACTTGGTCATTGGTTTTTCTGTCTGTCTATGGTATTCCTTTGCATTTTCCCCGAACGAAAAACCACAATTTCAGCAGCCATCAGATGTTTTCAGCTTGAATACTCATTGTCAGTTTAACATACCATACCCAAAAGAACAGCTACGCTCTATGTATCCCATCAACACTCTTTTTATCGTTTCAATGACATCCTTTTATTTGGCAGTATGTTTTCATCTTTGATAAAGTAAAATACTTCCTGTTTTATTTTTTTAAAACAAATATACCATGCGTTTGTTTTTCCCGCTGTTTATAATCAGTCAGAAAAGTATCTGTCTTATCTTCCCCATCACTGAGATGATTATGATGAATCCCTCTACGATCTGGAATATTTGTTCAAGGCGTGTGTGATCAGTTGGTCTCTACATTATAATCTAGTAAATAAAGACACCAGCGTTTGTTTGTGCGGCTTGCGTGCGCGCGTGCACGTGTAGGAAGTAGTTCCTTTACAAAATTGTGTAAGAGGTGTGTCAAGCATCACGGTTTATTCAGTACATATATCTTCATTAGTGCTCCAGCTGAACGAGCCAATATCAAACAACCATCCACACAAAATGAGGGTTCACATTTTTAGAAACAATATATGAAAAGATGTGGGCCACGGGGACCAGTCGCAAATTTGTAAAGAAAGCAAGTCGTGACTTTTGAACTGAATGTTACAGAAAACAATGTAAGATTACCATAGATCTAGAAGCACCGCAAAATGGCTGACATTCATCAGAGTTAAACAACAGAGAGAACGGGCTCATAGACAATGTAATGTCTCGGTAAGTCAAACATTGTGTGCCAGTACATCGTCACGCGGCGTCAACACAAACAGCAAGTACATTGCGTCGTTTCTGGAAGAAGAGGCTGTGGTCGACGAGATGACACAGGGAACATTATACACCTGGCATATGAACATGGGACGCTGCGGAGGTGGGGGGGGGGGGGTACTTGGCCAAAGGATCAAGAACCTTTCCGGCAGACAGACTTTGTTGAGAGAACGCACTGCAATGGTCCTATTACATGGAGATGTACTAGAAGGCGTTAGGGGATTCATTATTGTGGAATCAGGGGCAATACATTCGCCATGTCTGGTTGAGTCTGAGACAACAGAGTTTGCAGAATGTTGTGATAACCGGAAAATCGGGGGTTTTTAAGGCAGTGTTGTGACAAACGATAAAATCGGTGAGTTTACTGGCCAGTGGTCGACATAGGGTGCAAAATGCTGGTTGGATGTTTGTTGACGGAAACAAGTGAGTTCAAAAGATGTGGTGATTGCGAAATTGCGGAGAATTGTGCAAACAATCAAACATAGAAGGACACACCAGTCAACAGTCCTGCGCTGGCCCATAAATCCACACAGGAGCTGATGTGCTTCCGTCATGACATTTAATGATGCCCGTGAAAAGATAAGCATAATGTAAACAAACAGGACAGTCAGTCTCAAAGATGAGAGTAAGCAGACACCGGAAAGATCTACCGTTGTACAGACCAGCATCAATTTGACATAAATCAGGAAGGAAGTTGAATGCTGATAAAACGCCATCGTTTCAGCTTTTTTTGCATCCCTGGCGAGACAGGAGATGGCGGGCTACGGGTTTACATTGCACGTTTGTTGTGAGAATGTGTAACATGGCTGTGCTGGAATATTTGTTACGTGCCATAGAAGGTCAAGTTCAACGTGTCTATATGATAAATCAAACGTTATAGAGTCGTTCAGAATATACATATGTAAGCTGTGGATTGGCAAGGCGTCAGCTGGCCCGTGGCAAGTGGGACTGCTTAACATTAGACTGTTTAAAATGTGAATGGTCGTCTAATAGCTTTGTCTCCTGGCATAAAATAGTTTAGGCCCAGTGTGCTACTGTGTAATAGTCATTCAGTGTGTACATATACGGTGGTCGCTGTGGTGACGTCACCAGCATCCTGCTATTACAGTCGTGGGTTTGTTTTCGGACCCCATCATTTTGTTCTAGAATGCAGTCTCCCCCCCCCCCCCCCCCCCCCCCCCCCCCCCCCCCCCCCCCCCCCGAGAACAGTGACTTGTTCTCGTTGAATAATCATATTGTCATCACTCCAACACCAACTGTAAATCTGTATTCACAGACGGCGGAAAGAACGCAGGCGCTTACAATGAGCACATAGACCAGGTGATAACAAAGGCCAAGCGAGGGTTGGCTGCGATGCGGGTGATGGCGGCAGCAAACTGAGCAGCGCGCCATCTATGTCTTCTATATGAAGGGCTGGTCATGTCTGTTTTTGAGTATGCGATGGCAATCCTGACTCTCAGCTGTAAGCAGATAGAAAGGATGGAAAGGATATAGAATGAAGCTATACGCATTATTCTTGGATGTATAAGAGATACAGCATGCAGGGCGATGCGCTACCTTCTTGATCTTCCAACCATTGAAGACAGAATACAAGTCTGCAGAGCTCTCGCCTACCTCAGAGTTAACGTAAACACACAACATCCACTGCATAGTGAAATTATGAAGGTGAAGGGCAGCAGGTTAAAAAGAGGACGGTCATGGATGGGTCAAGCCGAAGACATTCTTCAACAGGTGTGTTCACTTGAGGACTTAGAACCTGGCGAGGAGTGGGTACAAGTGCCAACAGATTTCTGCACATTCTTTTCAGTTTGCATCCAACTAGACAGAAAATGCTGACAAGTAAACCCGGCAGCTGTGGAGGCGGAAGTACAAGCGTTGATTTTCGAGAATTCGCTAGACGGTGATGCTGTCATTTACACAGATGGGTCAGTTGTCCGACATGTGAGAAGCTCATGGGCCTTTACGGCTCGGGCCGGAGGGAGAATTGTGAAGGAGGACTCTGGTGCTTTTGCTGAGACCACAAGTAGCCTGACTATCATGACTGAAGTCATGGCAGTAAGTAAAGCAATAACATGGCTCGAGACACAGACATTCACTAGGGCATGTTTCCTTAGCGACTCAATGAACATGCTCCAGAGGATAGAGATGGGGGGGGGGGGGGGGGGGAGAATCCGAAGAGAATGGTTGCTGTCTCTGCTGGCAAAGATTAGTTGTCATCTTCGTGCCAGGTCATGCAGGGAGTACAAGGAAATGAGCGGGTGACAAGCTCGCAAGGTAGAGGCTATCATGTGCCTTAACACTCTTGACATCCTTAAAAACAATATTGACAGGTTACAAGACAATGGCATGGTTATTGTTATGTCTATCACACTTTTAAGGTTTTCATTTAAAGCCCCCTCGTAGAACCTGGTGCCTTGGAAACACCTTTGCGTCCCTCCAGCCTCATGTTAACCTCCGAGTCCTCTCACAACTGGCATGGTAGGTCACAGTGCTGTTGTTGTTTGCTTCCCTTTTGCGGTAAGACAAAGGTGCTTTTTACTGATCATCAAGCACTAATTGCCAGAAGAAAATCTATGGCTATTATAAACTAACTGAACCATTCATGCTGAAATAATAGTATAAAGGTACATGACCATTGCAACAGAAAAGTCCACAATTTATACTGACAATCAACAACTAAAAGAAGTGTGAGGTTTACCTGGGTAGGAACATTTCATCTGATGGTAAACTTAGAGCTGAAACTTAATTCTGGTATTAATGAATGCATTACAATGGCAGGACTGAGTGAAAACTGTCAATTTGAACAATATACAACAAATTTAACAATTGACTTTTCCCAGCTGCACTGGAAACAAACTGTTTAATGTCATTCAGTTTCATCTACAGCCATTACAAACACAAAACTCACTGCATAACTTTATCTGAACAGACAGACTCAAATACACAAAAAACCAACATTGCATTGTCATAATTACATCATTTCTGTCTGATGCCTTCACGGGATATCTTTTTCTTCTTTTTCTTCTTCTCATTCCGTCCTCATGCCTTTAGTCACTGGAGGGTCTTCAAGTCTGATGACTTCATAAGGTAACAAATGCAGCCACCAAAGGGATCAATTACTGTCTACTGATGGAGATACTGCTGCTATAATTTCACTGACATGAATTACTATCCCTACATTCATTTACTAGAGAGCCATGCTAGCCAGGTCTTCCCAGTGATTATGGGTTCAAATGTGCATTTGTTAAATTGTCCTGCTCTCCCAGGTTGACCGAGCCTAGAGTGAATATCAGAAAATGTCTTGGGGAGTAACAGTGGATGGCAGGATATTGACCTCGTCACCCCTCAAGTGCAGAATGGGGAGTAACAATGGATGGCAGGATATTGACCCCGTCACCCCTCAAGTGCAGATTGGGGAGTAACAATGGATGGCAGGATATTGACCCCATTACCCCTCAAGTGCAGATTGGGAGTAACAATGGATGGCAGGATATTGACCCCGTCACCCCTCAAGTGCAGATTGGGGAGTAATACAATGGATGGCAGGATATTGACCCCGTCACCCCTCAAGTGCAGATTGGAGGAGTAACAATGGATGGCAGGAGATATTGACCCCATCACCCCTCAAGTGCAGACTGGGGCAGTACCAGTGGATTGCGGGATACTGACCCCATCACCCCTCAAGTGCAGATTTGGGAGTAACATGGATGGCGGGATATTGACCCCATCACCCTTCAAGTGCAGGATTGGGAGTAACAGTGGATGGCGGGATATGGACCCCATCACCCCTCAAGTGGCAGATTGGGGAGTAACATTGGATGGCAGGATATTTGACCCCATCACCCCTCAAGTGCAGATTGGGGAGTACAATGGATGGCAGGATATTGACCCCATCACCCCTCAAGTGCAGATTGGGGAGTAACAATGGATGGCAGGATATTGACCCCGTCACCCCTCAAGTGCAGATTGGGGAGTAACAATGGATGGCAGGATATTGACCCCATCACCCCTCAAGTGCAGACTGGGGAGTAACAATGGATGGCAGGATATTGACCCCGTCATCCCTCAAGTGCAGATTGGGGAGTAACAATGGATGGCAGGATACTGACCCCATCATCCCTCAAGTGCAGATTGGGGAGTAACAATGGATGGCAGGATTACTGATCCCATCACCCCTCAAGTGCAGATTGGGGAGTAACAGTGGATGGCAGGATATTGACCCCATCACCCCTCAAGTGCAGATTGGGGAGTAACAGTGGATGGCGGGATATTGACCCCATCACCCCTCAAGTGCAGATTGGGGAGTAACAGTGGATGGCGGGATATTGACCCCATCACCCCTCAAGTGCAGATTGGGGAGTAACAATGGATGGCAGGATATTGACCCCATCACCCCTCAAGTGCAGATTGGTCTCTAGAGATATAGAGTTAATACCAAATGCCCAAAATGCCTCAAATCCCCCACATTTGAAGCTGATATAAATTACCCCATGATTCACATACAAATTATTGCCAAGTGATGCAGATAATGAAGCTACAATAAATTACTACTTAGATTCAGACATCAAAACTGACAAATTGCTGCTTCTTGGCTCGGATATTGAAATTGGCATAAATTACTGCCCCTAGATTCAGATATCTGAGCTTAGACATATTTATATAGAGTGGTTCTGGTGTTGAATATCACTAAAGTACTAATTGCCTGTTTGTAAATTTGTCAATAACATCATGCTCAATCTCTTGTCTTGTCACTCCTCAGCCACTACCGTGGAGTGTAGAGGTGTGATTCTTCTTCTACTTAGGAAGCAAGGGGAAATGAGACACACACAGCCACAATAATTTTTTTAAAGAATTTATCTTTCAAGACTTGTGATCACCAACAAAAACCACAACAAGATTGATAGCAGTTCCCATCATCACATTGAAAGCGGGTCTTGCCATGTATCTCCAGCCATTGTTTGTCTCTTGTCACGATTAGTCTAACATCCAGCTTCTAGCACATAATTTGGAGTTACCCTCCCATTTAAACAGTTGGCTTCCTCTTGCTTATATGCCTTCTACCTTTCAGTCCCAGAATAGTTTTCAGCAAATGAAATACGATAGCCAATGCTGAGTGCAACTTTAAGCAGCACACAACTGTTCACTGGAAGAAAGTGGACCCTACTTGTGTAGCTAGAAGCATGCAGGTTTAGGCAAAACTGCCATAGATAAGCCACTAGAGGTTAGGCTAACATGGTTATGTGATCTACGGGTACCTCAAAGCCAGGTGTGGAATAATAAACTTAATGCATTAAGATATATAAATGGTACCTGTCTTTGGCTGTGAGAAAGAGTGATGGTAACCTTACTTTAAAAGACTAGTCTCATGAATATGATGTAATACAGAAGTATTTATTATTAGAGATGTCCAATACCCCTTGAGGTGCACAAGTGACAAGCTATAAATGATGTTTATATGTGAAACAAAATCACTTGTGATCATATACTTTTAAACTTATCATATGTCTCTGTTCCATATTTTGAAAAGCGCTGGTGCTGCACACATACACACAGAGGAGAACAAATAAGCATTTCTTCCCAACATCAAACAGTACAAGCCATTGAGTAATAGTGGAAGGCAATAGTTGCCGTAAGTTTAGGATCCTCTAAATTCTTTCAAGCTGCAGATTTACCCTGGATTTCGGTGTCACTTTACCCATCCATGGCTGGAAGTGGTTTGAAGGGTGCCAGAACTTATACCATTGAAAGGTACAGATGGCCCCATAACACCATTGAAATGTAAAGATGGCCCCATGACAGATACTTTGTGAAGTATATACGTATTCTAGCCACAACATATCAGTCGGAGTGGCCCTTCCTCATTGCCTTGCCTAGCCCAGACAACTCTGTGAACGTTCTGAAAACTACCAGGTACCCATTTTTATGGGGTTTGATTGACCACAGCCATTCTAGTAGGAAACAATTATCCCGTCTGTGCTGGGAATTAAAACTGAACCGCCGTCTTGGCAGGAAAGTGTACTGACTGTGATTCCATTAGCTCACTGTATCATCTTCTCCATTCTGGCTGATGAAATGAATATAGAACTAATCATAATCACCACAGACTCCTACATGTAGTCAATCAGTGCACAACCATGACAATCAATATCCATGCTCTTTGATTTCTGCTAAGAGAAAAAGCATTTATAGGCTTGTTCTGGGTGCAGCCTCATTGTTGCTTCATCGCTAAATTATAGAAAACCCCACAAACTTTCATTCATGTGAGCATGTTTACAGCCTTTGACAAATGCTCAAGGACCCCCCACCCTCCCCCCGCCCCAAGGTCAGTACACCACACTTAGAGAGACAAACGTAAGGCACACATCTAATCAAGATGTAGGCAACGTTAACAAGACATTGTATGGGAGTATTGTATTATAATACTCTTGATGGCTTTCTGGACAAAGTCAGTAGGTCACAGAACAATTAAAGCTGATGCATTTTGTGTGCTATAAGCCTCATAACATAACAACATGTGATGGGCATCATCATCATCATCTAATCAACACTTTATTTACTCACCTTCAAATAACTTCCCCAAACATGTCAGACATTTTCTTCTGCACATTAAGCTAAAGTAATATATATCAATACAAATCAAATTACCAGGCACAACTCAAACAGATGACTATGTGCTAAATATCACAACATAAATTACTCCGTGTCTAGTAATAAAATAATCTCATTTTCAAGCCATAATGCAGTGGGTTTTCAACCGTAGTCCATGACCAATCACTTAAACATTTATCATAATTTTTGTTTTCCTTTTTTTTAAGCCGGAGAGCATTGGAAACGCTTTTATACAAATTTAATTTGTATCTAGTAATCTTTCTCTCACACTAAAAAAAAGTATTTTGAAAAATTACACACATAAAAGAGAAGGAGGAGCCAAAAATAAATAAATAAAGTGCATGAACAGTACTCTGACCATTAGCCATGACTTATCCCAGAGTGCCAAGGCATACAAGTTGAAAACTACTGTCACCATAGGATATTTTGGGAATATGCTGTTAGAGCCATATTTTCCAGTGACATTTTGGGAATATGCTGTTAGGCCCATATTATTCAGTGATCAAGGCACAACAGGGGTGAAATGGCCAGTACACACTTACCAGCTTTTCCTTTTCCCAGATGGCAAGTACTAATTTTTTCAGACTGCTGATCTCATAGTCACAACAATTCTATGCTGCCAACACCAAGGGCTGAACCAAGAAAACATGTGTTGGTAGGCAAGAGAAATACTATCTCACTTTGCAAGAGCAAAGAAGAAAAATGAACTTAATAATATCTTATTGGTACATTCTAGACTTGATAGAAATAAGTAATTACTAGTAACACAAGACCAACATTAAACCACCTGCATGCTAACAAATAATAAACAAGTGTGTTGGGAGATAAATAAAACATAGCATTACATGTTAGGAAATAAATCCAATCATAGCATAACTGACTAAAGTGGCTTTCTTGCCTGTGAATTAAATCATCAGACTGATCTGGCTAGCAGATTTAATGAAAGAATGATTTCCCTCTCTTCATTAAAGAATACAGCAATAGATGTAACGATGCTCTAGATTATTTATGACTCACTTTTAGCTACACTAATGAGAAGGAACTACATCTAAGAAGTTTCTAGCAGAACAAACCAAACATTAATCTATGTAATATGTGATTACGTTATCTACTGTTTAGGTAACACTGTAGTGATTAACATGTTAATATGGCTAGCCTTTTCTTTCCACTAAGGACAATGATGAAGTGAAGATTCTAATCCCCGCATGATGATGATGGCTTAAGATTTTTTTCCAGGGTCCTCCTTTAGGGTTACTGTTCTGTTGAAAACAATCTGCAATGAAAATTTTAATGACACTGTTTTAAATGCAGAAGATCATCTAATTGTCTTTACCTCTTTGCTAACACAGAGCTAGTTTCAAATCTTAACTCATTAACAAAAGCACTGGTTCCCAACGTTTTTTTTGTGCCCATGCACCCCTTCACCATATGTTCAGAATGTTATTCCCCCCTTTCATATTTCCTCCCTATAAATCCCCCCCCCCCCCCCAACACACACACACAGTATACATAAAAATGGAAGCTGAAATTTAATAACACACACTAGAACAAGTCTAGACGTCCACTTACGTTATAAAATGAATTTAAGAAGGGCGAGAAGTACAGAAATGTAAAGTACGAAGGGAAAAACAATATCAAGTAATTCGGTTCTTGTATTAACGCGATCTTGAAATAATCTTAATTCCCCCCCTGGAAACCTTAAAATGCCTCCTTGGGGGAAATTCTCCACTGGTTGAAAACCACTGAACTACAGGATTAAAAACCTAACATAAACAAATTTAATTTTCTTTTGTTTTTACATTTTAAGCAGCAGCATATCTAAATCACATACTGACTGAAATAAGATTCTCTATCATATCAACTCCATCAGTTGTGTTTCTAATATCATCATTGGCAGGTGTATTTAGGCATTTCATGTCACATGTGTTGTTTCCTCTCTTGTGATGACCTAATACATGTGTCATTCTTGTGTGTCTACTGCCAGCACTAGCTACACACTGACAAACAACAACTTACTCTGTCATGAGTGGAGTCTGGATCCACAGAGAAATAGCCAGTTCTCTCAAACTGGAACTTGTCATAAACTTTGGCCCCAAGTACAGACTTGTCTACTATAGCCTCAGTAAGAACCTCCAGAGAATCCTGCACAAAATAGAATCACATGTATAAGTTGCTGCAGCATGTGTCAACAGTAACATATATACTTAACTGTAGAAACATGTGAACATTGAGGTAGTATAGTAAAATAGGTGTGGCAGTACCTCCCAATGCAACATGGTCAATAGTTGCCCTAGTTGTAGCAGCTGTGTAGGGCCTCATGTTGTCATGTTGAAGAATGACACCTTTACTGGACAGTGCAGTACGTTCAAGGATGTATGCCTTTGCAACTTGATTAATCCCTCATGATATCCACAGGACTTTTCCTTATGCCAGTAGCCATTGTGACTTATGTACCGTAACTTGCCAATCGTGTAAAGCAACCTTTTTGATACTGTGTATGGCTTCACTTGTAATCATACTTTTCGGTCGACCTTCATGGGGCTTATCCTCATTAGATTCATGACTTTCACGAAAGGGTTTACACCATTCAAACACTGACGAACGTGCTACAGTCTGTTCTCCAAACACAAATGACAGTCGACATTGAATTTCAACGGGTTCTGAATCTTCTTTCACCAAAAATTTCATCACAACACTGTTCCTGCACCAGTCCGACACTACTTTGAAAAATAAAGAATTTTAAAAATAATGTGTCCATTCCACAATCAAATGTCACACATATATTGTTCACGTTGGAGTAGTTACTAAACTCAATAATCTTCGTCTCTGGGTTATCCTAACAAGATCTGGATACTTACTGGACGACCCTCATGGTTATGCATCTCAAAGCTCTGTGTGTCCTACTTCGGCACGGACGACCCTCATGGTTATGCATCTCAAAGCTCTGTGTGTCCTACTTCAGCATGGACGACCCTCATGGTTATGCATCTCAAAGCTCTGTGTGTCCTACTTCAGCGTGGACGACCCTCATGGTTATGCATCTCAAAGCTCTGTGTGTCCTACTTCAGCATGGACGACCCTCATGGTTATGCATCTCAAAGCTCTGTGTGTCCTACTTCAGCGTGGACGACCCTCATGGTTATGCATCTCAAAGCTCTGTGTGTCCTACTTCAGCATGGACGACCCTCATGGTTATGCATCTCAAAGCTCTGTGTGTCCTACTTCGGCATGGACGACCCTCATGGTTATGCATCTCTAAGCTCTGTGTGTCCTACTTCAGCATGGACGACCCTCATGGTTATGCATCTCAAAGCTCTGTGTGTCCTACTTCGACACAGACGACCCTCATGGTTATGCATCTCAAAGCTCTGTGTGTCCTACTTCAGCATGGACGAGCCTCATGGTTATCATCTCAAAGCTCTGTGTGTCCTACTTCAGCATGGACGACCCTCATGGTTATGCATCTCAAAGCTCTGTGTGTCCTACTTCAGCATGGACGAGCCTCATGGTTATGCATCTCAAAGCTCTGTGTGTCCTACTTCAGCATGGACGACCCTCATGGTTATGCATCTCAAAGCTCTGTGTGTCCTACTTCAGCATGGACGACCCTCATGGTTATGCATCTCAAAGCTCTGTGTGTCCTACTTCAGCATGGACGACCCTCATGGTTATGCATCTCAAAGCTCTGTGTGTCCTACTTCAGCATGGACGAGCCTCATGGTTATGCATCTCAAAGCTCTGTGTGTCCTACTTCAGCATGGACGAGCCTCATGGTTATGCATTTCTAAGCTCTGTGTGTCCTACTTCAGCATGGACGACTCTCATGGTTATGCATCTCAAAGCTCTGTGTGTCCTACTTCGGCATGGACGACCCTCATGGTTATGCATCTCAAAGCTCTGTGTGTCCTACTTCGGCACGGACGACCCTCATGGTTATGCATCTCAAAGCTCTGTGTGTCCTACTTCGGCACGGACGACCCTCATGGTTATGCATCTCAAAGCTCTGTGTGTCCTACTTCGACACAGACGACCCTCATGGTTATGCATCTCAAAGCTCTGTGTGTCCTACTTCAGCATGGACGACCCTCATGGTTATGCATCTCAAAGCTCTGTGTGTCCTACTTCAGCATGGACGACCCTCATGGTTATGCATCTCTAAGCTCTGTGTGTCCTACTTCGACACGCACATGTTTGTAAGGTTTGCTTTCTCTAGACACATTCCATCTAAAGTAATGGGCTCTACCCACCAATGGGTAGGTATCCTTTCCTAGAGCCCACTCTTTGTGATGTCCAACCTTCACAGGGTTTTCAATGCTCACAACTTGCACATGAAACCTTCTGGTTGTCACCATTATCTGAGAATGCTAGGTACCTGATCACACTTTCAAGATATCATATGGTAGCAATGTTCTCAGAAAAATGTCCAGCTCTATGCTGAGATCAAACCCTATACCTTCTGGACCTGAGGCGGACACCACAACACACACAAACACATTTGAAAACCACACAATTGTCAGATATAATGCATGATGAACACCCAGTGGCTTGAAAGTTACAAGAACTGTAGAATCCCTCAAGGTGTAACACTAACCCATGCATGCATGTCAGAAAAGGTGACTAAGGAAGGCTGGCAGGAGACTTGCTACCTCACACCATAAGCTTCAGCTATAACATCCAAACAATAATAATCAAGTCTACACAGTGTTAGTCATGGGCTGTGTGAGGACCCATGATCCACTGGGGGATAGAAGACAACAGAAGCAGAGACAGATGTCAGTAGAACTCCCAACAGCTTGTGTGAATGGATCTGACACTGAAGATAATAACTTACAATGTGACTAAGGAACTCAGCAAACATAAGGCTTTATAGCGGTCACTAACTTGATAATAGCAAACTCAGAAGCTGAATTAGAAGACCACATGAAATGTGTAGGGAACATAACATGAAAATTAGCACAAGTAATACAGAGGTAATGACTATAACTAAAGAAGAGAAAACAACAAAGATTCACCTAAACGAACATCCCTTGAAAAAAGTAAAGAATTTCAAGTACCTAGGAAGTATATCATCATCAAATGGCAGATCAGAAGACAAGATAGAAAATAGATACCATAAGGCAAGGCAACTCATTGGACAAATGGCACCAATACTAAAGAACAAACATGTATCAATAACTACTAAGAAAGCACTTTACAATACAATCTTCCTACCAACTCTATGTTACCAATGTCAAACTTGGACAATGACAGGAAAAGAGAAAAGAAAAATCACAACAACAGAAATGAGATTCCTGAGAAGAATACTCAACGTATCAAGAAGAGATAAGATCAGAAATAAGAAATCAGGACTAAAGTGGGGGTTATAGCGACGCTAGATTTTATTACAAGGCAGCAAGTCAAATGGTTTGGACATGCAAGTAGGCTACCAACTAACATTATACCACAACAAGCAATGATGTACAGACCAGATGGAAGCAGAGGAAGAGGCTGACCACGTAAAAACAGAGTCCATGGAAATGCCAATACTTGAAGCCCATAAGCGAGCACTCTCCCGCTGTTTATACTTCACCTCAACACCGCAAGGTACAAGAGGAATGTGATGAGATGAGATGAGAGATGGTTAACTTGATAGCATTCACCTCTGTCTACAATTAATTTATATCATCTCAGCAAACTAGTTATTCAACAAAAGAGAAGCATCACCTGATTGATGTCAGTGAGGAACCCACCAGGCACCTCAGCAGGATCTTCTGGGAACTTGTGCTTGAATCTGTCATGTTAGAATTGAAGAAAGAAACCATGAATAAAATTTGCTGCAAAGTCATACACTGTTAATGCAATACACTCCATGGAACATATCTCTATGAGTAAGCATCCTTACATTTCAAAGACAACAGATGTGAGAACTCGCATATTTTTCAGAGATAACTCAAGGTAGACATCTCAACCATAAAAGATATGAATGTAAACGGAAATCATATTCAAAGGAAACATATAGTTAAACAAACCAGAAATCATGTTCATCATTCATTAGAAATAATGGATGGTGTGTGGAAGGACATTCTTTTAAGTTACTTTATTTTGTTGTATGAATTTAATGAGACGCTACCCGCCAGGAGCTGGGCGAAGCCAAGCCGGGTCAGATAGATAGACAGACCCACCTTTTCGCTGCAATTATCTACAGGCATATGCGTTATAACCCTCCTCCTCCTCCTACTCTCTTCCTCTCTCCATCCTCCTCCTCCCTCTTTCTCCTCCTCCTCCCTCTTCCTCCTCCTACCTCCTCCTAATCACTCTTCCTTCCTCCTCCCTTCTCCTCCTCCTATGTCCTCCCCCTCATCCCTCCTCCTCCTTCTCCTCCCCTTTTCTCTCTCCTCCTCCTCCTCCCTCTCCTCCTCCATCCTCATCCCTTCTCCTCCGCCCTCTACCTCCCTCCTCCTCCTCCCCCCATATCCCTCTTCCTCCTCCTCCTCACCTCCTTCTCCTCCCTCATCCTCCCTCCCCCTCCTCCTCCCCCTCCTAATCACTCATCCTCCCTCCCTTATCCCTCCTCCTCCCTCTACCTCCTCCTCTCTCCGCCTATCTCTTCCTCCCTCCTCCACCTCCCTCTTCCTCCTCCCAGCTCCTACTCCTCCTTTTTCTTCTTCTGCTGCTGCTGCTGCCGCCGCTCCATTTACCCAAGTTAATAGTTGGGGAAGATGTAAAGACCTTTCAAGTCCTCTTTCTAATGTTTTTTGTAAGTTGGTCTTCGTTTATCTAGGTTGTTCTAACTGCAACCAATAAATGATTAGACAGACAGACAGACAGACAGACAGACAGACAGACAGTCGGGAACTTATATGACTACTTATATGAAGTAAATGAGATGCTCCCCATCAGGGGCTGGGCGAAGCTGGGCCGGGTCAGGCAGACAGACAGACAGACAGATATACAGACAGACAGACAGTCGGGAACGGGAACGGGAGCTTATATGACTACTTATATGAATTAAATGTGATGCTCCACACCAGGAGCTGGGCGATGCCGGCCGGGTCAGACAGACAGACAGACAGACAGATAGTCGGTAACGGGAACGGGAACTTATATGACTACATATATGAATTAAATGAGATGCTCCCCACCAGGGACTGGGCGAAGCCGGGCCAGGTCAGCTAGTCTTATATATAAAAGGCAATCTCCGTCTGTATGTCTGTATGTATGTCCTTTATGCGTTCGCAAACGGTCCATCTGATTTAGATGACATTTTCTACACATCTTCCTCTCATTCCCGCGCTGCCAACTGTCATATTTTTTTAGTGTAAAATCGGCTACTTACTTAATATTATTTAATATTTCATTTTTCATTATAATTTTATATAGCAAGGGGACTTAACTCTAGAAAAGTTATTTAAAGGGGCATAACTTTTAATAACATTGCTATATACCTTATAGTCATATTGTTGCATCGTTTTCAAAGATTTATAAACTCTTTGTCTATAGTTATTTACAGGCATGTGAGTTATAATAATGATATAATCTTTAAGGCATTTTCAAAGTTTTCATAAAAATAATGCATAATGCATAACATTGTAACTCATCTTTTTATGCTTAAAGAAGTTATCTACAGTCATGTAGGTGATTAAAAACAGTTTTCATTAAAAATAATGGATGGTGTGTGGAAGGACATTCTTTTAAGTAACATTTTTCTTTGTGTATGAATTTAATGAGACGCTCCCCACCAGGAGCTGGGTGAAGCCACGCCGGGTCAGATAGACAGACAGACCCACCTTTTCGCTGGTTATCTACAGGCATATGCGTTATAATCCTCCTCCTCCTCTCCCCTCTTCCTCCTCCTAATCACTCCTCTTCCTTCCTCCTCCCTTCTCCTCCTCCTCCCTCCACATCCCTCTTCCCTCCTCCTCCCCCTCCCTCATCCTCCTCCCTCCTAATCCCTCCTCCTCCTCTCTCCGCCTATCTCTTCCTCCCTCCTCCTCCTTTTTCTTCTTCTGCTGCTGCTGCTGCTGCCACTCCATTTACCCAAGTTAATTGTTGGAGGAAGATGTAAAGATCTTTCAAGTGCTCTTTCTAATGCTTTTTGTAAGTTGGTCTTCGTTTATCTAAGGTTGTTCTAACTGCAACCAATAAATGATTAGACAGACAGGCAGACAGACAGACAGAGAGGGAGGGACGGACAGACAGACAGACAGACAGGAACGGGAACTTATATGACTACTTATATGAATTAAATGAGATGCTCCCCATCAGGGGCTGGGCGAAGCCGGGCCAGGTCAGACAGACAGACAGACAAATAGATAGTCGGGAACAGGAACGAGAACTTATATGACTGCTTATATGAATTAAATGAGATGCTCCCCACCAGGGACTGGGCGAAGCCGGGCCGGGTCAGCTAGTGTTAAATAAAGAAAAACAAATGGTCAAAGTTATGAAAACCGACCAACAATCTGGCTTTTTACTGTAGCATTTATAGGTAAAATATGCACAGATAATCCTGTGAATTATACAGGAATATAGATTTCACAGATATTAGGTCACAACTCTATTACAGAAAAACACAATTGCAAGTAAGAAAGGTGGCCACTCCATGTCATGGCCTAGCACATATAAAGCATTAGTATATCAGCCTTGTTTCTTCTTCTTCTGCCTTTTATCCCAATGCCCTCCCATCTTTTCTGTTTTTTAACTTTATCGGTTAGTGTATTTTTCATAGGCTGTGACTTTAGTAGTTTTCATTTAGCTATTGTTTCAATTTGCTTTTTAAAATGTTCCTTTCTTCTAGCCTCTTAAGGTTTTCAGGCATTATCCATGTGTGTATGTTTTTGTTCTTTTCAATGAACTTCTATACATGAACTGTTCCAAAAGCTTTGAACGTGTTACCAGCAGTCTTCTCTACTCACCTTGTTTGCTAACTGTTGCTGAACCTGGTACTTATTAGAGACTGTGACCAGACATTGTTTCTTGATTTCTGAGATACTATACATTGTCTCAATCCTATGTTGTATTGATTTCCATGTTTATACAATGTATCTCATGGGTTTAAACTTAATTTTGCATTTCAGCAAATGGTGATCAGAATCTACAACTGCACCTCTAAACCATCTATGTCATGAAGAGATAATCTAAATGTTTGATTAATAAACATAAGGTCAATTTTATTTTCTTCATTGTAGTCTGGTGATACCCAAGTTGCTTTATGTATTCTTTTACGTAGAAAAACATGTCCTCCTATAACACAGTGATTGACTGCACAAAAATGGATGTACAATTTTCCATTCATTAGTCCAAGTTTATGTTATCTTAGGTCACCCACCAAGATTTTCACACTGCCATTTCTTTGACTACCTACAGTAGTTTCTTAACTAATTCTTCCTTATCATTTGTTGGTGCGTTAACATGTGTTTTTTTTAAATTGTGTCTGTGGTTTAAAATGTTGCTGCTATTATTCTAGAATTCACTGCTTCCCACATTTTTAGTGTTTTCTCTGTCACATAACAGTTATATAGCAACACAGAAATGTAAATGGAGCGTGAATTTGTAAAATGAGGAAATATTATGTAGGCAAGCAACAAAATCATCAGATATAGCAACAAAAATATAGAAACAACTTACAATGAATCGTAGACACGGATTTCACAGTGAAGAGGATCTGATACCCAGTGAATGAAAGCCTTTGGTTTTGGCGCCTGATCAGCATGCTTGCACGACACAACCAGTTCCACAGGCTGACCTAGAGAGTCCTGAATAACACACATGACACGTTAGGCATACACCAGTCAAGTCTGGGCGGTTTTCTTCCAAACATATAACTAACAATTATATGTGATCATTTAACTCTTCCTGACTCAGCAAGTTGCCACATTGTATGTTCCAGCAGCCTAGTTACTTAAACAAGCAGTAAATGTTTGATATCAAGAAGTTAACACTAACGCTTTGGAACAGCAGGAATGAAAGAACTGAAATAACAATTGCAGTAGAAAGGGTTCACATAATAAATGGTTGCAAAACGAAGAATAAAAGTATAAAATGTATAGAATACTAAATTAAAATATGGTGGCAGACAATGAAATCAATGAGTGCACACTGTTTTATAAACAACTTAGAGAACAAAGCAACATAAGATGCTACGAGTTTCTCTCTCTCTCTCTCTCTCTCTCTCTCTCTCTCTGTGTGTGTGGGTGAGTGAGTGTTGGTCATGGTATGCCAGCGCAATGATTATGGGTTTCAATTTGCAATGAGATTAGTTAGTTGTATATCCTTTACATGATGTTGCAGTCAACCCCAGCATTTTTTGGCTGTTTGTGATATCTTGGCAAATTTACATTTAGTAGTTTGCCATTGCCTTCTGAATGACCGGAACTCATGTCTCTGTAAGGGAAACTAATGCAAGGAGGTCTGCTTCCAATTCCCCTCAGCTGTGTCTCGATCGCAGTATATGATATTACAAAGTGCGTCCATAATCCATTTGCCACAGAGCCGGCACTGCATGGGAAGTTTCACATGGACCTGGGCTCCCAGGCTGACCCAGCCTAAACAGGAAGTATCATGGGAAGTCAAGGCAGCCAGCGTAATATTGACCCATCACCCTTTGAATGCTGCTATACAAATATGAGGCTGACACAACAGTTTTATATGCCTCAAGGAGTGTAAACAGAGTCCTTATCTATTTATATTACATTGTTCCAGTCGGACAAGTATGGAGGGCAGCGTGCAAGGGTAGATATTACATGTGATGTGTGAGCGGCCACCATCACCACAGGGACCTGAAGAAGCTTGTCATATTGCAGCACGATAAATCAGACTCATTACAGGCAAGCTCTGATGTTGGATGATGATCATTATCATCACCAGCTTCAGTTAAAGGTGCATGTTCACAATGGAAGAATTCTGCCAGTATAACAAACTCTAAAGGTAGAACAGTAAGACAGGACATGAAGAAAATGAGCTGATTCATTATCATGGAACCCATGTTGAGGAAACTAATTATTGTACTGTAGAGCTTGTCTTCCCCGCTCCAAGCTCAGAAACATGTGGGGTGTGCCACACACTGGTGCTGGAACTTCACATCATTTCTTCAGATGTGTAGTTCCAGCACCAGTGTGGCACACCCCACATATGAGACATAGTAGGGTGTAATCAGGTCATGATTCAGCACAGCATGTATGGACAGGCTGGGATATGACCTAGTTTGGTAATACTTCCTCCACAGGTGTCAGGTGTGTGATTGTCAACAGACTCCAGCCCCATGCCTAGAGACAAAGAGAACTGACTCTTTATGTACCAAACAAATCATTATTAGTTATGCCCCCTTTATAATACATGCTTTTCTTAATCCCTTTTCCACTCAGTTGTTACATTAATCCACCCTAACCAAACTGCTTGTGGCTGAAAGAGTAAAAATAATAACCACTCATGGTTGAAAGGGCTTAAGTTATAAATGCTCACGGTTGAAAGAGCTTAAGTTATACATACTCATGGCTGAGAGTTAAGATAACAGTTCATGCTAGAAATAGTTAATTAGTTAAAGTAATAACAGCTCATGGTTTAAAGAGCTTAAGTAAATTATATGGTACAGAACCATGTCAATATTTTGGAATGCCAAGGGTAAAAATAAAATAAGTACACAAAGCAAAAGTTACACGATGCTAGCATGGTATGCAACGAGAACAAGAAAACACCAAAGAAGTAAACAGCCAAATCAATAAGACAAAATGCATACAGAGATGGCAACCAAAACCAGAAGCATGTAATTAACTCTTTCGCTACCGTGCTCCCATCTGTGGACAGAATGGATTTGCTGTAATGGCAGTCCGCCCTTTTCGTCCCACAAAATGATCAGTGGTTTATTTCACATATTTCTGCTCCGTTTCGGAATTTTAAGTTACAGTAAACTAAAAAGTAGTACAGCCGAAAGATCTCTACGCCATCTTGGAGCGGTCAATCGTTTTCTAATTTTGGATTCTTGTGAATTTTCAGTTTTAAGGTAGTGTTAATTTGTTTGTTTTGGTTTTTCACAATGGAAACGCCCACCAGTTTGCGTCCACGTAGTATGACTTGAGATCAAGCTAGATTATTGTTTATAATAATATGTGAATGTGAATATTTAGAAAGTAGTTTTAGTTGTGTCTAAAGTTTTAGCACGTGGTGATAAAGAAAAACCAGTGAATGTTCGTCAACAGCTGAGTGTTTGACAACGAAGCACGAATGGCTGAAGTTTACGTCTGTCATTATTGCTATGGGACTTGATCCAAGACCATGTATCAAAGACTACCGGTGTACAAGTGCACATTTATATACTCCTTGGTATGTGGCACTGCCACTGCGTTTCCCAGTAATCAATTAGAAAATTATAATATATTTATCACACCATGTTTCATGTATGTCAACCTGAGGGTACCCAAAAAAAAAAAAAATTTATCCTCTTGTTGACTCTGAAGAATATCCAGGAAGCATTTTACCCATTTGAAAATGTGTCCATTGATGATATGATTATTTGGTGGAAGGGCTAAACAAAGCTAAAAAAAACCATGCATTGTTGTCTCTACCAAGTCTGTAGTTAGAACTGTTGAGAGCGGATTGCGAAAACCGCAAAGCAAGCTGAAGATGGTCTCCATGAAAATAACACGGCGATGAATGGCTGCGACAGAATGGACCAAATGGTTGGATATTATAATATCCATGATAGGAAAACCATTACGTGGTGGAAGAATATCTACTACTAGATCTTTGAAATTGCACAGATCAATGCTCACATCCTACATTCCATATGGCAAACAGAGAAAGGAGGAAAAAAATTGTTATAGAAGGATTTCAAGTAAAGGAAAGTGCTCATCGCGAAGTAGCTCAGAGTATTCTTGAAAGTTTGACACTCTGCCTGCCGAAGAATTTCAGTCTGTTGCAGGAAATTATGCCGAAAGATTTACATGAGCCAAGCATTTAATAGAATTTGTCGGTGTCAATAGAGACTGTGTTTTTGCAGCACTCGAACTAAACGACACATATCATCTTTTGTTTGCTCCGGCTGCACTAATAGACCAGACTTGTGCGCCAAAGTTTGCGTTGCAGCCTATCACAAATAGACTGCCACATATAGTAAATAAAAACAAACAGACATGACAATTAAATGTAAATCTGCCAAGTGTTTTCCTAATTTTTGTCTGAAAAAAAAAAATACATGATTCAGAATCTGCGGCGAAACTTCTTTTCGGATGGTTGATTGGAAGCAATGGTTGTTTATAGTTTAGAATAGTGTTGTTTGTTCAGTAAATTCAATTGGATTAGCAGTGATTCAGGATATTGGATAACAACGCCCCCTCGGTAAGTACAATGTTTACATTATTTTTACCTCTTTTTAACAAATTATTTTAGAAGTTATATTATTATTTGTATTTTATTTACAACATACAGCAAAAATTCTCCTACCAACATATTCCTTGTGCTATCTCCTTTATTTTGATATATAATACAACATTTCTGCTACAATTTTAACCATTTTCATAACATTATTGCGACATACACCAATTTCCAGATTTCGGCCATTAGTTTTTTTCATTTGTGTGAAAAAGACATGGTTCAGAATATGCACCAAAACTTCCTTTTGGGTGATTTAAATGAGCAATACTGTTTATATTCTTGAAGACAAGTGGTGTTTGTTTGATTATTCAGTAAATTAAACATGATTAGCAGTATAGGAGTGTAGAAAACACATTCTAAGTGCAATGTTTACATTATTTTTACCTACTTTTGTCCAATTATTTTACAAATTATATTATTATTTTTATTTTATTTACAACCTAAAGCAAAAAATTCTCCTACCAACATATTCCTTGTGCAATCCCCTTTATTTTGATATATAATACAACATTTCTGCTACAATTGTAACCATTTTCATAACTTTACTGTGACAGACCCCACCTTCAAGATTTCAGCCATTATTTTTTGTCATTATTTGTGAAAAATACATGGTTCAGAATATGCACCAAAACTTCTTTTTGGGTTACTTTAATGCGCAATACTGTTTATATTCTTGAAGACAAGTGGTGTTTGTTTGATTATTCAGTAAATTAAACATGATTAGCAGTATAGGAGTGTAGAAAACACCTTATATGTGAAGTTTTTTAAATAATTTTTACCTCTTTAATTTCATTTGTTATTATTAAACCTCTCATTATTGTCATAATATTTGTAACCTATCAATTAATTATTAACACTGTCATGTTCCTTGTGCAATCCTCTTTAATTTGATATGTAATACAATAGGTCTTCTACCACCTTAACCATTTTAAAAGCATTATTGTAACACACCCCTAGTTCCAATTTTCTGCCATAAATGTCTGTTTGGTCACAGCCCAGTTTTTGTTTGGTAGTGAAAGAGTTAAGTAAAGATATGAACAGAGCTTCAGAAGAGGGCAAGTGCAAGGTGACAATGTGGGCTGGTTGAAGTCCTATACTAAAAGTCAACAAGATGTGTTGTTAATCTTAACTGTATCTTTCTGATTGATGAAAACTACAGTATTGGTTAGCACGAGAATAACACTACCTTAATAACCTTGTCCACAGATATAACAAGGCCTGTATGTCGAAGTCCAACTGCCTGGTCACACGTCAGACGGAAAAAGTTTTTATCACCCGTCTGTGAAACATACAAACAAATGTCATCCAATAATACACATACATCAAACATCTAGCCACATTCTAGAAGCAGTTAAGCTATCTCACTTTCTCTTACTCTCATGTTGTCTTTTCTCTAAATCTCATTTGTTTGTAAAACCCCCTCCCCCCACCTTTTCCCCTCACCTCTTTCATCCTCTTTAACCACATTTTCACCATCTCTCTCTCTCTACCTTTTTTCTTTGTCATCCAATCACTCTTTCACACATTCTTGCCCGCACTGTCTCTTCTCTTCCCCCCCCCCCTCTCTCAACATTAAACTTATATACCTCTTTGAAGTCTTCCTGTTCGATGTATAGAGTGCTGCCAAATCCAATTGTGTGAGTTCCTTTGTCATCATTTCCAGGGAAGTTAGGCACAGACACAACTTTAGGGAAGTCACTTGGCAAGTTTGATATGACAACTTTCAGGGGATGCAGTACAGCCATTGCTCTGTCAGAAATACCAAAGTTTAATCAATTCAATGGCTTGAATCTCTGAGGAGGTTAAGACTGACCAATATCTGTATCCTTTTGTACCAAGGCACATGGGTGTAAAAGGAAATGAGCAAGCAGACAGGCATCTGGGCTAGGCTGCTAGAGGGATTGGACAAGCAGTGGATTGGGCTGACATTCTGAATGCCCTCAGGGAAGTGTGACATGTAAATGATTCAAGGGATGGATGTAAACCTCCAACTTTGACCAGACTGTGATAATATTAAGTCAAACAAGGTGAAGCTAGTCAACCAACACAGCACTGGTGTCATCAGTCACAACACACTGAGGGAGCTACTCAGGAGTGAATGTGAGCACTTATGGACTAAACTGTTCAATGTGGATTGAGGATGATCTAACTAATCTTACTCAGGAATCAACCACTATGTTTGCTTAACTTCAGTTCTAACATCAGTTTATGTTGGTGTTATTCAAGGCAAAGGTAGCATTCTGTCAGGAGAATATTGTGTAAAAGATGCCAGTCCAAGGAAATCTGAGAGTGTTGAGATGTTACATACAGCACATACCACTCTATGCATGTGAATCATGGACCCTGCATACAAATATTAGAAGGCAGTGAAGATGTTTCCTCGTGGAATGCTAAGAATCCCATGAATGGCTAGGAAGTCTAATATGCAAGCACTGCAGGAGGTACATTCTCAGTGACAAATGGTTACCAAAATAAGTCAAGACAATCACCATGTGTGGTCACGTTGTGAGAAGAAAAAGCCTCAAGAACACGGTGACAGCTCATTAGGTATGTTAGAGGTCAGCAAACAGAGAAAATGCTGGATAAGTTGTTGCAAAATGGCAAAGATGTTGGTAGGTGTTCAAACTTAAGAACACAGATGATAGATTACTGTGGAGGAACTAGACTGGATGCAGTGCATGGCACTGCACATGACGATGAGTTTTCTGGTATCATGGAAACACAGATGTAATGTTCAACAAAGAATAAAATCCAATATCTGATGTTTTCCTAGCGTTGGATTCTGTTTGGGTTCATATCAATGGCATAAGTGGTTTCCCCTCATTTTTAATAGATGGTGTTGTCACTGAGGGAAAGCTTCAGCATGTATTTTGTAGACCTCAGTTTGGCTCAGTCATCATCACCCAGAAAGTCAACCAAGGGTGTTTGCTTGTTGATTTGTTCTAAGGTCACTGCTGTGGATGGCTAATTTTACCATGATCTTTTTCTGCTCTGCCAAATTTACTTTATAACAGACATTATGATAAACTCTAGTGACTCACCTCTGGGCACTAATGTTGAGAATGTCCCGCACACAAGCTTCCAGCATGGGTGGATCTATACAAGTCTGGGCCATAGTTACACCCACCTGCCATTTGGATTACAACATGATTTCAGTTTCACAAACATAAACAAATGGAGTATTGGTATCAGAGTAAGGACACCGTGCTGACAATGGCATGAGCGAGGTCACACAGAGGGTTCGATGTCAGATCTCACAGTTTGCTACAGGAGGGTAAGAATGCCCACCTATTCCTCTAAATGCCCACCTATTCCTCAGTGCTACAGGATGGTAAGAATGCCCATCTATTCCTCAGTGCTACAGGAGGGTAAGAATGCCCATCTATTCCTCAGTGCTACAGGATGGTAAGAATGCCCATCTATTCCTCAGTGCTACAGGATGGTAAGAATGCCCATCTATTCCTCAGTGCAGTCAGGCCTATAAAATGTGACAGCCCTAGCACTTCACATACAGGTCCTGGCTATGGGACTTTATATTATAGGCAGTTGTGGTGGCCTAGTGGCCAGATACTCCCCTGCTGGTTGGTGGTCATGGGTGAGATCTGCATGTGCTATCAGGCATGTAACAGGGTCCTTTATTTATTATAACCATGTCAGCTCTTGATTCCCTTGGAGTTCATATACCCAGTACCTGAGCTTCTGACAGAAGAAGGCTCAAACTGTGCACATTACCACCTCCATTCATCAACTGTGATCTCCGCTAATGAAATATCCCTCATCATCCATATTTTACAGCATCTACACCCGTGAAGCAAACAACTTATATCTACCATATTTTCTGTGACTCGTACTCAGCTTCCCTTACTGGATGTAAAATTTTAGTTTACAGTTATACCATGACTCCATAAACAGGAAAGGCTGAGTTGATTGACATTTTTTCCATTATTAGCATAAGATTATTATTTTTTTTTAAAATGTTGCATATCCCTTACAGGACGTTGCAGTCAACACCAGCATTTTTCAGCTGCTATTGATGTACTACGCAAGTTTTACGTTCAGTAGTTTGCCATTGCTTTCTGAAAGACCGGCTCATATACCCCCGTAAGTTACCAGTACAGTGCGAACCGCTGCCGATTCTTGCAGCTTCCATTTTCCCCATGTGGATATACGAGATTACGAACAATGTCATTAACCTCTTGGCCAGGGAGACCGGCATAAGATGTGATCCCCTAAAACCTGCAACGGTGGGCTCATATACCCCTGTAAGTTACCAGCGTGGCACGAACCGCTGCCGATTCTCGCAGCTTCTGTTTTCCCCAAGTGGATATACGGGATTACGAACAATGTCGTTAACCCCTTGGCCGGGGAGACGGCATAAGATGTGATCCCCTAAAACCTGCAAAGGTGGGCTTCCAGTGTATCAAGTAATAGCACTCGGCAAGAAGGTCAATGGAGAAAACAGACATGCTGGAAGGCAGCTCCTCTATCTCTTCTCTCCAAGGTTTGACAACCTTGCCTCAAGGCATAGGATATCAGCATGTGGTCTATCTACTTGATGGTAACTATGATGACAGAGATGATCAAGAGATTTATGGAGCTGATGTTTCAGGACAGTTTTGGGCTTCCTAATTCAACACAGCAACAGACAACTGAACTGCCAATCACTGTTAAATAAACACAACTACTGAGAATTACAAGTCTATTTCACGCCTAACATTTTGTAAACAATGTACCCTGATTAAAAAAAGTCCATTTTATTTGTAAATAAATAAACCATTCACAAATTATATATTTTCTTAATAGGTAAATAATGTCTATATCTGAGGTAAAGAGCCATAACATTATGGTTTTGTTTTGTATGTGGATGACATCTCATTTTTAATTTTACATCTGAAATATGGACTCAAATGCCCTTTGTAATATTAATAAACACAAAAATATCAGCTTCTTACAACCACCTATTCAATTTCCTGTCATGTGTATCGTTCATGAGGTTTATGACACTACTCGTCTGATATTCAAGAAAGAAAAACAGTCAAAGTCATGAACACTGCAAACTTGCTTATTTGCTGCAGTGCCTAACAGGGTTCAAGGCTGTTTTCTAGCCACTTAAGTAACCGATTACTGAATTTTAATGAAAATATATTGGCGGTTTTGTTCGGCAACTATTTCTTGAGTCTCCGTTTTAAGGAGGTTTAGAGTACTCGTGATGTTAAATTCCCCGATTATTTCAAGATCGAGTTAAAACAGACACCGATTACTTGATAAAGATTTTACCACCCGGTTTTGCATTCTGCATTTCTGGCAAATCGGAAACCCTTGTTATACCGGAGAATCAGGTTGTCTATTCTAAGCGGTAAGTAAACCCGTAAATACCGTTTGAGACTTACTACATTGTTATACTATGCATTATTAAAATTTAGCATCCATTTTTATGTCTAATTTGTAATTTTGGACCATTTAAGTTGACAATAAATGTCACACTGAAATTATGAAGATCACATGCTGTAATGTACTATTTAATGGCAGTTTTTCTTGTCATACTCCAGCTATGAACATTTAATATTGTTATGGAATATTAAATATTAAGAGCGACTACAATGATAATGAATGCATGTTTACATTCAAGACCCATTATTGTATGTATGTTTAATTTTTCATCATTCTACATGGACCATATCATTGTTACTTTTTCATCTTTCCAACGGGACTTCTTTTGTCAAAATGCATCTATCTACGCTGGCTGACAAGACTCGCCTGCAGTCACAGCGGTCTGATGTCACACGCGGTCTGACGTCACACTGATGACGTGAAAATGGAATTATCTGTGTGCTGTGTGTGTATATACATAAACCACCAGAGTTATGTTCCCTTGAGTCAGACAGGCCGCTGAATTATCTCCCTTGGCGACAGTGTAAACCGATAGTTGTGTGAGTGTGTAGGTAGGGTCACAACTAGTGAAAGGTCAAAATCGTTTTTCTTCTATATGTCCCTTTTAAATCAAAAACTTACACACACACACACAGACAAATTAATATCTTGGCTTAAAATTGACCTACAGACTTGAATAAGGTACCGTTGGATTTGTTTTTTTCAAGAGCTATCCAACTATGCAGGTTATATAATTAAAAAGCAAGTTAGAAAAAGTTACTAAAGTGGCTACTGTTTTCAGTGTCAACTTACAATAAAATACTCAATACACATGCTGCTTATAGAGGATACCATACCTGGGCTGTTTCAATCTCTTTTTCACCCACTTAAAGTCAGGAACAGTTTTCTTACTTCTTATTTTCATATGAAATCTATTTTAAGTAACTACCAATACTGCACTAAGCACCACTGCTGGGGTGGTTCTGATCAGAGGAAACAGAGGTCACTTGTTTAACAGTTGTCATGAAGTGTATTCAAACTTATTTATTTTGCCTCCGAGAGATAAGAAGTCCTTTCCTAACCAGTTTTGAACCTAGACTTCCTGATGAGTGAAACTGGTGTAGTAACCCCTCAAGCATCTGCTCCCTGATTTTTACATAATTTGATATTATTTCACGTGTTTTTATTATTTAATTCACTTGCACATTTGCACATGTTCACTTACTTTACTTTTCCAGATCATTTTTCACACATCCTATTTATATATTATTTCATGTCTTTATTTTGTTAATAGTGGTTTTGATCCCGGCCGAATGAATCTCTGGTCCAGACATCTGTTCTGTATTGCTATGTTTCTATTTCAATTAACTTGTACTAAACTTTCTTTTTCATCTTATTTTCTTAACCTCAATAAGCTATGGTAGCCTAATGAATTCAACATGACATACCAGCGTAAAGCCTGGCTTTAAACCACTAGGTACAGAATGTTGTGTTTTCTGATCATCCCCTGGAAAGAAGTGGGTGGCGGCTTGGGAATTCGACACCACACTGCAGTTGCTGTACTATAACTTAGTCACTCCAACCACATAGTACTGTAACTTAGTTACTCCACCACATAGTACTGTAACTTAATCACTCCACCACATAGTACTGTAACTTAGTCACTCCACCACATAGTACTGTTACTTAATCACCCCACCACATAGTACTGTAATTAGTCACTCCACCACATAGTACTGTAACTTAGTTACTCCACCACATAGTACTGTAACTTAATCACTCCACACATAGTACTGTAACTTAGTCACTCCACCACATAGTACTGTTACTTAATCACCCCACCACATAGTACTGTAACTTAATCACCTCACCACCATAGTACTGTAACTTAATCACTCCACCACATAGTACTGTAACTTAGTCACTCCACCACAAAGTACTGTATTTAGTCACTCCACAGATAGTACTGTAACTTAGTCACTCGCCAACATAGTACTGTAACTTAGTCACTCCACCACATAGTACTGTAACTTAGTCACTCCACCACATAGTTTCTGTGATTTAAAAACACCCTCACCTCATAGAACACAGACCTGATTCAAGACTGGTGATCGTGTGAGACAGCAAACTAGACTACCCTTGCTTATCAGCAAGTGACATAATGATGATGACCCCATAGTACTACTGACTTAGTTACCCCACCACACAGTTCCGTGACTTCAGTCACTTCACATATCCATGTCATTATCCGTCACAGGATTATAAGTCATGGCATTATCTGTCATGGCATTATCTATCATGGGTTTACCTGTAACTGTTTAGCCCTTACCTTAGCACAGAAATAGTTGATGGCCTCTGCTGGAAATCCTCTCCTCCTCAGAGCTGTCAGTGTGAACAAGCGAGGGTCATCCCAGTCCCTGCACAGTTGAGGACAAAGACATGTCAACTGCAATTCTGCCCATCAGGGTGAGAAAGGGAGAGAGAGAGAGAGAGAGAGAGAGAGAGAGAGAGAGAGAGAGAGAGAGAGAGAGAGAGAGAGAGAGAGAGAGAGAGAGGGGGGGTAGGGTTGAAGAGAGGATGGAGAATAAGAAATAGAGATACAGGGAGAAAGTAAAGGAGCAGAAATATTTGAGAGAAAGAGTGGTAGGAAGAGACAGCAGAGAGAAAGAGGAGATATATGATTATGATGAAGTATCAATGTCACTGCACATTGGACAAATCTATTAGCACTCAAGCTCCCCCAGGAGAAATACAAAGGTGCCGATGACGACTGACCCTGTTGCACAAAACCTATCCAGATGCCAGTGTTGTTATTGCCTGTGGCTACATCAACTAGCTACATGCTCATTCTAGCCACTGCCCTACAACTGTCACCCACACTATTATACATTTCATCATCATGTGCCTTGCCAAATGTTTATGGCATTCATGTCTCTCCTGAGATCTCAGCACTGGGTGTTCTGGACCAATTCTATTTTTTTTTTTGGCGCTCGCACGCTTTGAACTCAAGCGTAGTCCATACACACTACTTTTAGTAGTCTCATCATCTTGTCTCATCTGGTTCCTCTTGTACTTTGTGGTGTCGAGATGAAGCATAAACAGTGGGAGAGTGCCCGTTCATGGGCTTCATGTATTATGCTTATCATGTTTTCTTCAAGTAGTGCTGGACTGAATTTTGCTTGTGGATTAGCTTTCACTTTTAACAGTGTCCCACGTCATCAGGCGAACCCACTCCAATTTCAGAGGTACTTGTAATTTACGTCCCCAAGTCAAGGACGAAAGGTCAACATTTTAGACCAACTGTCCGGTGTATGGGTTGAACCCCCTAACCTCGGCATCAGCACATGGATGTTTAAGAACATGCGTTCTTATCCATTCAGCCATGCTGACCTCCGATCAATTCTTACATGCCACAGTCTCAGACCATCAAGCAACATTTCTCTAGGTGTCATAAATGCTAAAATAACCGTGCCCATCAATTTTGACACTTAATGCCATAAAATCAAAAATAAAATGTGTCAGTTGATCTTGTCTGTTAATGCTTTCAAATTGTGAAGACAAAATGTACCTGACATGTGCCTCTTTAATCAACTTGGCAATCTTCCTCTTTGAGACCACGGTGTAGCTGAGATTCAGCCGTCCATACTCCCACTGAACCGGACAATACATGTCCAACACATTGCACAGCCAGTAGTAAGAAGAGCGTCTGTGAATCAAGATATATTGTTATGTTACAAGTGGACACACTGCCTGGTCATTTGACTTTCTTGGCTAGACATTTTCAAGACAGTCAGATGCAGGTTTACCTACATCAGTTTAACGGTGTTGCAATATAGTAAACCAAAAAATAAAAGAAGTTCACTTTATGCAAGGAATGAATTCTTTCCCTCTCTCTCTCTCTCTCTCTCTCTCTCTCTCTCTCTCTCTCTCTCTCTCTCTCTCTCTCTTTCTCTCTCTCTCTCTCTCTCTCTCTCTCGATTGATTTATGAACCGACATCACAGCATTCGGGGCATTCCCATAAGTGCTCCGTCCCCATCCTCAGCAGCTAGCGAAGAGTTCCAACACCAATTGTACCAGTAGCAATCTGATTATATGTCCGTCTCGCTTTTCCTCTGAGCGTCAAGCGTCGGCCAGATCCCCTCGTCACTCCTCGCTGCCACATTCTTGCCAGACCATGGTGATACATTTGCTCCTCCGAGGTGTACACATGCTCCCACAAGGCCGCTACCACGTGTGCCTTGCCATGCATCAATACTCCACCAAGCCTTGCAGAGCCAGCCAATCTGTCCGCTTGTTCATTCCCCAGCACACCAGCATGTGCCCGAGAAAAGATCCAGACGATGTTTGCCACCCGTGACTTCCCTAAGTCACAAGCACTGCATTTTTATGAAAACAGTAAATTAAAGCTAACATAGATAAATCATTATGTTCCATATTAATAAACATAGGCGGTCATAGTTCACCACTCACATGATCACCAGAATTTCAGAAATGATCTGTGTTCTTTCCCTTATTATGCCACGTGGGCAAGGCATCAAATTATTTATTGCTTTATCCTCCCCTAGCTTTATTCCCCAACAAATTTGCCAGCTGTCACTAAGTTTTCAAGTATATTTGGTCTCATAACAAGGTGAAATAATTGTGACTGTCTATGTCTAATTTCTCTAATAAATGTATGGCTTTTATCTGTTTCTTGAAGGACTGCCTCATTTGTTTTTCTATCTGTTCTGGTATATTTTGCATCTTCCTCAGAAAACCACAATGTCCTTACCCTCAGATGTTTCTGAGCTTGTCTGCTTACTGTCCATGTTTCATCTGCGTATAACATGTTAGGTTCTACATAGAACTTGAATATTCTTTTTCTCAATGCTATTGACACATTTTATTGGCAAAGATGTTTTCCATCTTGCAAAAGGCTAGCTTCACCATTTTTAACATATCACTCCCATGTACATCAAGCTTTCTGGCTGTCCTTAAACTCATTCTGTGGAAAATATGTGGTGATTGTCCCTTGCCTTCCACATTCATATATAGAATTTTCATGCTATCAATATTCACATATATATCTCGAGACCACTCAGCTGAGTTCAACCCCGCGAGCTGTTAGAGGCAGACACTGTAGAGCTGTACCTTTAAGCTACCTCCTTCATTACATTTCATATTGACAATTAAATTGGCACACTTACAGTCTCGAGAGCTTATTTTTAGGCCAAAAATTACTCAGAAATATTAAACGAACACCATTGTACACATGACATTCGCAGAAAATACATGGGCATTTTCTCAATAACATGTTTCCAAACAACGTCATACCTGGACTGAAACTCCTTGGTGCACAATGAATGGGTGATGTTTTCTATAGAGTCACACAAGCAGTGAGTGAAGTCATAGGTCGGGTAGATGCACCTGGGATAACAAGTCATGGCTAAATGATTTAAAACTAGCACTAGCTAATGCAATGCCATTGGTCAGGTATGTACATAAAATCACTGCTTACTTAATTAAAACTAGCTACTGCAATGTGTTACACATCTGTACAATTTCATGCCAAAGAAAGTTACTGACTACAGACCTTCTGTGACATTTTGATTGAAAAGATCAGTTTTAACTACATGTGAATGAAGTGCAACCCTTCTTTTTGTTTTATCTATCATCTCCCAAAGGAGCACAGACCAACCATCTCACACCAATCCCTTCTATAGACCAGTACTGGTTTGATGTTAAAAGTCAAATGTTCTAAGTTTGGTTCTAAACTTAGTTTCCTTTGATGGCAAACATTTTCTAGTGATATGAGGGCTCCTCTTGCTTTGTGTATTATAAATGAACATCTTGATCTGTTCTCCCAACTTTATCTACATTGCTACCTAAATATCTGTAAGATTCTACCTCTTCAAGTGAGGATTCACCAAGGGAAACTGGGTTATCCTTTGCATGATTTATTCTCGTTACCTTTGTCTTGCCGCTAGGATGTTTTAGACCTGACTGATGTGACCTCTCATTTGTGTTTAATTATGATTTGATGCGTGGAACTAGAGAACAATGTCTTCAGCAAAGTCCAGATCATCAAGCTGCTCTGCCAGAGTCAAATGAATTCCATTTCTAACGGTAGTTATTGTTGTCTTCATAATCCAATCAATCATTGATGAAAAAAAAAGTACAGGTGAAAAAATGCACTCCCGCTGCAATTCCGTTCTGATTTCAAATGCATCTGCTAGTTTACTCTTATGAAGAACTCTGCATTTCGCGTCCTCATGTGTTGCCTTTATTAAATTAATAGTCTTCTGTAAGATCTCATCAAATTCCTACGAATGTCGTAAAAGGTCCTTTTATAGTCCTCAAATCCAAAATAGAGCAGTGAATTTATTTCAGCACATTGCTCTATTATTATGAGTAATGTGGCTATCTGGTCAATGTAGGATCTGTTGGATCAGAAAAAGGGAGCAGTCCATAGATTCAGAACTTTGATGACCTCCACACAAATAGCAGTTAGATTTCAGCACAGTGCCAACAGCTCTGATAGTGTACTTTGCTTATGTTTCCAGAGCCAGGCTGTTGGTTAGTGATTTCTGCTTTTATTCACATGTGTCCCAATACTAATGGTACCAGTTGAAACCTGATGTGTCCGTCTGGTCTTTCCTTGGAGAGCTGAGGGTTGCCTGGATCCTCTGGCCACACCATTCTCTAAGGCAATTATGATGTACCTGTTCTTCCACACTATACACATGATTACAAATGGTTTTGTGAGTCCGTTACAATTGCTTGGTCCACCGAAGACTATAGCAGCAATGGACATAGAGCAAAGAATGTTTTCACACTCTATCAACATCTGATCATCTCAGTAACTGAGTATGGATTAGTACTGCTCAGCGTCATCAAAGAGTCAGCTAGTGAAACTAGAGTGATATAGAATGAAGCTATGCAGGTGATCCTGGGATGCACAAGGGACACACCGATAGTGTCTGATACATATCCTAGCTTTGCCAATGATTGGGGACAGATTCAAGGTGCTGCAATCTAAGTCATATCTCTGAGTGGCCGCAGACAAGGATTGTCTTCTGCGTGAAGCTCTGGACATAGATATGGGCCACAGGCTAATAAGAGGAAAATCATGGATGGCTCAGGCCGAAGAAACAAATAAGTGTATATGCTTTAAAAAAATGGGAGAGGAGAGGAATGGATCAGAATGCTAGAAGAAATGTCAGACCTGCTCAAGATCCTAATCACACTAGATCAAGAATGTAGGAACTAGTCAGCAGGCAGTACTGAATGATAGGTGCAACTACTGATACACGATAATTCACGCCCAGGTGATGTACCAACTACACGGAAGGTGCTAAGGGACAAAAGAAGACCCTGGGAGTTCAAAGTGAAGGTTAAAGAATAGTGGTTATTACAGAAGAGCCTGGCATATATCACATCACAATATCTAGTCTTAGAATGGAGGTGGGGGGAGTCACTGCAGCATTCCGTGGGCTGGAGGATAAACAGCACACACGTCATGATTGTAATGGACTCCCAGAGCCTGGATGGGTTTGACAATGAAGCAAGGTTTCCTCTTACAGCACCAATATTCCACTCTGTAGGCAACATGTGATGAACATATGAACCAAATTGTCATTCAGTAGGGTTCTTGTGAGATTGGACAGACAATTTATTGTAATAATTCTAGCACCTTCAATCACATGCGTGTCTAAATATGAGCCTTCAAGAAAAGAAATGTTTTTGGGCTGTTTCTTGCTGGTCTGACAGCATCATTACATGTGAATACCTTATGTCACAAACCAAAAAGCAGCATGCACTCACCATTTATCTCCCGTCCTGTGATGTGGAGTAAATTTAATGCGGTAAGCCACTGGATCCTTTTTCCCCTCTTCTAATGTTGTCTTCATACGAAGCGTTGCTTCTCCTTCTGATATCTTTCCTTTTTTCATGTCCTGACAATATAGACATCAAACACACACACACACATGTATATATGTTTCACATGACTTAATTTTATTAGCACAGCTACAAATGTCTGTCAGTAATTAAATCTAATACAGTAATAACTTCCTGGTTAAAATAATTGCTACGCATTAGTGATGGAGTGAAAAAAACTTAAAGCTTCTGTGATGTGGTGTTTCACATGATGCAAAGATTAAGCTGACTGGACAGAAATGCGATCAAATAAACAAATTCTTAAAGTAGGTAACTAAAGCAAAGGACCCTTTGCATTTGACATGCCTTGACACACATTCACCATATCTGTATAGACTAACTGGTATCTGACAGGTGATGTGGTTGGTCACTATCTCAGCAGTCATCTTTACTTGACACACATTCACCATATCTGTATATTCATTGGCACCTTGCCGTCTTGACAGACGATAGTTTGTGCTTTAAAAAGGCATAATAACTTTTAACTATGGCGGTAGCGAGTGTGACTGATAAGGCCAATTTGCGCTGTAAATGTCCGTTCACAGTGGGTGCATGTGAACACGTGGTCATTTCCACCATCATGCACCATCTTACGTCTCAAACGCTTGGTGTGTGACTTTTCTGCAATAATTTTCTCCTTTGACTTTATTCCATTTCTGATATTTGCCCTCCATGCAACACGTTCAGCGGCGACTTGCTCCCAATGTGCATTATCAATGCCTGTATCAATCATGTCCCGCTTACACACATCTTTGTATCGTAGTAGAGGCCGACCCTGAGATCTCTTACCCATCTGTAATTCACCAAAAAAGATATCCTTTGGTATTCTACCATCATCCATCCTCCTAAGATGTCCTATCCATCTAAGTCTACGAAGACTGAGCATGGAATAAACTGTCACACAACCTGATCTTTCCAATACTTCAGTATTTGTGATTTTGTCTTGCCACTTAATACCAAGAATTCTTCGCAGACACCGCATATGAAAGCGGTTTAAGTTGTTCTCTTGGTGTGAGTAAGTTGTCCAGGTTTCACTGCCATAGAGAAGAGTACTAAGGACACAGGCTTGATAGACAAGGACTTTTGTTTTGGCAGTAAGCTTCCTGTTCTCCCAGACTCTTTTTCTTAACCTGTTCATTGTTGTTGCTGCCTTACCAATCCGGATGTTGATTTCCTGATCTAGGGATAATTTGCTATTTACCACTGATCCTAGATATGTAAAATGGTCTACTATCTCTAGTTCGGCGTCGTCAATAAAGATTGATGGTACCCCATGTGCACCTTGTGACATAATCTGTCTTCTTTTTGCTAATTGTTAAACCAAATTCAGAACAAGCATTGGAGAATGCAGATAGTAGACATTGCAATTCTTCCTCAGAGTGGGTCGTAACTGCAGCATCATCTGCAAAAAGCAACTCTCTGATCAGTACCCTCCTAATTTTGGTCTTAGCCTTCAATCTCTGAGCATTGTAGAGGCCGCCATCTGAGCATGAGTGAATGTATATACCACCATCCTGATCATGAAATGCATATTTCAGTAGAAGTGAAAAGTATATTCCAAAGAGGGTGGGAGCTAGTACACAACCTTGCTTAACTCCACTCTTGATTTCAAACTCTTCAGAAGTTGCACCATCAAACTTGATTATACCCTTCATGCCTGTGTGGAACGATTCCACAATGGACAGAAGAGTTGGTGGGCAGCCAATCTTCTTTAGTGCCTTGAACAGACCCTCACGACTGACCAAATCAAATGCCTTTGTGAGGTCGATGAAGGCAATAAACAGTGGTTGATTCTGTTCACGGCATTTTTCTTGCATTTGTCGCAATGAGAATATCATATCAGTGGTAGACCGGTTCTGTCGAAAGCCACACTGTGATTCGGGGTAGACTTGATCTCCTAGGACTTGAAGTCTGCGCAGAACAATTCTGGCAAATACTTTTCCAACAATACACAGAAGTGAGATACCCCTATAGTTGTTGCAGTCGCTCCGATCGCCCTTGTTCTTGTACAGTGTTATGATGCTTGAATCTTTGAAATCCTGTGGGACTTGTCCTTCACGCCAGCATAGCTCTATTAGCTGGTGGATCTGTATAGTGAGTGTGTCTTGCCCACTCCTGATAACCTCTATTGGAATCCCATCCTTACCTGGAGCCTTGCCAGATGCAAGTTCATTTATAGCACACTTAACTTCTGTTAATATCTGACAGGTGATGTGGTCACTATCTCAGCAGTCATCTTTACTTGACACACATTCACCATATCTGTATAGACTAACTGGTATCTGACAGGTGATGTGGTCACTACCTCAGCGGCCATCTTTACTTGACACACATTCACCATATCTGTATAAACTAACTGGTATCTGACAGGTGATGTAGTCACTATCTCAGCGGCCATCTTTACTTGACACACATTCATCATATCTGTATAAACTAACTGGTATCTGAGAGGTGATGTAGTCACTATCTCAGCGGCCATCTTTACTTGACACACATTCACCATATCTGTATAAACTAACTGGTATCTGACAGGTGATGTAGTCACTACCTCAGCGGCCATCTTTACTTGACACACATTCACCATATCTGTATAAACTAACTGGTGTCTGACAGGTGATGTAGTCACTATCTCAGCGGCCATCTTTACTTGACACACATTCACCATATCTGTATAAACTAACTGGTATCCGACAGGTGATGTAGTCACTATCTCAGCAGTCATCTTTACTTGAGACACATTCACCATATCAGTATAGACTAACTGGTATCCAACAGGTGATGTAATCACTATCTCAGCGGCCATCTTTACTTGAGACACATTCACCATATCTGTATAGACTAACTGGTACCCAACAGGTGATGTAGTCACTATCTCAGCAGTCATCTTTACTTGACACACATTCACTATATCTGTATAGACTAACTGTTATCTAACAGGTGATATGGTCAATAGCACAGCGGCTTGACCACTTTGCCACAGAGACTTCCATGGAGACATGGCACAAAGAATGACAGATTAAGACCATTGCTCAGATGTCAGTGCACAGAATATCAACAGACAATGTGAGGAGTCCTACAAAGACCACCAAACAACCATAAAAACAGACAAACTACAATGCTTTGATCTTCTGTCATGATATAAACCTGGGTGTCCAAAACTGTGCAGTTGCCAGAAACAGAAAAAGAAAAAGATTTTTTTTTAAAATGTGTTGCACAGATAACATTCACACAAGGACAGGAAACCCTCCAGCAGAAACTGAAATGCTGGCAAGAGGTAAACATGTGTGGAAACTATAGTATGTCCCACAAAGAATGCCTTCATTCACAATCAATTATTTTGAAAACTGTCTGTTGCATCTTTATGAAATTTTTCCAGCCGTCTTATATTTACCCCCACCCAAGGAATATGTCTTTGATAGGTCCAAAAGCAACTTAAATCATGCAAAGCGGCGACATTTCTTTGATGTTTTGCTGAACAACTAGTGATTTCTCGCTAACAAATTTATGTTTACAGTAATGGAAGCCCCGCCAATTCAGATGACACAATGAAAGAACTAGCTTAAAAGTTGACAGGGTCGGCTGCATTGCACCGGGTTTTTATCCCATATGGCTCAGTTTCTTTCCACAGCGCGGAAAGCGTCGCACAAAGCACAAACTCTGTAGCTCCAGCGACGACCCTCTGGAGTCTCCGAAAAAATGCACTCGTGAAATGAAGGACGCGGCCCGGAATCGAACATACAACCTTCGGAGCCGAGTCAGAAGGCTTGATCACTTCACCGCGGAGAATCCCGAGAGGGGTGCAATGTGTAATATTAGTAAGACAGAGAATTTACAGAGGCATGGGGTAAATAATTTGTAAATTAACAGGAAAGTAGAAGGAATATATTTCTTACCTTATTTTTCATTTCCTTCTCGTTTCTTCAGCTGCTGGTTAATAAAGTGTACACAAGTATTCATGTTAGCTTTTTATATCGAGTTCGTGAAAGCTTCCAAATAGCTGTGTGCTAATGTGCGTATGGAGTGACTAGAAATGATACCGCAATTTAGTCATCATGTTTCCATTTTTAAGGATCTGTTCAGCTGACTGTGTAGTTTGTTCACACGTACACATGGGTGACAGACCCGCTTTGAGTCTTCGTGAAAGATTGTCTACTCTGCTGTTTACCGTTCAGAGACGGAACATGATTACCTGTTTTGCACTATGAAAATAGTTGTCAGTGTCTCTGTAGTGGCTTTCTTCTTAACAAGTTCTATAGGGTTTAAATGAGATTGATACGGCGGAAGTCTCAAGCACCTATGGCCATGCTCTTCTATCAACTTGTCGATTTGAAATCTTGCTTTTTTTGCACCTGTTTTACAAGGGACAACAACTGTAGCTTGAAATATGTTTCTGGAAATGGTATATTTTCCCTTCGGAGCCATACCTTAATTGCTTCCTTTGTGCTCGATGCCGTAGGTATTTTGTCTTCTTTGGCAACAACATTGTGATATGATGCATTGTCCATGATTAGACAAGACGGTCTATCACGGGATGGAAGTACTGTATTCTCGAAGCCAATCTCTAAATACATTACCATTCATCTCATTATGATAATCCCTATTGTCTGTATGCTTCGATACGAACACGAACCCAGCATTCTGTAGTAAGCCATTATGAGTACTACCAGCATAGGCTATGACCAAACGCTGTCCTTTACTACTGGGCACATAACGCTTTATCTTTCCATCCATTGATTGCCATTCCTTTTCACTTGTGTGGTGCGTATTGATCCACGTCTCATCCAAATTTTCTTTGCGCATTTCCCTTATTTCACGTAGGTATCTGCTTCTCAAGGCTCCTAAATGCGGTTGCTCGCAAAGAATATTTCTACCGGCCTTGTACTTTCAAAAAGTGAAGATAATGTCCTTATAATTTTCCACAAAGTTGTTCTGGATAGCTCTATGTTGTTGTTCTTTCTCAACCAAACCCTAAGTTTTCTTACAGTCACTGTTTCTTTGGCATCCAGCATTTGTATCATGCTGGATAATCCTGGATATAAAATCCTAAATTTTTATAATTTTAGGAGTCTCCGTGGCCTTTTGACTCGGGCTCCAAAGATTGTGGGTTCGATTCCGGGCCGCATCCTTCGGTTCACGAGTTAAATTTTTCGGAGACTTCTGTGGGTCGTCGCTAAAGCTGCGGAGTTCGTGCTTTGTGCGATGCTTTCCGCGCTGCGGAAAGAGACCGAGCCATATGGGATAGAACCCAGTGCATGGAAGTCGACCCTGTTGACTTTTTAAAGCATTTTTATAATAGCTCGCCTTATGACATCTTTGTCAAAGCTGTCTACAATAATCTTTCTACCTACCGTTTTGTTACTGCGTGGTGGTTTAATTTCAGATTCTTGCACCCATCGACTCAAACCCAATGCATACACTGTTCTTTTTTCGTAATTTGTAATAGCATAAAACAGTTTCCTGCGATCAGCTTCTTGACAAAAATATGTGTACAACTTCATAGCGATTCTTGAAGTGTACAATTTCGCATTAGATCCCATTGAAAAATATTCACACATTTCAATGTTAGCGATAAGTGGTAAGATTTTTTTTTAAAAAAAAACATATTAATCAGGTTTCATGAAATAACCCACATTTTGAGACACCTCTGAACAGTCCTTGTTTGGACAATGCGGGGGGGTTGGCATAAGGCCAATCCCTTCAAAACACGTACAATATTCAACATTGAGCGCTGATTGTCTGGCTATTGTCTGGCTGAATTTCATCTCAGACCCGGAAAATATATACCGCATATAAACAAACTTTGAAATCTGCTGTAAAATCTCCAGAACAAAAAAAAATTTTTTGGGGTGGACATAATGATAAGGTTATATACTAAATCTCATGATTTTCCCTCAGTTGGTTACTGAGATATGGATGTTTATATTGAGGCAAACAAATGTGGACATACTATAGTCAGAGAAGAGCAACAAAGAAGACTGAGTTTTACATCTTAAGTTTGATGCACCAAAATTTAGGTCATCAGAGCCCTGATACGGTATTGTATCTATCAGAAAGAGGTTGTTGTAGAGATGTCCTCCTGACCCGGCACAGGAGTACCATCTCTACAGGGCAAACTCATGTAACAGCCGTGTGCAGGGCCGGTATTGGAACTTCATATCTGCAGAGAGGAACGGCAGTCTGTGGAATGATGGCCTAGCAGAGGCCCTAGCAGTGGATATACTTTATCATGAAGAGATGTCCTAAGGTCTTGCTCAGTGTGAACTCTGATCCTGTTACCTCAGTGGCCCTATTTAGAGTGCAGTTAGGGCCCTATACAGAGTGCAATTGGGGCTCTATGCAGGGTGCAACTGGGACCCTATGGGGCCCAATACACAGTGCAACTGGGGTCCTATACAGAGTGCGGCTAGGGCCTTATATGGAATGCAGCTGGTAGAATGATATTCCTGTTATATACACTCTAGACTATGGCAGAAGGAAGGAATTGCAAGCTAATCAGTTTATATTAATGTGATATTTTGTACATATGGGCTTAACATTATATCATCAATACACATTGATTAATGACACATCTTACTGCTCATGCACATATATTGTCTTCAGTGACATCTAAATGCCACATCTGTATGTAGTTATAAAATGCTGAATGTAGAGCTAACAGAGCATCTTAATTTTAATTAACTTCAGAAGAATTTGCACTCTATCACAGCACTGAAGTCCTCACCTCAAACAGCTGAAGGGACTCATGGATGGGTCTATTTCTCCATGGTGAGTCTGGAGGATTGAACCCCTTCAGCATGTCTGCAGGCATGTGGCATACATAGGCATGGCCTCGCTTGATGAGTTCTACTGCACACTCATAGAGCCGGTCAAAGTTGTCTGAGGCATAAGTTACTTTGAATGGTTTATATCCTTCAGTAAAGGAAAAAGAGACAGGAAACTTTATTTTTAAAATTTCCACACACACAAAAAAAGAAACAAATCAACAAAATTAATGTAATACATGAGAATAAATGTGCAATTACCAGAATACATGTATAAACACCACAATACATGTAAATGAGCAATACATATATCCACACCACAATGCATTTACAATCATCACAATATGCAAACACTACAATAAGTGCCACACCACAATAAACAACTATACAAACATCAAAATTCACATACAAACACCACACACTTGCACATTCAATGACAAGTACATACATACATACAAAAACCACAATACAAATACAAACCAGAATAAACATACAAATACCACAAAGTATATACAAATCTTACAATACACATCTTATAGCCCATTCAATGTGGTGTGGTCATGTCTGTCCAGTTCTCTGTCTGTCTGCTGCTAATCATTTCTGATACTGACGATCCTCCATGCCATGTTGTCAAACTGTCCAGCATCTTCTCTCTTGGTCTCCCCCTGCCTCTCTTCCCCTCCTACCTTCCCATTGTGATGACATACTCCGGCTTTCCCCTTTTCAAGACATGCTCAAACCAGTTCTCTGTGAATCAACTTCTTTCAAGATATCTTCATTTGTATTTTTTCATAGTGTTCTCATGATTCTTCTATGAAATCACATTTGTGCAGCCTCCTCATAATTCCTCACTTGTCTGCTAATTGTCCATGATTCGCTTCCATACATCAGAACTGATTCAATATAACTTTTAAGAACTCTTTTCCTCTCCTCAAATGACAAAGATAAATTGCAGAGAATATTCTTCATCTTGTGCAATGATGCCTTTGCTTGAGCTTTTCTAAATTTAACTTTCTTAATACATCTCTCATCTGCTGTTATTGAAGTATAATGTTTCTTTGTAACAACCATTACTACTGTTTTTCTGTAGCGATTATAACTATCATTTCTTGTAACTGTATTTCAATGATACAATATACATACAAATAGCACAATGCATGCACAAGAAACAAAGCATCCTGTCTAAACTCATTAAGAGGAAACCACAATGGCAAAAGATCATGTAAAGAGTTTACCCAGCCACTCCACCATGTCTCTGATGCCAAGGAAAAATTTCTCCTCCTCTTTCTCTGGGTTTGTGTCATCATAGCGAAGGTAACAGTTCCCTCCCATGGCCTGTGGGATGAAAACAAGTGATGATGGTATATAACTGGCAGCTTTTTGATGGATTGTCAGTTTTTTTGCCATAGCAACATCACATTTAACTTGTACATGCCATCAGGATCTTCAGACAGAATAGGATGCTATGGACTGAGGACATAACGGACTCAACAGCCACATGTACACAAAGCTAAATACAGGTTCTAGAGCAATGTGTACATGTGAGCAAGCAGCTAAGACTGCAGAACATATACTAAAACACTGTACCAAATACAGCTCAGAACTGTCTATTTTATGGCCAGATGAAATAACTTAAGATGTCAAACTCTATGGAAGCTTGCAAGAATTGTAGAAGAATGCACTTTAGATACAGGCTGATTCCAAGCAAATAACAAGAAGACAACAGCCTTATATGATCATCACAAATTTCAATAACAACAGACATTTATACAGCAGTCCTAAGATGACAAATGACCAATCATCATGACATCAATGCAATAATTAGACATTTCAGATAACAGACATTTTGCAAAAATACTTCTTGTTCATATATTATCATCTGTAATTGAAGATCAAACACTATACGGAATTACAAATTCAATATTTTCACGGGTTATCAAACAGCTGGAGTCCATACAAGCATACGAAGGTTCATTATTTGTTATCAACTTTATGTTAACTTTCAATAAAATTATCGCTGACCTTGCCCAAGTTTGTGTGCAATAATATGGTGCTCTGTACACATATTATTATTATCATGTTAAGAATGGAACACTTTTACAAAACTGAACACATTATTCGTTATTTTCTTTCACCTCAAAAACCAAAACAAACACAGTCTCAACTAATAATTTGAAGCAACGAAAGAAAGACAGACAGACAGACAGACAGACAGACAGACAGACGGGCGGGCAGACGGATGGACAGACAGACAGACGGACAGAAAGAAAGAAAGAAAGAAAGAAAGAAAGAAAGAAAGAAAGAAAGAAAGAAAGAAAGAAAGAAAGAAAGAAAGAAGAAGAAAGAAAGAAAGGTAATGGCACATAAATATTATTCCCTGTGAAACACTCACCTTGGCATATCCAAAGTTGAAATTGATGGCTTTAGCGTGACCGATGTGTAAAATTCCATTAGGTTCTGGGGGAAACCTTGTGAACACCTGCAGGACAACAGACAACTTTCTTCACTACTCAACTTACAAACAACACTACACATTAAACACTACAACATGTCACATATAAGAGGATGTAACTCTGATGAACAGTATGTGAGGCTGGAATTGTAATGTGTGTGTCCGATTATAGTTGCCATAATTATGTGAGGCTGGAATTGTAATGAGTGTGTCTGATTGTATTTGCCATAATTATGTGAGGCTGGAATTGTAATGAGTTTGTCTGATTGTAGTTGCCATAATTATGTGAGGCTGGAATTGTAATGAGTTTGTCTGATTGTAGTTGCCATAATTATGTGAGACTGGAATTGTAATGAGTTTGTCTGATTATAGTTGCCATAATTATGTGAGGCTGGAATTGTAATGAGTGTGTCTGATTGTAGTTGCCATAATTATGTGAGGCTGGAATTGTAATGAGTGTGTCTGATTGTAGTTGCCATAATTATGTGAGGCTGGAATTGTAATGAGTGTGTCTGATTGTAGTTGCCATAATTATGTGAGGCTGGAATTGTAATGAGTTTGTCTGATTATAGTTGCCATAATTATGTGAGGCTGGAATTGTAATGAGTTTGTCTGATTGTAGTTTCCATAATTATGTGAGGCTGGAATTGTAATGAGTTTGTCTGATTGTAGTTGCCATAATTATGTGAGGCTGGAATTGTAATGAGTTTGTCTGATTGTAGTTGCCATAAATATGTGAGGCTGGAATTGTAATGAGTTTGTCTGATTATAGTTGTCATAATTATGTGAGGCTGGAATTGTAATGAGTGTGTCTGATTGTAGTTGCCATAATTATGTGAGGCTGGAATTGTAATGAGTTTGTCTGATTATAGTTGCCATAATTATGAGAGGCTGGAATTGTAATGAGTTTGTCTGATTGTAGTTGCCATAATTATGTGAGGCTGGAATTGTAATGAGTTTGTCTGATTGTAGTTGCCATAATTATGTGAGGCTGGAATTGTAATGAGTTTGTCTGATTGTAGTTGTCATAATTATGTGAGGCTGGAATTGTAATGTGTGTGTCTGATTGTAGTTGCCATAATTATGTGAGGCTGGAATTGCAATGAGTTTGTCTGATTATAGTTGCCATAATTATGTGAGGCTGGAATTGTAATGAGTTTGTCTGATTGTAGTTGCCATAATTATGTGAGGCTGGAATTGTAATGAGTTTGTCTGATTGTAGCTGCCATAATTATGTGAGGCTGTGACTGCAACAATATGTTTGCCTGGTTGTAGCCGTTGTCATGAGTAGTGTGTCTTCTAATCCTGAACTCTTACTGAGAAGAATACTCAATGTGTCAAGAAGGAAGAAATGAAGAAATAAGGACTAAAGTGGGGGTTATAGCAGTGATAGATTTTATCAGAAGGCAGCAAGTCACATGGTTTGGCCATGTAACTAGATTACCAACTAACAGTATACCACAACAAGCAATGATATACAGACCAAATGGAAGCAGAAGGAGAGGCCGGCCACATAAATGATGGACAGATGGAATAGCAGAGTCCATGGGAAATCTCGATACATGAAGTCCATAAATGGGCACTCTCCCACTGTTTATACTTCACCTGGACATGGCAAGGTACAAGAGGAACAAGATGAGATGATAAGACTTCTATGAACATCAAACAATACATGTGGTTATTTATCAATTGACATTAGTATGTGAGGCTATAATTGTTCTCTCCACTCTCTCATACACAACACATATATAATTGTTCTCTCCACTCTCATACACAACACATATATAATTGTTCTCTCCACTCTCATACACAACACATATATAATTGTTCTCTCCACTCTCTCATACACAACACATATATAATTGTTCTCTCCACTCTCATACACAACACATATATAATTGTTCTCTCCACTCTCATACACAACACATATATAATTGTTCTCTCCACTCTCTCATACACAACACATATATAATTGTTCTCTCCACTCTCATACACAACACATATATAATTGTTCTTTCCACTCTCATACACAACACATATATAATTGTTCTCTCCACTATCATACACAACACATATATAACTGTTCTCTCCACTCTCTCATACACAACACATATATAATTGTTCTCTCCACTCTCATACACAACACATATATAATTGTTCTCTCCACTCTCATACACAACACATATATAATTGTTCTCTCCACTCTCATACACAACACATATATAATTGTTCTCTCCACTCTCTCATACACAACACATATATAATTGTTCTCTCCACTCTCATACACAACACAAACTCCAGAAACTTCTGCACCATACCTAGCCTATAATTGTTCTCTCCACTCTCTCATACACAACACATATATAATTGTTCTCTCCACTCTCTCATACACAACACATATATAATTGTTCTCTCCACTCTCATACACAACACATATATAATTGTTCTCTCCACTCTCTCATACACAACACATATATAATTGTTTCTCTCCACTCTCTCATACACAACACATATATAATTGTTCTCTCCACTCTCATACACAACACATATATAATTGTTCTCTCCACTCTCTCATACACAACACATATATAATTGTTCTCTCCACTCTCATACACAACACATATATAATTGTTCTCTCCACTCTCATACACAACACATATATAATTGTTCTCTCCACTCTCATACACAACACATATATAATTGTTCTCTCCACTCTCATACACAACACATATATAATTGTTCTCTCCACTCTCTCATACACAACACATATAATTGTTCTCTCCACTCTCATACACAACACATATATAATTGTTCTCTCCACTCTCATACACAACACATATATAATTGTTCTCTCCACTCTCATACACAACACAAACTCCAGAAACTTCTGCACCATACCTAACCTATAATTGTTCTCTCCACTCTCTCATACACAACACATATATAATTGTTCTCTCCACTCTCTCATACACAACACATATATAATTGTTCTCTCCACTCTCATACACAACACATATATAATTGTTCTCTCCACTCTCTCATACACAACACATATATAATTGTTTCTCTCCACTCTCTCATACACAACACATATATAATTGTTCTCTCCACTCTCATACACAACACAAACTCCAGAAACTTCTGCACCATACCTAGCCTATAATTGTTCTCGCCACTCTCTCATACACAACACATATATAATTATTCTCTCCACTCTCTCATACACAACACATATATAATTGTTCTCTCCACTCCCATACACAACACAAACTCCAGAAACTTCTGCACCATACCTTGCCACCGGTTTCTTGCAAATGTTTCTTTAAGAGATCCATTGTCTTTGGCGTGATCACATATCCGTCAGTCTTGTAGTTCTCGCCTGTTGAAAATGTAATAATATATGTTAAAAATAATAAGTTAATAAAACACTTTCTTTCACACAAATGCAGTCGCTACACATACGCACAACATGTATGTTGCTGTGATATGGTATTAACAGTATTTCAGCAACAGAAAAATGAATATTTTGGAGCAAAGAGGAGACAGCTGTGAAGTACTAAAGACACTATACATCAAAGACAACTGGCTACTACCAATACAAAATGGAAGCTGACAGCCCTTTAACATTAAAAGACACTGGTCTGGAAAATTAATAGTTGATGGTATGAATACCGGATAGGGGGAAATCCTAGATAAGCTCAGGACATTCAAAATAATATGTGTATGTTGCTGAGAGATGCAGTGTAATTTGCTTGGGACCAGAATGCTTTCAGACTGCAGAGATGCTGCTGAGCCAGGCTGGCAGTTCATACTGACCTAGATGGCTCTTCCATTCGTGTGTTACCAGGGCTCATAAGGGAAGCCAAGAACACAGTGACCTACCATGCGTGCTGTCAGACGTGACTAATGAGGCTTGTCATCAGACTGGCTATCTCATTCCATAGAAAACTTGGCTGCTAAATCTAACCAATCATGAACAAGTTTACAAAAGGTTTGGCGTGAGTTGTTTGAGGACCTTTTCTCCATTCGAAGGTGAAAGAGTGAAGAGTGAAGAGGAGAGAGAGAGAGAGAGAGAGAGAGAGAGAGAGAGAGAGAGAGAGAGAGAGAGAGAGAGAGAGGGAGAGAGAGAGAGGGAGAGAGAGAGAGGGAGAGAGAGAGAGGGAGAGAGGGAGGGAGAGAGAGAGGGAGGGAGAGAGAGAGAGGGAGGGGGAGGGACAGGGACAGGGAGAGAGAGAGAGGGAGGGAGAGAGAGAGAGAGAGAGAGAGAGAGAGAGGGAGGAGGGAGGGAGAGGGAGAGAGAGAGAGAGAGAGAGAGAGAGAGAGAGAGGGGGAGGGAGAGAGAGAGAGGGAGGGAGAGAGAGAGAGAGAGGGAGAGAGAGAGAGGGAGAGAGAGAGAGAGAGAGAGAGAGAGAGAGAGAGAGAGAGAGAGAGAGAGAGAGAGAGAGAGAGAGAGAGAGAGATCTTCAGCTTCATGTAGGTCATCCTGGGCAGATATTAGTCTAGATATTGGCTAACAAAGGGAGGATCAACCATGGTCTCCACTACAATGAAGCCTGTTGATGACAACAAACTATGCACACTTCGAGGCACAGCAGCAGAAAAGTAAGTTACTCCCAATGATGATGGTAAACAATTAGCACCCACGTCTTGCACTCATCATTTGCAGACCTCAAGAACATGCTCAGAATGTGTTTGTTTGCCCAGCAAGGTAGAACCAAGTCATGGCCACCCCTCAATTCTTCTCCAAATCATATAAGAGTGTGAACACATTTGAAAACAAAAATATGCCCAGACATCTTTCTCCTGTGGGTTTCTGGCTACATGTTCAGTTGTACATGTTTGGTGTATTCCAAGTGCAGGTTCTGTTATAGTTTTAGTTTAGTTTTAGTCGTTGGATCAACATCACGGCACACGGGTTATAACCCATAAGTGCTCCGTTTTCCTCCTAATTCAAACCTGAGTCTGGAGAAACTCAGCTCAATGCACGAACTCCGTTGCATCGGCGAGGATCCTGAAATACTTTGGGTAGATTTTTAACTCGAAATTTTGCCCGAGCAGCGCCGTTAGGCTACTCTTTTTCGATTTCCAACTGCCAAGGGATTTTTTACGTAGCGCAACAATACACACGGGCGTCCGATCTCACTACCCAGAGACCAGGGGAAATTTTATTACTGGAAGTCCAGATGGATTTTTTAAATAATCCTGGTCCTCACCGGGGCCTGAACCTGGGACCTCCAGAACTCGAGGCGGACACCTATACCTCGAGACCACTCAGCCCCTCAGCAGGTTCTGTTATTCCTATAGCCACCTTTTAATGACATTTGCCATGGTTTCTTTCTTACATTTTCTTAAATATGTACATCTTATGTGTGTTATTTAAATGAATAAATATACAACACAGCAAAGTTCTAATACAGGCACCTTAATCAGCATACCTGGCTTATGAAACTTCAAGGCATCTCCCATGATTTCAACAAAACCTTTCAAGTGACCATCAGCTGTCACTACTGAAATTCATGTGGGGGAAAAAAAGACATCAAACAAAACTGCAAAACAAAACAAAGGTTAACAAACAAACAACAAACAAAATAAAATGCTTTTAAAACATAACATGATGAAAACTGAAAATCTGAGCCTATTATAAAATATATTTTAAATGTGTCTTTATTTAGAGCTTGCAGAAGCTGTGGTCTCAACTTGCAAAATTATCTGTATTTAAATCTGCACATCTCTATCATCAAAGATTTTGTTCCAGTTATCAATGCACAGCCATTTTATTCCATTTTGCCAGTTTGGTCTTATATTTTGACTTTGTTCAATTACCACTTGTCGTGACTGCAAAAGAAGGCTATGTGTTTCTCCTCATTTTTCTCTAGAACTTTTCAGTCCTAGATGATTTCACAGCAGATGTCCAGAGATGACAAATAACCACAATTAAAAAACGACACACACATTGTTTTCAAAGAGGCAACATACAAAAGTGTCACTATTGAAGCCAGATTTTCTTAGTAAGCTTTGACCAAATGTAAAAAGTAAAAAATCACACTGTGTGCTGTGCATTGCTAAGAACTGTAAGAGCTAAGACAACCATGCAACTGTCTTCTTCAGATTCTTATGTTGCATTATATTTATAAGGCAGCAACAGCCAAAACAGTGGGTGCTCCATCTCAGTTCCAATTCCAACACTGATCCAAAGTCTGAGAACTGCAAGAGCTGTTTTATGTCTTAGGATTGTCTAAGGCAAAAGATACATTTGAAAACCACAATTCTGTTTTCTTCCTTTTATTTTTATTCATCACATTCTGTATTCTTTTGGTTAACATAAAAAGAAAAGGCAGCAACAGTAGTGCAGTGATGAAAATGCTTGTTTGCCAGTCTGGAGGTTATGTGTTTGAATCCACATTGGGGCTAATTGTATTTAATTGACCTAGACCCCTAGGTCCAATGCAGCTTGGGCTAATCCTCATCTCATGATAGGCTCATGACATTAGCAGCACAATGACCTATCAACTTTGCCTAAAAGGTCATGATGATCCAAACAGTTTTGCTCCCAGCATCACATCAACTTCGTCTAAAAGGTCATGATGATCCGAACAGTTTTGCTCCCAGCATCACATCAACTTCGCCTAAAAGGTCATGATGATCCAAACAGTTTTGCTCCCAGCATCACATCAACTTCGCCTAAAAGGTCATGATGATCCAAACAGTTTTGCTCCCAGCATCACATCAACTTCGCCTAAAAGGTCATGATGATCCAAACAGTTTTGCTCCCAGCATCACATCAACTTCGCCTAAAAGGTCATGATGATCCAAACAGTTTTGCTCCCAACATCACATCAACTTCGCCTAAAAGGTCATGATGATCCAAACAGTTTTGCTCCCAGCATCACATCAACTTCGCCTAAAAGGTCATGATGATCCAAACAGTTTTGCTCCCAGCATCACATCAACTTCGCCTAAAAGGTCATGATGATCCGAACAGTTTTGCTGCCAGCATCACATCAACTTCACCTAAAAGGTCATGATGATCCGAACAGTTTTGCTCCCAGCATCACATCAACTTCGCCTAAAAGGTCATGATGATCCAAACAGTTTTGCTCCCAGCATCACATCAACTTCACCTAAAAGGTCATGATGATCCAAACAGTTTTGCTCCCAGCATCACATCAACTTCGCCTAAAAGGTCATGATGATCCAAACAGTTTTGCTCCCAGCATCACATCAACTTCGCCTAAAAGGTCATGATGATCCAAACAGTTTTGCTCCCAGCATCACACCAAAACAATACCAATAAATCTACGAATTTATAAAAGTACAAAACAGATTGTGTTGTGTTACGGAAGGGAGTCAGTACACAAATTATACAGCCGATGGAGATTGCAAGACGTGGAGAAGCAGGATCGCTCACGCCAGTTGGCAAGGCACTTAATAATGGCAAAATAAAACACACACAAAATCAAAGATTCCAGCTTAAACAAAATTTTAACAACAAACTCACTGAACAACAATATGATATTTCCAAATGAAGAAGCTCACCGTTATCAATGACCACAGGTTTTACTTCATTCACAGCATTATTAGTTGCCACCCTCAGCAGCCTTATTTGCTTTTGCAGCCTAGGAAAAACAAAGAAATAATTTAAAAATTTAAATATTGCACATTTGTTATCAAATAATAGCTACCATAGTTACATTTGACATCCCATTACCATGTGCACTGTACAAATACCATACCTGAAACTAACATACTCATATCACACAACTCTAACAGGCCCCAAGGAAACTATAAATTAATGCATACCTTATGTTTCTGTGGTTTTTCAAGGTCAGCTTCAGTTTTTGGTCCCAATAAATCCAAAATCTGAAAACAAATAATGCCTTTTAAACATCTGTTTTTGTTTCCCTCCAAATAACCTAATCACACATATAAATATATATGAAGTCTGTTCAAAAAGCATCAGACCTTGGCCAGGGAAAACACAACTGCTCATCTGGAGGTATGAATGAAACCTTAATCCCATTCAAAGTACTCTTGTTGGGACCGTACACACTTCTCCCAGCAGTCCCACCATTGTTGGAAGCATTTCAGGAAGGCCTCTTTGGGGATGGAGACAGCGTGGCTGTTGCACTCCACACAACACTTCTCACACTACAAATTCAGCATGTTCAGCTTGGGGAACAGTCAACAATGGCAAGGAGTCATGTCAGGAAAGTAGGCAGCCTAATGAACCAGAGAACTATTGTGTTTAGCAAAGAAAGTCTGAATCAAATGCAATAATTAACTCTTAAGTCAAAGTGGGTTCACCAGATGGCAAGAAACACTGGTAACAGGGAGAGGTAATCTGCATGCAAAAATCACACCAGTCCACTAGAAGTAATAGCATGTATATGGACTATGCTTGAGCTCAAAGCCAGTGCCAACAACAAAACTGATGTGATAAATGGGCAGATGTGTTGATGTGATGAATGAACGAGTGTTTTGATGTGATGAATGGGCGGATGTGTTGATGTGATGAATGAAAGAGTGTTTTGATGTGATGAATGGGCTGATGTGTTGATGTGATGAATGGGCTGATGTGATGAGTGGGTGGATGTGTTGATGTGATGAATGAACGAGTGTTTTGATGTGATGAATGGGCTGATGTGTTGATGTGATGAATGAACGAGTGTTTTGATGTGATGAATGGGCTGATGTGTTGATGTGATGAGTGGGTGGATGTGTTGATGTGATGAATGAACGAGTGTTTGATGTGATGAATGGGCTGATGTGTTGATGTGATGAATGAACGAGTGTTTTGATGTGATGAATGGGCTGATGTGTTGATGTGATGAATGAACGAGTGTTTTGATGTGATGAATGGGCTGATGTGTTGATGTGATGAATGGGCTGATGTGATGAGTGGGTGGATGTGTTGATGTGATGAATGAACTAGTGTTTTGATGTGATGAATGGGCTGATGTGTTGATGTGATGAATGGGCTGATGTGATGAGTGGGTGGATGTGTTGATGTGATGAATGAACGAGTGTTTTGATGTGATGAATGGGCTGATGTGTTGATGTGATGAATGAACGAGTGTTTTGATGTGATGAATGGGCTGATGTGTTGATGTGATGAATGGGCTGATGTGATGAGTGGGTGGATGTGTTGATGTGATGAATGAACGAGTGTTTTGATGTGATGAATGGGCTGATGTGTTGATGTGATGAATGAACGAGTGTTTTGATGTGATGAATGGGCTGATGTGTTGATGTGATGAATGAACGAGTGTTTTGATGTGATGAATGGGCTGATGTGTTGATGTGATGAATGAACGAGTGTTTTGATGTGATGAATGGGCTGATGTGTTGATGTGATGAGTGGGTGGATGTGTTGATGTGATGAATGAACGAGTGTTTTGATGTGATGAATGGGCTGATGTGTTGATGTGATGAATGAACGAGTGTTTTGATGTGATGAATGGGCTGATGTGTTGATGTGATGAGTGGGTGGATGTGTTGATGTGATGAATGAACGAGTGTTTTGATGTGATGAATGGGCTGATGTGTTGATGTGATGAATGGGCTGATGTGATGAGTGGGTGGATGTGTGGATGTGATGAATGAACGAGTGTTTTGATGTGATGAATGGGCTGATGTGTTGATGTGATGAATGAACGAGTGTTTTGATGTGATGAATGGGCTGATGTGTTGATGTGATGAATGGGCGGATGTGTTGATGTGATGAGTGGGCAGATGTGATGAATGGGCTGATGTGTTGATGTGATGAATGGGCTGATGTGTTGATGTGATGAATGGGCTGATGTGTTGAATGGGCGGATGTGATGATGTGATGAATGAACGAGTGTTTTGATGTGATGAATGGGCTGATGTATTGATGTGATGAATGGGCTGATGTGTTGATGTGATGAATGGGCTGATGTGATGAATGGGCTGATGTGATGAATGGGCTGATGTGTTGAATGGGCGGATGTGATGATGTGATGAATGAACGAGTGTTTTGATGTGATGAATGGGCTAATGTGTTGATGTGATGAATGGGCTGATGTGTTGATGTGATGAATGGGCTGATGTGTTGATGTGATGAATGGGCTGATGTGTTGAATGGGCGGATGTGATGATGTGATGAATGAACGAGTGTTTTGATGTGATGAATGGGCTGATGTATTGATGTGATGAATGGGCGGATGTGTTGATGTGATGAATGGGCTGATGTGATGAATGAACGAGTGTTTTGATGTGATGAATGGGCTGATGTGTTGATGTGATGAATGGGCTGATGTGTTGATGTGATGAATGGGCGGATGTGATGAGTGGGTGGATGTGTGGATGTGATGAATGAACGAGTGTTTTGATGTGATGAATGGGCTGATGTGTTGATGTGATGAATGAACGAGTGTTTTGATGTGATGAATGGGCTGATGTGTTGATGTGATGATGGGCGGATGTGTTGATGTGATGAGTGGGCAGATGTGATGAATGGGCTGATGTGTTGATGTGATGAATGGGCTGATGTGTTGATGTGATGAATGGGCTGATGTGTTGAAATGGGCGGATGTGATGATGTGATGAATGAATGGGCTGATGTGTTGATGTGATGAATGGGCTGATGTGATGAATGGGCTGATGTGTTGAATGGGCGGATGTGATGATGTGATGAATGAACGAGTGTTTTGATGTGATGAATGGGCTGATGTGTTGATGTGATGAATGGCTGATGTGTTGATGTGATGAATGGGCTGATGTGTTGAATGGGCGGATGTGATGATGTGATGAATGAACGAGTGTTTTGATGTGATGAATGGGCTGATGTATTGATGTGATGAATGGGCGGATGTGTTGATGTGATGAATGGGCTGATGTGATGAATGAACGAGTGTTTTGATGTGATGATGGGCTGATGTGTTGATGTGATGAATGGGCTGATGTGTTGATGTGATGAATGGGCGGATGTGATGATGTGATGAATGAATGAGTGTTTTGATGTGATGAATGGGCTGATGTGTTGATGTGATGAATGGGCTGATGTGTTGATGTGATGAATGGGCTGATGTGTTGATGTGATGAATGGGCGGATGTGATGATGTGATGAATGAACAAGTGTTTTGATGTGATGAATGGGCTGATGTGTTGATGTGATGAATGGGCGGATGTGTTGATGTGGTGAATGGGCGGATGTGTTGATGTGGTGAATGGGCGGATGTGTTGTGATGAATGGGTTGATGTGTTGTGATGAATGTGGCGGATGTGTTGTGATGAATGGGCGGATGTGTTGATGTGATGAATGGGCTGATGTGTTGATGTGATGAATGGGGCTGATGTGTTGATGTGATGAATGGGCTTTTGTGTTGATGTGATGAATGGGCTGATGTGTTGATGTGATGAATGGGCTGATGTGTTGATGTGATGAATGGGCGGATGTGATGATGTGATGAATGAACGAGTGTTTTGATGTGATGAATGGGCTGATGTGTTGATGTGATGAATGGGCTGATGTGATGAATGGGCGGATGTGTTGATGTGATGAATGGACGGATGTGTTGTGATGAATGGGCGGATGTGTTGTGATGAATGGGCGGATGTGTTGTGATGAATGGGCGGATGTGTTGATGTGATGAATGGGCGGATGTGTTGATGTGATGAATGGGCAGATGTGTTGTGATGAATGGGCAGATGTGTTGATGTGATGAATAGGCAGATGTGTTGTGATGAATGAACAGATATGTTGTGATGAATGAACAGATATGTTGATGTGATGAATGGGCAGATGTGTTGTGATGAATGGGCAGATGTGTTGTGATGAATGGGTGGATGTGTGGATGTGATGAATGGGCGAATGTGTTGATGTGATGAATGGACGAATGTGTTGATGTGATGAATGGGTGGATGTGTGGATGTGATGAATGGGCAGATGTGTATAAGTGATGAATGGGCGGATGTGTGGATGTGATGAAACTGGCCCATTTGCCGACCCTCACACATGCATGCATGCATGCAGACACACACACACTTTGTTTCTGGGACATATGTTAACACCTTGGGCTGCCAGAGACACTAACGAGTTTCTGGAAAAGATAATAAAAATAGGACATTATATACAACAATAAGGAACAGACAATGTTCTTTTTAATGAAAAGGGAAGCACTGGAAAATATGATGATGACTGAAAAGATCAGCAGTAGAAGACACATGCACATACTGAGTGAAATGATGCTGAATGGCCTAAGATGGTGGCTTGGAGAAATAACATCAATAGAAATGATTCAGAACACAGGGACCAAGATCTGCGGAGGTATGTGAGCGATTTATACTATTAGGCACATGATGATGATGATGATGACACACAATTTAAGCACAGGTTAAAATTAGTTGCATATCCTTTTCAGGACATCGCAGTCAACCCAAGCATTTTTTTTGGCTCTTTGTGATTTGTTGACAAGTTTATGTTCAGTAGTTTGAACGACCGGCACTCATACCATTGAATGAAAAACAATAAAAGGCGGTCTGCTGTCACATTGCCCACAGCTGTGTTTTGAAAGCAGTATGCAGGATTATGAATTGCGTCCGTAACCCCTTTGCCAGAGGTATGCTGAAATGGGCAATTTAGGAGGCATAAAATGAAAACCTTAAAAGTGTGATAGAAATTATAATAACTATGCCATTGTCTTGTAACCTGTCAATAGTGTTGTTAAGGAAGTGAAAAGTGTTAAGCACATGACATCACAGTTCAGATGAACACAGTGACATCATAAAGACAGTTTAAAGATGGCCGCCCCACTTCTGGCATGCACTAAAGAGAAGCAGCATTCTGTTATCTGTTTTTTTATCAGTGAAGTGGTGAAACCTATAGAAATTCAATGGTGAATGAAAGTCCAGTATGGTGATGCATGTCTATCAGTCCAGCAAGCGTACGAGTGAAGTAGGAAGTTTCAAAACGGCGTGACTTTTGTGATAACTGTTCACGACCAGGTCAGGCACGCCAAGTAGTTTCCCCAGAGAATTTTCTTCTACAGGAATCCAAGCTCTTTATCAGCACAGGAAGACTTGTTTTGAACGCAGTGGTGACTACATCAAAAAATGAAACATTTGTTCCTTACACTTTTTTGGGTCAGAATATATTCACCCAAAAGAAAAACACATTTAAGGTTTTCATTTTAAACCCCCTAGTATATGTTCACTTACAACTTGTAGGAACATTCTACTTCTGTGGTAACTAAATGTGGCATGGCTCTTTCTCAGTCTGAAGATTTGGCTAACGTAGGTTTTTTCAAAAAATGGTATACTGAAAGTGTATAGTTTTGGTCACTACAAATGTTGAAACATTCATCAGTTGCTGCTGTACTCTATATAAAGTGTTCTATTGATTTGACTAGTGGGAATAAACATTTCCTGACAACTCCAAGAGCTGGACACTGAAAGAAGTGAGTCCAAAAGTCTTGTAAGGATGTGTACAAAGCAGACATTCAAGAATGTATGGTTGAATTCATGCAGATGTATGTTGGGTGATAAATGTACTACAAGAGAAGGCAATTAGATATAAGATAAACAAAGCATAATAAAAAGCATAATGATGGTATCTTGAAAGAAGTTAACTCACAAAGGAACTGGTTACTTGAATCGGAAGAAGACAGCCCACATCCTTTGTGCACATGAGAAGAGGAAAGCTAGAGAGCATTGTGGCAATAAGAAAGTTGGAGAGAAGGTGAGGCAGGGGTAGACTGAAAGAGAAGACGCTGGACTGTCTGGCATCATGGCATGAAGGAACATCAGCATCAGAAATGATTAGCAGCACATGAGACACAGGGCGGTGGTCAGATATGATCATCATTGACACACAGTATGAACTATAAGCAGGAGAAACATAATTAGTTATCAGTTTCTGTCATGGCATAGAAACATTACAGATTTCACAGATACTTGGCCAAAGAATGTTGACACTGTAATTTTTAATTGCTTTCCTCCTTGTCACAGGCTGACGTTATTACGTTAGTTTAAGATTAAAGAAATACTTCTATGCAGCATTATCTACCTGCATATCAAGTTCATGCTTGACTGCCTTTCCATCGGCCCACTTGATTTTATTCTTGATCTCCCCTAAAACAGACAGAAAACAATGCAACCTGATCATAGTGCATTTGTGTTTTGGTAAATGGTTTTTAATGTAATTTTCAGAAATCATTCATCATCACCAATGATCCAAAGAAATGGATGCATCAATGATTTTTATTTGACTACAAGTAAAGCCAGAAAACAATCAAACATTGAAGATACACTATTTAAAATAAAATAACTGGTTGAAGTCTCGTTTCTTATAAATATGTTTCTTCATGAATATAATATGAAAAAAATGTTGTATGTCCTTGGCAGGACGTTGCAATCAACCCAAAGCCCAGAATAATTTACCAGGCAATTGTAGATACTCTAGTCTGCCACTGTTTTCTGAACAAGAAGTAAACATTGAAGTCCAGCTGACTGGTGTAGGGAATGAATGCCGTCCCAGCCGTCAGTGCACTGGAAGTTTATGTGCAAGCGCATTAAGCCCCACTGAATGCTACTGAATAATACAACTTAAAAATGCAACCCTACATATGAGGACATATGTCTGTTCTAAAAAGTTATCTTTCATGCTTCCTACTCATAATTTCTTTTAATAAGTTTACCATTCCAGTTTGTTATGATGTTCACTAAATAGCAAAACAAAAGTAAATAAAGTATCCTATAACTACTCATGTGAATTTTCATTGTGAAAATTCCTTAAAAGCTTTATGAGGAAGTCTACCGAATTATTTTTAAAATACTTACATTACCTATAGCAGTGTGTGGACAACAGAACAGATAGTCAATGGTCAACAGAACAGATGGTTAAAAGTCAACATGTCAATTCAACAGGACAGAGGGAAACTATTTCCAACAGTGTTTCACAGCCCAGATTACCTAGCATTGGTCCAGTATTGTAGTGGTATCTCTTCTCCAACAATTCAGATCTATGCTTTTTAATGACTTCCTCTACCTGAAAAGATTAAATATACAATAATTCTAGTCAGTCAAAATATAAAACAATCACAATACTCACAAGCAATGTTTTATACAACTAAATGATATTCTAAATCAATAAACAATATCAAGGTTTGGAAACTAAACTTTTGTAGGCACATGTCATAATACCCTGCTTAAAACCATGTTAGAGGGAAAGGAAGAAGGCTCTTACATGCAAGAGGAAGACAATGGTGTCCCTGAAAGATAATATCAAAAGGTGGATGGGAACAAGGTTCACTCTTGTCTTGTCCACTAATGAACAGCAGAAGAACTGTTTTGTCCCCTGTGCTGGTTCAGACCTGGTCAAGAGGTGATGTGGGGAGCTGCAGTACCAATCCCAGTATGGGGTGTGTTAAGCTGGCTAATGTGAGCCTGTGTCACTGCCAGATTGTGTCAATGTTGTCAATCCATCTGCTTCAGGTCAATACGGCTGAATGGATAATAATAGTGCTGTTTCTTTAACATCTGGTGTGCTGAAGGTAGCGGGTTCAACCCCTACACCTTCAGCAGGACTAAAATGTTGACTTCTCATCCTTAACTTGGGGACGTAAATTACAAGTACCTCAGAAGTAGGAGTGGTTTTTGTTCATCCTGTCAAAGGTTTTCCCCTGATCTATGAAGGTAATGATGTTTGTCATGCCTGATAAATTATTTTGATTAATTGTCAAAAAGTAGATAAGGCAGCAGTAGAACTTTTGTTTCTCCTAAACCCACCCACCTGGGCCTAGCATATCTGTGGCTCAAAACTTGCTTGTATTCTCTGTTCTAATATTTTAGCATAGGTCAGCATGGCCGAAATTATAAGAACGCATGTTCTTAAACAACCAGTGTGTTAATGCTGAGGTAGCGGGTTCAACCCCTACGCAGGTCAGTTGGACTAAAATGTTGACTTCTCATCCTTGACTTGGGGAAGTAAATTACACGTACCTCCAAAGTCAGAGAGGGTTCACCTTATGGCAAGGGATATTGGTAATATGGAAAGGTAATCTACACTCCAAACTACTGAACGTAAACTTGCCAAGAGATCACAATTAGCAAAAGGAAAACACCCAAGGACTGGCAAAGAGGTGTAATAGTTGCAATATATCAAGAAAAAAGGCTGTAAATAATAGAGCGACTTGTAAAGAAGAATAACTTTACTCAGTTACATCTGGAAAAGTGCAAAAAAATATTTTGTTGTTGTTGTTGTTGTTGTTGTTGTTGTTGTTGCACTTGCTCGCTGGCTTTGAGCTCAAGCGTAGTCCATACATATTACTTCTAGTAGCACTGGACTGAAGTTTGAGTGTGGATTTTTTTAGTTGCATATCCTTTACAGGACGTCACAGTCAACACCAGCATGTTTTGCTGTTGTGATCTCTTATGTGTAGATTAGGTCATCTGATTTGACTTACAATATCTACAGGCTGGTTCTCATATTGTGCTGCCATTTCATGGTTGATGTTTGTTCTGATGCTTTGTTATTTGATTTGTTTGAGATTCATAACTATTTATGTTCTTTCAGTTCTCTGTTGTTTCACAGGTGATGCCACTTGAGTCATCAAGACTGGTCGATGGTCAGTATCTAAGCCAGTGTTGGGAATAGCAGTGACATCTGTTTTGTTCCCTTTCTATTTATATTTGAGGATTGATCAGCGCTATTTCATTTATACCAGGTTTTGAAGGACTTTCAAGGAACTGTGATGTTTAGCAATAGCATTCATATTGATATTTGAGAAAGTGCAAAGTAGAAACTAGATGTTATAATTATTTAGATATTTTTAGGTACAATGTATACTCTCCTTAACCTTTAATTCGTAATTTTCTTTATTGTCAATCAGACACAAATATCTATCATTTGGCATTTTGCACCCTGGCTGGTGTCTGCTGTAAGGATTTTTCTGTGATGAAGCCTACTTGCCTAAACAGACACCATGTATGCTACAGGTTAACAATTTTAACTTCACCTCTGACAGATAAATATCCCTGCCTTACCAAGATAAGAACCTGTGCCCAATGTTTTTTGTGAGACTGATACACTAACAACCCAGCCATCGTTCCTCATCAACCAAGACCATTCTCAAAATAAAAATGTGTGATGATAATTGGTCAATAATTTCTCAAACTAGCACAAACAAGAACAGAGATGTCAACATACAGCTGTTTCTATCTCCTCTGGTGTCACTACCACTCCAACTCCACTGGCTTCCTCAAATGCTTTGACATCGACATCAAATGCAGGATGGTGAAGGATGTAATTCAGTGCAGCTACAAATAAAGGAAAGATTTAATTAATCATAAAAACTGCAGCTGCCATATTTTACTGAGTGTCTGAGACAGGTATAGTATGTTTATGTCATTCCTGTGTTTGAGAAGAAACATGGCAATGATCTGCCTCATGGGTTTAATTATGTATTTCTATTTTTACCATGCACAAAAATCATAGCTAAAGAGTTTGTGAAATGCCACCATAGTCTCACAACTCAAAAAAAAGATTCCCTACTGCAAATGCTGTGCAGGAGATGAAAGACAACACCATACTGTGGCAGACATAGTTCTGGGAACCAAGAATCCATCGGGGGTTAGGTGGACATTTCTGGGCACCTTTTGCTGTTAATTAATGCACTGCAGATTTGGGTACTCACTTGCCCTGGTAACTTAAGAAGTTGCTAAAGACAGAAAATAATCCAAAGCAATGTAGAAAGCAAGGGGAAACTACCACTTTATCTATCCCAAGAAACTTGCCATAACAGCTGTAAATGAAACACAAAAATATGATGGTAAGGCAATTAAAAGAATGACAGAATTGTTAAAGAAGTCACTAAAACATAACAATCATATATTTCAGTTACACATTGGCAAAAGAAAACAATTAATAATTAGACATGCTAACTTATTTCTTCAATGTATTTGCTCAGACTGTGACTACATCTGCCACACTTAGTGAATAAAACAAAAAGTTGCATGCCCTTTACAGGATTTTGCAACCAACCCTAGGTTGATTTATTAGGCAATTTTACCCTGACTAGTTTGCTATTGCTTTCTGAACGTGAAGTCAACACTAAAGTCCAACAGACCGGTGCAGGGAAAGAACCCAACCACCCCACCATTAGCACAAACCCAACCACCCCACCATTAGCACAAACCCAACCACCCCACCATTAGCACAAACCCAACCACCCCACCATTAGCACAAACCCAACCACCCCACCATTAGCACAAACCCAACCACCCCACCATTAGCACAAACCCAACCACCCCACCATTAGCACAAACCCAACCACCCCATCATTAGCACAAACCCAACCACCCCAATATTAGCACAAACCCAACCACCCCAATATTAGCACAAACGCAACCACCCCACCATTAGCACAAACCCAACCACCCCACCATTAGCACAAACCCAACCACCCCCACCATTAGCACAAACCCAACCACCCCACCATTAGCACAAACCCAACCACCCCACCATTAGCACAAACCCAACCACCCCACCATTAGCACGAACCCAACCACCCCACCATTAGCACAAACCCAACCACCCCACCATTAGCACAAACCCAACCACCCCAATATTAGCACAAACCCAACCACCCCAATATTAGCACAAACGCAACCACCCCACCATTAGCACAAACCCAACCACCCCACCATTAGCACAAACCCAACCACCCCACCAGTAGCACAAACCCAACCACCCCAATATTAGCACAAACCCAACCACCCCAATATTAGCACAAACCCAACCACCCCACCATTAGCCAAACCCAACCACCCCACCATTAGCACAAACCCAACCACCCCACCATTAGCACAAACCCAACCACCCCACCTAGCACAAACCCAACCACTCCACCATTAGCACAAACCCAACCACCCCACCATTAGCACACCGGATGTTAACAGCAAGTGCATTAAAACTCATGGCATGCTGACCTCACTTAGTGTTTACTATTCCTAAAATAGCAAAGCTGACTACGCTGTGCTCACCATTCAGCTGGTCTTCAGTGGTAATCTTTCTTTTAGCGATGTACTCACAATAAAATTCTGATGATGCTTGATCTGAGCTTTCAACTTGGTGGCAACACTGTAAAGCAGCTTGCCCACCTCCTTGGTTCGGGCACTTGGCCCCCCATGTTCATCAGCCTGTTATAAAGAACAAGTTTAGTGTGCATGCCACAACAAGAAAGACACAAACAAGAATAAGATCACTGACTTGTTTACTGACAGTTTATATTTGAACATTAACTATACATATTTACACAAACAGTTTATTTCATAACAAAGAATAATTTTATAATAAAACATTCAAACAACACTTTTACTTATGTTATTTTTTCTATTGTTACAGCATGAACATCTGGTACTGATCTCCTGTGAGGAATATCTCACTGATGTTTTGTTTGTTCAGCAAATAGTAAATGTGTGAGTGTGTGACTAGTTCAAATTAATGCCAAGACCATAATGTATCTAATTTCTGACTTATTCTTGCCAATTAAAATAAACCCTCTGACATCATAACTTCCTATAGCACTTCCTATATCCAGGAGCTTTTACTCTATACACAAAATTTTGTGAGTAGTACGAGCCGCTATACACAAAAATTTGTGGCTGGTCACGTGATTATTCAGTTGGTCACGTGATGTCTAACTTCCTTTTGACTACATTATTAATGTTCGTGGAACTATCATTGTGTTCTTCTCGGTAGTGTAGTGGTTAGTATCTCCGCCTGTCAGCGGGAGACTGGGGTTCGACTCCCCGCTAGCAATTTTTTATTTTAAAAATATTTTAATCAGTCAATCAGGTGCCGTCTCCACAATGAAGGTTGGCTGCAATGGATCTCCAACACTGTCTGTCTTTCGCCTTGGCTGTATATTCTGTCAGGCTGATGTTCGTCCATTCTCTTGATGTTATCTTCCACTTGTATCGTTGTCTACCTCTTGCTAGCTTGCCCTCAACCTTGACCTCCAGTATGGTTTTTATAAGAGTATCATGTCTTTTAACAATAACATGGCCGAAATATTTCACTTGCCTCCTCTTATTTCTTCCGTCAACTCTCTCTCTCTCTCTCTTCATTCCCAGTTTTTCTAGGACCTCTGCATTTGATTGTTTTTGTTTCCATGAAATACGACCTATTCGTCTGTATATCCACATCTCCAGGGCTTCTAAGCGACTTTCTAGTTGCTTGTTTTAGGAACTAAAATATAGAAGCTGAGAAACTCGAAGCATCTGAATAAAGTGTGCTCTATGGATCTGCGGTAGCTGCCGGGGGGTGCATCCCCCAGGCAACGACGGAGTGATCGAGTGTCGGATGAATCCAATAGATGTCTTTGTTTAACGTGAATTTTATTTGCCAAATGAAATATCACTGTACATAGAGTGTGTCCTTGTCGACTAATATTGTCTTTGTGATGTTTGAAGAAAGAGAACTTGCAAAAAGACAGACGAGAAGAGAGAATAAAAGAGTCTTCTTCAAATTTTTGTGAATAGCGGCTCGTACTATTCACAAAATTTTGTGCTGAATAATCACGTGATCAGCCACAAATTATTGTGTATAGCGGATCGGACTATACACAAAATTTTGTGTATAGCTTCTCCCTATTTCTTAGTACTCATTTTAAGTTGTGCCAACCCAGGTACATTTTTGGTAACATCACCTCAAGGGGGGTTTGAACAAATGACCATCAGGCAGTTACCCTGGTACTCTTTAATTATTGAACTTACTATTGCCCCCTTGAAATGTGGCACTTAATGTGGTCACCCTAACTGTTAGAACATACTGCTGCTCCCTTGAGATAGGGCACTTAATGTGGTTCCCCAAACTATAGAACTTACTGCTGCCCCCTTGAAATATTACCCTTATTACTGTTGTCCCTGAAATATAATGTTACTGGTTGTGACCCCTTGAAATATGGCATAAATGTGACTGCGGCATCCTGAAAAATGTGTGAAATATGTAGCATGAACTTATAAGCCCCACTGTATACTGTATGGACATACCAGCTACCTTCCTCACTACATTTTCCTGCCCCGAGTACTTTTTTATTTTTATTTTAATAATAGTAACTGATAATTGAAATTGTGTGAAAATGAGATCATAAACATATAAAAATATCTTAGAAACTGAAATGAAACATGTCTGAGTCTCTCTCCTCAGTGATGGATGGGATGTGTTTCAGCTTGCAGGATATATTTTATAATAAATCATTAATTAATAAATGCTACAAACTGAAATAAGCAGTACAAAATGCTGTTGTAGAGTTAAATAACAGTAACACCGTCTTGAAGTCATAGAACAGACAACAACATTGTTTTCAATTTCATGAAAACTTTCGGTTAGTTTACAGTTACACTATGGTTACATCATTATTTTTAGCTCACTACTACTGTAGCTATTTCAGAATTATCGCCCTTTTTTTAGCTCTTCACTTTTTTTGTGTAGTTTTGCGAACTTTTTCCTGCGTCATCGAACGATCACTTGCGGCTGGACATGTGCTGCTATGAGACCAAAAAACAGCGAAAGCAGTGTGTACGATGAAAGGGGAACTTATTCTCATATATTTAGCATTGCGTCTGCTAGCTAAACGCTAATTTATTACACCGAGAAAACGATTTGTCAGGATTTTAATTTATTTTTATTTTGTTCTCTTCACGATTAGTAAGGTAATTTGTCACATAACTCCTTGTAGCATAAAGAAATGTTAAATTTTTTTGCATTTTTGAGTTCCCCGTTAAATTTTACATAAATGTGCCGAGTTGCAACATCCCCCTATTCGTCCTTCGATAGGAAATGGTTTTTTTTAGCAAACAACAAAGCAGCATAGCCAGATCAGCCATCTTAGAACCCACGACTCCATACCTTCAACCCCACTGGATGAAATGAATGGTTATCATCATTCTTGATGGACAAACAACATTGTATTGAGAATGAATAGACTCCTCTGAATAGCGCATCCACTTTGCAAAATTCTATCTGCGGCGACACCCACGCTATAGTATAGTAATAGTTACTAATACTATTATGCTATTAGTATTATAGGTGATCCTTTGATTATTTTATAATTTGAACCCTCAGTTTAATTACTAATTAATATTTCAGCATTTTACATGACTGAAAATAATTTTGAAAGCCAGTTTTCAGACCCGTCTGTAAACTTGTAAGGTGTTACAGTTAAGTAAGGAGTACTTTTTTCTAAGCTGCGCTGCAGCACTTATTTAAATTTAAATACAGTACTCAGTACTGTAAAAAAGTTATACGTTTTAAATAAGTTAGTATTTAATTATTAGTTGCTGACAATTAGATCAGAACAGTGTGCTGTAATTGTAGAGCAAAAGTAGAAATAGAAATCAATTTTTAGTAAACAGTTAATTATGTAATATTTTAATTTTTTTATTATTTAATATCTTAATAATTAATTAACTGCTGCTTAATTTGTGCAACAGTCACAAACTTAGTTACTTACATTAATGTTTATAATATTTAATCAACAAAGAAAGCTGTCGCAATGCAGTTAGTACTTTAAGACAATATGATACATTTTCATGAATTGTTCTTTCACTAATGACGAACATTTCACATGACTTTTAATTAATTAATAAATATGCAGCTTTTTTTAACTAGCAATTAGGTCACGCACATCATAAGAAAAAGTCTTATAAGTCAAGTGCATCTTTGTCAGAGACTCTGAGATCTTGTGCTTTGTACGATGCTTTCGCCAGGCCGCTGTGTGGAAAGAAACTGAGCAAACCTGGTGCAATGAAGTTGATCCTCTCATTCCTCTCGACATTCTATCGAAAGAGGAATATTACCTTTACTTTTCCCGTTACCAAATCATAAGTAGAAACCCCATTTTAAAATATTTTTTGTATATGCAAATACTAATAATAATCATCATCAGTGCCGGCTGGCGTAGGCGTTCATGGCTTTCCACAAATCTCAGTCTTTGGTGTTCTGGATCCTAATACTAAATATATTTTACACCTGCGTTTTACACCTGAGAGAAGTGATGAGTCTCGTTCATGCCAACGAACCAGGCATGCTAATACAGGAAAGTACTCTTACTAATAATTTAATATTTAAAAAAAAATTTGTTGTGAAACATTAAAAAGCAATTTAAACCCAAAAAATGGCCATCACTTGTGACACTCTTTCTTCTTCTTCTCTTCTTCTTTCTTCTTTCGTTCGCCTAAATTATGTTTAAACTGCAATGTTGTCTCTTGTATGAATCTAACAGTCTTTTTTAGTTCATTCAACGGTCCATAGAGTTTATCTTCCACTGTTGTCTCTCTAGGCCAGAAGGTTCGCCTGGATATGTTGTAGTTTGGGCAATCCTGGAGTATGTGCTCTGCTGTCTGCGACGCCAAACCACATGTGCACATGGCTGAGTCACCAATCTTGAATTTTGTATACATGTGGTTGCGTAATCTATTGTGTCCTGTTCTGAGGCGCAGAAGAATGACCTGTTCTGGTCTGTCCATAACGTGGTAGTCGTCTTGAGTAAGGTTTGGTGGCCTTCTGACTGATTTGATCATTCTTTTCTTTTGGTGGTATGTAATAGGCACATCTGGTTGTTCTTCTTGTGCTCCTTCCTTAGCCAATCGATCAGCTCTGTCGTTCCGGGTAGTCCACAGTGGGATGGTATCCACTGTATGGTGATCTTACGATGACTGCTAAGTTCAGAAAGTATGTCCTCAGAAATGGCAATTTCCAGACAGAAGCGCCTCTATTACGGATTTTGCATCTGTCAATATCACCACAATTTTTAAACCCAATTTTTAATATTGACCAAAATAGCTACAGTTAGTTAGTCGACAGTTTCATCCTCTTTTGCACTAGTAACAGCCACTATGAAATTTAAACCTCCCTTTTTCCAAAAAACCATTAACGTGATTGGCGCAGAAACCCTTTTTAAAACCAGCAAAAGGGCCAAAGTTTTTGGTACTATGTTTACTACAACTTTTTACTCATAAGGAGAGGTCTCTCTTCTAGTCCCAGTCATTTTTAAAAACTATTTTCTGAACAAAGGGTTTTTAAATAAAGCCCCGTCTTATTACTCTTTATTCTAAACAAAACAATAAATGGAACAAAAAATTTTTTTAAAAATTTTTAACTTATTTGTAAAAAAAAGGGTAAATACTATTCAAAAACACAAGACAATTCAACTAAAATCATAATTCATGAGCCAACCAAAACGAAAATCAAAAAAAGGATATCATACCCCCCCAAAGTTTTGAAGACAAAAATTTTTTTTCCCCCCTATCAAATAAAAGGGAATCAACCCAAATTTTAAAAAAAGGAAAATTTTCAAATAATATGAAAACAAAGAAACAAAAGAAATTTATTTTTACATATATCCCATCCATTGTTAGTCACTTTTAGGGCTAAATAAATTTTTTTTATCATTAAAAAAACTCAACCCAAATCAAATCCAAAACAAAAAGGTAAAAAAAAAACATTTTTCAAAACCCCACCCGAATTTACATCCATATTACCCAACTTATTACCAAAATACAGGTTTTGTACCCTGGCTGGTTTTTGTTTAAAAAAAACTCTTTCGAACCTTTCCTGTGACATTCAAGATTCTGCCCGTCACAAAACCTTTTCCCCCCAGCCGTGTCAATTTGATAAAAACAAATTTAGATGCCCCCCTTCCTTTGGGAGTTTCTATAATTTGAAAAACGAAAAACAAAACAATGATTGCACGATTTTTTTTCCTGGCATTTTTCGCTGCATCTCGTCAGGGGGACATACCCGCAGAAATCTGAAAATTTTAAAAAAAATAATTAGCACAAACCCAACCACCCCCACATTAGCACAAACCCAACCACCCCACCATTAGCACAAACCCAACCACCCCACCATTAGCACAAACCCAACCACCCCACCATTAGCACAAACCCAACCACTCCACCATTAGCACAAACCCAACCACCCCACCATTAGCACACCGGATGTTAACAGCAAGTGCATTAAAACTCATGGCATGCTGACCTCACTTAGTGTTTACTATTCCTAAAATAGCAAAGCTGACTACGCTGTGCTCACCATTCAGCTGGTCTTCAGTGGTAATCTTTCTTTTAGCGATGTACTCCACAATAAAATTCTGATGATGCTTGATCTGAGCTTTCAACTTGGTGGCAACACTGTAAAGCAGCTTGCCCACCTCCTTGGTTCGGGCACTTGGCCCCCCATGTTCATCAGCCTGTTATAAAGAACAAGTTTAGTGTGCATGCCACAACAAGAAAGACACAAACAAGAATAAGATCACTGACTTGTTTACTGACAGTTTATATTTGAACATTAACTATACATATTTACACAAACCAGTTTATTTCATAACAAAGAATAATTTTTATAATAAAACATTCAAACAACACTTTTACTTATGTTATTTTTTCTATTGTTACAGCATGAACATCTGGTACTGATCTCCTGTGAGGAATATCTCACTGATGTTTTGTTTGTTCAGCAAATAGTAAATGTGTGAGTGTGTGACTAGTTCAAATTAATGCCAAGACCATAATGTATCTAATTTCTGACTTATTCTTGCCAATTAAAATAAACCCTCTGACATCATAACTTCCTATAGCACTTCCTATATCCAGGAGCTTTTACTCTATACACACAATTTTGTGAGTAGTACGAGCCGCTATACACAAAATTTTGTGAGTAGTACGAGCCGCTATACACAAAAATTTGTGGCTGGTCATGTGATTATTAGCTGGTCAAGTGATGTCTAACTTCCTTTTGACTACATTATTAATGTTCGTGGAACTATCATTGTGTTCTTCTCGGTAGTGTAATGGTTAGTATCTCCGCCTGTCACGCGGGAGACTGGGGTTCGACTCCTCGCTAGCAATTTTTTTTATTTTATTTTTAATCAGTCAATCAGGTGCCGTCTCCACGATGAAGGTTGGCTGCAATGGATCTCCAACACTGTCTGTCTTTCGCCTTGGCTGTACATTCTGTCAAGCTGATGTTCCTCCATTTCTTGATGTTATCTTCCCACTTGTATCGTTGTCTACCTCTTGCTAGCTTGCCCTCAACCTTGCCCTCCAGTATGGTTTTTATAAGAGTATTGTGTCTTTTTCTCAGAAAGCAATGGCAAACTTCTGAGCGTAATCTTGCCAAGAAATCAACAGACATGAAATATGCTGCTATTGACAGCGATGTCCTGTAAAGGATATGCAAAACATTTAGCATTTATCATGTCTTTTAACAATAACATGGTCGAAATATTTCACTTGCCTCATTATTTCTTCCATCAACTCTCTCTCTCTCTCTCTCTCTTCATTCCCAGTTTTTCTAGGACCTCTGCATTTGATTGTTTTTGTTTCCATGAAATACAACCTATTCGTCTGTATATCCACATCTCCAGGGCTTCTAAGTGACTTTCTAGTTGCTTGTTTTAGGAATTAAAATATAGAAGTGAGAAACTCGAAGCATCTGAATAAAGTGTTCTCTATAGATCTGCGTAGCTGCCGGGGGGCGCATCCCCCAGGCAACGACGGAGTGATTGAGTGTCGGATGAATCCAATAGATGTCTTTGTTTAACGTGAATTTTATTTGCCAAATGAAATATCACTGTATATAGTGTCCTTGTCGACAAATATTGTCTTTGTGAGGTTTGAAGAAAAAGAACTTGCAAAAAGACAGAGAAGAGAGAATAATAAGAGTCTTCATCAAATTTGTGTGAATAGCGGCTCGTACTATTCACATTTTGTGCCGAATAATCACGTGACCAGCCACAAATTTTTGTGTATAGCGGCTCGGACTATCCACAAAATTTTGTGTATAGCTTCTCCCTATTTCTTAGTACTCATTTTAAGTTGTGCCAACCCAGGTACATTTTTGGTAACATCACCTCAAGGGGGGTTTGAACAAATGACCATCAGGCAGTTACCCTGGTACTCTTTAATTATTGAACTTACTATTGCCCCCTTTGAAATATGGCACTTAATGTGGTCACCCTAACTGTTAGAGCATACTGCTGCTCCCTTGAGATAGGGCACTTAATGTGGTTCCCCAAACTGTAGAACTTACTGCTGCCCCCTTGAAATATTACCCTTATTACTGTTGTCCCTGAAATATGATACTGGTTGTGACCCCTTGAAATATAAATATGGCATAAATGTGATTGCGGCATCCTGAAATATGTGTGAAATATGTAGCATAAACTTATAATCCCCACTGTATACTGTATGGACATACCAGCTACCTTCCTCACTACATTTTCCTGCCCCGAGTACTTCTTTTTTTTTAATTTTAATAGTAACTGATAATTGAAATTGTGTGAAAATGAGATCATATCATAAAAATATCTTAGAAACTGAAAATGAAACATGTCTGAGTCTCTCTCCTCAGTAATGGATGGGATGTGTTTCAGCTTGTTGCAGGATATATTTTATAATAAATCATTTAAAAATTTCATTAATTAATAAATGGTACAAACTGAAATAAGCAGTACAAAATGCTGTTGTAGAGTTAAATAACAGTAACACCGTCTTGAAGTCATAGAACAGACAACAACATTGTTTTCAATTTCATGAAAACTTTCGGTTAGTTTACAGTTACACTATGGTTACATCATTATATTTAGCTCTCTACTTGAATACTTCTCTTGTTGTGGCAACCGGAATCACAGTACGGCCCGGCGTGGTCTGCTAGACGTGATTAAGAATTATTAACCAGGTAATTGAATTAATATAAAATCCAATAAACACTTACAACTCGTATTGCTTGTTTTAGATTTTCTGACAGCTGCTCATTTTTAAGAGTTTCTTTTGCTTTCTGCTCAGTTAAGCCGATGCTAACAAACAGCTCAACGGTCCCATCTGCCATTTTGACACGGAAGTAGTATTATACCGAAACCTGTTAAAAACATAGAAGCACGAAGACGTAAAGAGAAACGCACAATACAATGCTATCATCATCATGCACCTTGCCAAAATTGCGTACGCCTTCATATATATTCACAGATCTCCTCCTTGATGTTCTGGATCAGTTGGACTGATGATGTCCTCCACCCACCGTATTAGTCCATCCAGAATAATTTTTTTCCGGTCTGTCTCTACATCTTAGTCATCTTCAACAGCTGATCTTCTGTCATGATGGTTTCTAAAGCCTCATCTTTTATTATGATTGATTGATTGATTTAGGAACCGACATCACAGCATTCGGGGCATTCCCATAAGCGCTCCGTCCCCATCCTCAGCAGCCAGCGAAGAGTTCCAACACTAATAGTACCAGTAGCAATCTGATTATATGTCCGTCTCGCCTTTCCTCTGAGCGTCGATCGTCGGCCAGATCCCCTCGTCACCCCTCGCTGTCGCATTCTTGCCAGACCATGGTGATCCATTTGCTCCTCCGACGTGTACACGTGCTCCCACAAGGCCGCAACCACGTCTTCCTTATCATGCATCAATATTCCACCAAGTTTTGCAGAGCCAGCCAATCTGTCCGCCTGTTCATTCCCCAGCACACTAGCATGCCCCGGAGAAAAGATCCAGACGATGCTTGTCACCCGTGACTTCCGAAGCTAAGCAAGCCACTCTGCACGAAGCTTGCCTGTCCTCACCCTACTCAGCATGCTTTCTGAGTCAGTTACAATCACGATGTGTGTGTGTGTATCGTATTCTCCATCCAGCGGAAAGCTGCACTGACCGCCTCCACCTCCATTCTTAAGCTAGATGTTGTGGTATCATATGCCAGGCTCTCCTGCACCAAACGGCGACCATTAGCTTTTGCTAAGAACCCCCAGGCACTTCTCCTGCCTCTCAACACCGAACCATCTGTGTATATAATCACATCACCCGGGCGAGCATTATCCTGAATTAGTTGCTGGATTTCCACTTCCGTGGCCCCTGCTGGCCACTCCCTGCACTCCCGGCTCAATGTGATTATAACTCTGCACAAGTCTGACTGCTCCGCTGGCACTCTGACCCACTCCTCTCCTCGCCTAATGTTCTCCAAGATGCACACCTGTCTGATCGTATCCTCCGCCTGAGCCATCCATGATTTCCCTCTTATCAGTCGCTGACCCTTAACTACGTCCAGCGCCTCATGCAACGGGTGATCTGTGTCAGCAACTACTCTGAGGTATGCCTTCGCCTGCATCACCTTGAGCCTACCAGCAACAGTCGGCAAACCAAGGATGTAACGCATACACACGACTGGGGTGTCTCTGGTGCATCCCAGAATGACCCGCATAGCTTCGTTCTGTATGCGCTCTAATTTCACCAATTGACACTTTGAGACAGTGAGCAGTCCTAGTCCATAATCAATCACTGAGAGAATCAAGTGCTGGTATAGTGTGAAAAGCATTCTCTGCTCTGTGTCCATTGCAGCCATAGTTTTAAGTGCATTGAGTCCCTTTTGAGATCTTGTCACAACCGACTCCACATGGTCCTTGAAGGACAGGCTCCTGTCAAATGTGATTCCCAGATACTTCAGTTTGTTCTCTCTGTTGACGCTTCTACCATCTATCGTGAGGCTTGGGACATCAGTTCTCACAATCCTGTTGTCCAGAGAGCACCACAAAACAGCTGCCTTTTCCGGGTGGATGACAGCACTCATTTCAGTGCAACTGTCAATCACTTTGTCTACTGTCGCCTGTAGCTCCTGAGCTGTTTGTTCCCTATCTCTCCCCTGCCTATATGCAAGAATATCATACGCAAATGTTAGTATCCTTCCAACCCCTGGTGCTTCTAGGTTTGCAATCTTGCTCGTATACACGTTAGTAGTGTAGTAACGTGGTTAGCACGCGTATTTTTGAGGAGGGAATTGATATTCCTCCTCCTCCTCAAAGGGCGATAACTCTTTTTTCCCCGAAAAGGTAGGCGTGGTCAAGTGACTCATCATAAGTGGCGTGGTCTAGTGACTCATCATAAGTGGCGTGGTCTAGTGACTCATCATAGGTGGCGTGCGTGGTCAAGTAATTATAGTGTACGACATAAAAATACGACATAAAACATTAATAAAGAAAACAAACGAATCAAGTAAGGTACATAATAATGTTAATAAAATATATATATAGAAGGAAAAAAAAACATAGTAAGTGACCGCTTATAGTTAAGGGTGTGTGATGACGTGGTCAAGTAATGGTCAAGAGGTGGTCAAGTGGTGTTCATGTGGTGGAGTAACCACTTAAATTAAAGGGGGAAGTACGTGTAGTGATGTGGTGGTGGTTAAAGTGTCCGATGACGTGGTCAAGCAGTGGTCAAGTGGTGGTCAAGTGGTGGTCAAGTGACGAAATTTTAGTGGAAAGTAGTTGTAATGATATGGTGATGATCGTGAGGTGGTAAATTAGTGGTCAAACAGTGGTCAAGCAGTGGTCAAGTGGTGGTCAAGTGAGGAAAATTTTAGTGGAAAGTAGTTGTAATGATATGGTGATGATTAAAGGGTGGTAAATTAGTGGTCAAGCAGTGGTCAAGTGAGGAAAATTTTAGTGGAAAGTAGTTGTAATGATATGGTGATGATCATGAGGTGGTCAAGCAGTGGTAAAGAGGTGGTCAAGCAGTGGTCAAGCGGTGGTCAACTGGTCAAGTGACCACTTAAATTGTAGAGGAAGTTACGTGTAGTGACATGGTGGTGTTTAAAACGATCGCTGACGTGGTCAAGTGGTGGTCAAGTAGTGGTCAAGCAGTGGTCACATGGTCAAGTGACCACTTAAATTATAGAGGAGAGTGCATCTTGTGATGTGGTGATGATCAAGAGGTGGTCAAACAGTGGTCAAGTGGTGGTCAAGTGGTCAAGGGGTGGTCGAGTGACCACTTAAATTATCGGGGAAATTATGTGTAGTGAAACGGTAGTGGATAAAGTGGTAGATGACGTGTTCAAATACTGGTCAAGCAATGGTCAAGTACTGGTCAAGTGTCGAGTGACCACTTAAAGTTGTCAGGGAAAGTACGTGTAGTGAAACGACGGTGGTTAAAGTGAGCGATGACGTAAGAGGTAGTCAAGTGGTTTAGGCACAACATAAAACAATAACAACAAAAATAATAATATACAAACTGGTAACATTTCACGTGGCTTTTATTGGTAGACAACATCTATTCGGTTACAATTTCTAAAGCTTGCTCCATGTACCACCCAAATGATCAGAGGGCATTGGTTATGGTTTCTAAACAATATCAGACAGGGAACTCTGCCAACTTGTAAATATAAAACGTGATACTGGGTATTGATTCAACACAGAATTTTGTATCTGGCCTAACTATACCAGCTGAATTTAACAAATCTACAGCATTCACTTTTGCCACAAACGCCTCGAAATCAGACCTATTGATACTAAAAAGGGTGTAGGGAACAATGACGAATTATTCGGACATGCATGGTAGAAGCGTAGGGCTTGTGTCTCTCGATGCCTCAATATTGTATGCGGGCTGACGACAATTTTAAAATGAGAGGTCTGGGCGTTGAAGATCGGGAATAAACGGGAACCCCAGTCAATGGTGGCATGAGAATCCGGTTGGTTAAAAAAAGTCCATTCAGACAAATAACGACCACACCGTCTGTGTGATCTAAGCGTGTTCCAATTTTCAATATAAATGTTTTTAACATCCATGGGTAAAACCCGCAGCGAAAGACATTCACTAGCTGATGATGATGAGGCTGATGCAGATGCTGATTGTGCGTCACGCGGTAAGGCACTAGAGGTTGACTGTTGTTGAGTCGATTTCATGTGTGATATTTCCTCATTTGCGGTCAGTAAGGTAATAGATGATGCTGTTTGAGTGCCTGTAACTATCGGCAACGGACTACCTATTGACTCGTTATTGTTAACCGCTGAAAAGCTAGCTGACGGTATCTGAGTGTTTGTAAAATACGACACTCCATCATTTGATACTTGTTGGTTAGTTGACTTCCGGCGTTTACCAGTAGGCTGTTCATCTGTGGTCGGTTCTCTTCTTCTCTTGCGACTTGCATCTTGGTCATTGTTAGTTGTTGTTTCATGTTCACTCTTCACGTGTCGCCTTAAGGTATCTTTCCGGGCATAAATACGATCACAATAAGCACAATTAAAAACATCCCCATAATGAGAAGTCGCAATATGTCGACGTAGATCAGCAGGACGTGTGAAGTTTTTATTACAGAGAGTACATGTATTCTTCTGCATAGCTAACATTCTCCGATGAAATGACCGAAGTATTTGTTTTTCCGTTATCCAGTCATATAACTAAGAACCAACTTGTAAGACGAGAATATTATTCGACTATCTTATCCGTAGACATGAGCCGTTGTGTTGACTCTGTTGTAGACAATAATATTTCAACAGATGAAGCATACACTGTCTTTGTGAATATAGCAGATGAAATATTTTCAGATAAAGGCAGCAATTCCGGTCGGGTAATAATTTTAATGTCTTTGATTATACATTTGAATAAGAAGCTAGTCAATTCCTTGTACAATAGTGCTGTGTATGTTGAACAAAGCGAAAGAGTACTCGCACATGCAGGTGGATATATATATATTTTAGCAGACACGATTGTTAACTTCCGATGAATTAGAAAAGCTGTTGAAATTATTTTGAATCAACTTCAAAACACACCCTTCCTCGTTTATTGTGAGCACTCAAATGACTACGCATTCGTTTTCTCACCAACTTGTCTGTGCTGTGCGTGAGGGAGAGTTGTATATACGAAAATAGTAGTTGAGGGTGCTAGTTTTCTAACACAAAATCTGATTGGTGGGTTTGTATTCAACCAATGGGCGAGTGAGTTACAAAAGAGTTTGGGTGTTGTTTGTTCCACACAAGTGGCGTAGAAATTCTGTACTATGCCATTATAACGTGTCCTATGTATTACTGTAAGTTGTGGTATCTTGTGTACTATGTAGTTCAAAACTATTTTGTGTTGTATGCTGTGTAATGTGTTGTTGAAATACTATATGTCTTTTGTAGCTTTAAGAGATGATAACGTCATAATCTCCACTCTATCATGGTCGCTAAGTTATTGATAGTGTCTTCAGTGCCGCGAAAAAGACTCATTGTGAGATATCGATAACTCCCTTCTCCAGGTGGAGTCCAACAATGGTGCATGACCATTACGGTCAAGCAACGACACGGCAATGACAAGGCAAAATGGCGTCGAATATAGCCTAACGTACACAACTTATGAGGTCATCGACTGTCCGTTCCATCACGCTCGACAAATACGTGGTCACTAAGTCCTCAAATTACTCACTCAAATAAACATATAGGATAATAAGGCACCGGCCCAAACAATGAAAACTGACAAAAACAATTTTAAAAAAATGACATAATCGTTAAAATGTAACACACACAAAGACAGATACAACAGTGACTAAAAAAAAAAAAAAAAAAAATAACACACACACACACACACACACACACACACAATGAAAACTGAAACAACCAATGAAAAATCGCTGACACGAACACTAGAAGCTGACACAAATACTAAATAAGGTACCTAAAGAAAAGCTAAACTTTGTTAACCAAACATATAAAAATAGGAAAATTGATAACCAAACGGGAAATATATTGACCAACTAGGGAAAGGTGTTACTCAAAGAGGAAAAATAATGACCAAATAACGAAATACATCGCTCAAACTTATGAAAACTAAGAAACTTTGTTAGCCAAATGGAAGAAACCTTGGTCAAGTAGGAAAAATCTGTTACCCAAACATGAAAAATGTCGGGCAAATACAGAAATAGTTCGTCCACACGTATGTAAACTAGGAAAATTTGTTACTCAAACATGATAAAATATTGCCCAAGTAGGGAAATTTGAGAACCAAATGTGAAAAAATATAATCCAAAGAGAGGAATATCTCGTTCCAACTTATAAAAAGAAGGAAAATTCTCAACCAAATGAGAAAAAGTTAGACCAAGTATAGTAACACCCCAACCAAACTTATGAAAAGTAGGAAACTTTGTTAGCCAAAGCGAAAAAAAAAAAAAACAACAACAACCTAGGTCAAGTAGGAAAATCTGTTAGCCAAATATGAAAAAATGTCAGCCAAATACAGAAATACCTCGTCCACACTTATTAAAATTAGGAAAATTTGTTAGCCAAATAGTAAAAATATTGCCCAAGTAGGAAAACTTGATAGCCAATTCTGAAAAATATCACCCAAAAAGAGGAATATCTCGGCCAGAATTATAAAAAGTAGGAGAACTATTTGCCAAATGGGAAAAAGTTAGGCCAAAGACAGAAATATCTCAACCAAATATATAAAAAAAAAAATAGGAAAATTGATAACCAAACGGGAAATATATTGACCAACTAGGGAAATGTGTTACTCAAAGAGGAAAAATAATGACCAAGTAACGAATTACATCGCTCAAACTTATGAAAACTAGGAAACTTTGTTAGCCAAGGGGAAAATAAAACCTTGGTCAAGTAGGAAAATCTGTTAGACAAATGTGAAAAATGTCGGACAAATGCAGAAATAGTTCGGTCACACATACGCAAACTACGTTAACCAGATAGGAAAAGTATTGGCCAAGTAGGAAAATTTGAAAGCCAAATATGAAAAAATATCACCCAAAGAGAAATATCTCGTCCAGACTTATAAAAAGTTGGAAAATTTGTCAACCAAAATGGGGTAAAGTTAGACCAAATACAGAAACATCTTAACCACATTTATAAAAAAAAAACGAGGGGAAAATGTCGACCAAAGACAGAAATAACTCAACCCAATTTATAAATATGGCAACCAAACTTATGAAACGTAGGAAAAGGTGTTAACCAAAAGGGAAAATATGGTACACGTAACGAAATATCTCACCCAAACTTATAAAAAATAGGAAAATATGTCAACCAAACGCGAACAATCTCGGCCAAATACAGAAATTTCTCAACCAAACTCATGAAAAATAGGAACAACTTGTTACCCAAATAGGAAAAATATTGGTCAAGTAAAGAAATAGCGTGGCCAAACCTATAAAAACGTGCCAACATTTGATAACACAACTTGGCCACTTGTTCTTACAAACTTATTCGCTGGCTCAAACAATTTGTCCACTTGCTATTACAATCGGTCGACCTATCCTATCAACTCACACACTTACCATAACAAATGTCCCTTTTCCCCAACAACATGTCCACCGACTCTCTCATATTATTGACTAACCCTATAAACTTACCCACTGGCTCTAACAACTTCCCCACATGGGCTCACAAAATTTCCACTTGTTATTACAATTTGTCGACACCCTCGCCCAAATTACCACTTACTCTTACAAACTGTCCCAACTACACGCACAAAGGTGTCCACTTGTGATTTCACGGCCTCCTCACCACATAGATAAATACCCCTAATAAAATACAAATGTATCCCGCAAATCATACAGAAGTGTCCCCCATATTGTCATCAAAAAATATTTGTGTGTGTAGGTAAGTTCATGTCTTTGGCAGTTCATATTTTGTAAATTCATTTCTTCACCATAAGATTTGTGTAAGTTCACACCCTCATCATAAATTTTGTTGTATAAGTTCATGTCTTCGACAGTTCATATTTTGCTAAGGCCTAGTTTTAGTGAAAATACAGAAGTCTATTGGCTAGAATTTCAACCTGAGTGGTCAATTACTAACACTGCCTGTGGACAGCTATTCTTACCCATGCGCTAAAGTTGAGAAAATGAACTTCCGTTGAATGGAAGCTACCGCAGACTTGAATTATTGAACTCCCTGGAAGAAGTAGCGGCAGCTTAACCACGAAAAGATCGAATTAGTTATCCCCCCTTAGTCTGGGATTTATGAAAATATATGCTCACACAAGCGATATTACTCATGACGTCATATAAACAAAAATATAAAGGATAACAATTGTGGCGCTGCCTCATTTGTTATCCTTTATATTTTTGTTTATATGACGTCATGAGTAATATCGCTTGTGTGAGCATATATTTTCATAAATCCCAGACTAAGGGGGGATAACTAATTCGATCTTTTCGTGGTTAAGCTGCCGCTACTTCTTCCAGGGGAGTTCAATAATTCAAGTCTGCGGTAGCTTCCATTCAACGGAAGTTCATTTTCTCAACTTTAGCGCATGGGTAAGAATAGCTGTCCACAGGCTGTTAGTAATTGACCACTCAGGTTGAAATTCTAGCCAATAGACTTCTGTATTTTCACTAAAACTAGGCCTTAGCAAAATATGAACTGTCGAAGACATGAACTTATACAACAAAATTTATGATGAGGGTGTGAACTTACACAAATCTTATGGTGAAGAAATGAATTTACAAAATATGAACTGCCAAAGACATGAACTTACCTACACACACAAATATTTTTTGATGACAATATGGGGGACACTTCTGTATGATTTGCGGGATACATTTGTATTTTATTAGGGGTATTTATCTATGTGGTGAGGAGGCCGTGAAATCACAAGTGGACACCTTTGTGCGTGTAGTTGGGACAGTTTGTAAGAGTAAGTGGTAATTTGGGCGAGGGTGTCGACAAATTGTAATAACAAGTGGAAATTTTGTGAGCCCATGTGGGGAAGTTGTTAGAGCCAGTGGGTAAGTTTATAGGGTTAGTCAATAATATGAGAGAGTCGGTGGACATGTTGTTGGGGAAAAGGGACATTTGTTATGGTAAGTGTGTGAGTTGATAGGATAGGTCGACCGATTGTAATAGCAAGTGGACAAATTGTTTGAGCCAGCGAATAAGTTTGTAAGAACAAGTGGCCAAGTTGTGTTATCAAATGTTGGCACGTTTTTATAGGTTTGGCCACGCTATTTCTTTACTTGACCAATATTTTTCCTATTTGGGTAACAAGTTGTTCCTATTTTTCATGACTTTGGTTGAGAAATTTCTGTATTTGGCCGAGATTGTTCGCGTTTGGTTGACATATTTTCCTATTTTTTATAAGTTTGGGTGAGATATTTCGTTACGTGTACCATATTTTCCCTTTTGGTTAACACCTTTTCCTACGTTTCATAAGTTTGGTTGCCATATTTATAAATTGGGTTGAGTTATTTCTGTCTTTGGTCGACATATTCCCCTCGTTTTTTTTTTATAAATGTGGTTAAGATGTTTCTGTATTTGGTCTAACTTTACCCCATTTTGGTTGACAAATTTTCCAACTTTTTATAAGTCTGGACGAGATATTTCTCTTTGGGTGATATTTTTTCATATTTGGCTTTCAAATTTTCCTACTTGGCCAATACTTTTCCTATCTGGTTAACGTAGTTTGCGTATGTGTGACCGAACTATTTCTGCATTTGTCCGACATTTTTCACATTTGTCTAACAGATTTTCCTACTTGACCAAGGTTTTATTTTCCCCTTGGCTAACAAAGTTTCCTAGTTTTCATAAGTTTGAGCGATGTAATTCGTTACTTGGTCATTATTTTTCCTCTTTGAGTAACACATTTCCCTAGTTGGTCAATATATTTCCCGTTTGGTTATCAATTTTCCTATTTTTTTTAATATATTTGGTTGAGATATTTCTGTCTTTGGCCTAACTTTTTCCCATTTGGCAAATAGTTCTCCTACTTTTTATAATTCTGGCCGAGATATTCCTCTTTTGGGTGATATTTTTCAGAATTGGCTATCAAGTTTTCCTACTTGGGCAATATTTTTACTATTTGGCTAACAAATTTTCCTAATTTTAATAAGTGTGGACGAGGTATTTCTGTATTTGGCTGACATTTTTTCATATTTGGCTAACAGATTTTCCTACTTGACCTAGGTTGTTGTTGTTTTTTTTTTTTTTCGCTTTGGCTAACAAAGTTTCCTACTTTTCATAAGTTTGGTTGTGGTGTTACTATACTTGGTCTAACTTTTTCTCATTTGGTTGAGAATTTTCCTTCTTTTTATAAGTTGGAACGAGATATTCCTCTCTTTGGATTATATTTTTTCACATTTGGTTCTCAAATTTCCCTACTTGGGCAATATTTTATCATGTTTGAGTAACAAATCTTCCTAGTTTACATACGTGTGGACGAACTATTTCTGTATTTGCCCGACATTTTTCATGTTTGGGTAACAGATTTTTCCTACTTGACCAAGGTTTCTTCCATTTGGCTAACAAAGTTTCTTAGTTTTCATAAGTTTGAGCGATGTATTTCGTTATTTGGTCATTATTTTTCCTCTTTGAGTAACACCTTTCCCTAGTTGGTCAATATATTTCCCGTTTGGTTATCAAGTTTCCTATTTTTTATATGTTTGGTTAACAAAGTTTAGCTTTTCTTTAGGTACCTTATTTAGTATTTGTGTCAGCTTCTAGTGTTCGTGTCAGCGATTTTTCATTGGTTGTTTCAGTTTTCATTGTGTGTGTGTGTGTGTGTGTGTGTGTTATTTTTTTTTTTTTTTAGTCACTGTTGTATCTGTCTTTGTGTGTGTTACATTTTAACGATTATGTCATTTTTTTAAAATTGTTTTTGTCAGTTTTCATTGTTTGGGCCGGTGCCTTATTATCCTATATGTTTATTTGAGTGAGTAATTTGAGGACTTAGTGACCACGTATTTGTCGAGCGTGATGGAACGGACAGTCGATGACCTCATAAGTTGTGTACGTTAGGCTATATTCGACGCCATTTTGCCTTGTCATTGCCGTGTCGTTGCTTGACCGTAATGGTCATGCACCATTGTTGGACTCCACCTGGAGAAGGGAGTTATCGATATCTCACAATGAGTCTTTTTCGCGGCACTGAAGACACTATCAATAACTTAGCGACCATGATAGAGTGGAGATTATGACGTTATCATCTCTTAAAGCTACAAAAGACATATAGTATTTCAACAACACATTACACAGCATACAACACAAAATAGTTTTGAACTACATAGTACACAAGATACCACAACTTACAGTAATACATAGGACACGTTATACTGGCATAGTACAGAATTTCTACGCCACTTGTGTGGAACAAACAACACCCAAACTCTTTTGTAACTCACTCGCCCATTGGTTGAATACAAACCCACCAATCAGATTTTGTGTTAGAAAACTAGCACCCTCAACTACTATTTTCGTATATACAACTCTCCCTCACGCACAGCACAGACAAGTTGGTGAGAAAACGAATGCGTAGTCATTTGAGTGCTCACAATAAACGAGGAAGGGTGTGTTTTGAAGTTGATTCAAAATAATTTCAACAGCTTTTCTAATTCATCGGAAGTTAACAATCGTGTCTGCTAAAATATATATATATCCACCTGCATGTGCGAGTACTCTTTCGCTTTGTTCAACATACACAGCACTATTGTACAAGGAATTGACTAGCTTCTTATTCAAATGTATAACCAAAGACATTAAAATTATTACCCGACCGGAATTGCTGCCTTTATCTGAAAATATTTCATCTGCTATATTCACAAAGACAGTGTATGCTTCATCTGTTGAAATATTATTGTCTACAACAGAGTCAACACAACGGCTCATGTCTACGGATAAGATAGTCGAATAATATTCTCGTCTTACAAGTTGGTTCTTAGTTATATGACTGGATAACGGAAAAACAAATACTTCGGTCATTTCATCGGAGAATGTTAGCTATGCAGAAGAATACATGTACTCTCTGTAATAAAAACTTCACACGTCCTGCTGATCTACGTCGACATATTGCGACTTCTCATTATGGGGATGTTTTTAATTGTGCTTATTGTGATCGTATTTATGCCCGGAAAGATACCTTAAGGCGACACGTGAAGAGTGAACATGAAACAACAACTAACAATGACCAAGATGCAAGTCGCAAGAGAAGAAGAGAACCGACCACAGACGAACAGCCTACTGGTAAACGCCGGAAGTCAACTAACCAACAAGTATCAAATGATGGAGTGTCGTATTTTACAAACACTCAGATACCGTCAGCTAGCTTTTCAGCGGTTAACAATAACGAGTCAATAGGTAGTCCGTTGCCGATAGTTACAGGCACTCAAACAGCATCATCTATTACCTTACTGACCGCAAATGAGGAAATATCACACATGAAATCGACTCAACAACAGTCAACCTCTAGTGCCTTACCGCGTGACGCACAATCAGCATCTGCATCAGCCTCATCATCATCAGCTAGTGAATGTCTTTCGCTGCGGGTTTTACCCATGGATGTTAAAAACATTTATATTGAAAATTGGAACACGCTTAGATCACACAGACGGTGTGGTCGTTATTTGTCTGAATGGACTTTTTTTAACCAACCGGATTCTCATGCCACCATTGACTGGGGTTCCCGTTTATTCCCGATCTTCAACGCCCAGACCTCTCATTTTAAAATTGTCGTCAGCCCGCATACAATATTGAGGCATCGAGAGACACAAGCCCTACGCTTCTACCATGCATGTCCGAATAATTCGTCATTGTTCCCTACACCCTTTTTAGTATCCAATAGGTCTGATTTCGAGGCGTTTGTGGCAAAAGTGAATGCTGTAGATTTGTTAAATTCAGCTGGTATAGTTAGGCCAGATACAAAATTCTGTGTTGAATCAATACCCAGTATCACGTTTTATATTTACAAGTTGGCAGAGTTCCCTGTCTGATATTGTTTAGAAACCATAACCAATGCCCTCTGATCATTTGGGTGGTACATGGAGCAAGCTTTAGAAATTGTAACCGAATAGATGTTGTCTACCAATAAAAGCCACGTGAAATGTTACCAGTTTGTATATTATTATTTTTGTTGTTATTGTTTTATGTTGTGCCTAAACCACTTGACTACCTCTTACGTCATCGCTCACTTTAACCACCGTCGTTTCACTACACGTACTTTCCCTGACAACTTTAAGTGGTCACTCGACACTTGACCAGTACTTGACCATTGCTTGACCAGTATTTGAACACGTCATCTACCACTTTATCCACTACCGTTTCACTACACATAATTTCCCCGATAATTTAAGTGGTCACTCGACCACCCCTTGACCACTTGACCACCACTTGACCACTACTTGACCACCTCTTGATCATCACCACATCACAAGACGCACTCTCCTCTATAATTTAAGTGGTCACTTGACCATGTGACCACTGCTTGACCACTACTTGACCACCACTTGACCACGTCAGCGATCGTTTTAAACACCACCATGTCACTACACGTAACTTCCTCTACAATTTAAGTGGTCACTTGACCAGTTGACCACCGCTTGACCACTGCTTGACCACCTCTTTACCACTGCTTGACCACCTCATGATCATCACCATATCATTACAACTACTTTCCACTAAAATTTTCCTCACTTGACCACCACTTGACCACTGCTTGACCACTGCTTGACCACTAATTTACCACCCTTTAATCATCACCATATCATTACAACTACTTTCCACTAAAATTTTCCTCACTTGACCACCACTTGACCACTGCTTGACCACTGTTTGACCACTAATTTACCACCTCACGATCATCACCATATCATTACAACTACTTTCCACTAAAATTTCGTCACTTGACCACCACTTGACCACCACTTGACCACTGCTTGACCACGTCATCGGACACTTTAACCACCACCACATCACTACACGTACTTCCCCCTTTAATTTAAGTGGTTACTCCACCACATGAACACCACTTGACCACCTCTTGACCATTACTTGACCACGTCATCACACACCCTTAACTATAAGCGGTCACTTACTATGTTTTTTTTTTCTTCTATATATATATTTTATTAACATTATTATGTACCTTACTTGATTCGTTTGTTTTCTTTATTAATGTTTTATGTCGTATTTTTATGTACGTACACTATAATTACTTGACCACGCACGCCACCTATGATGAGTCACTAGACCACGCCACTTATGATGAGTCACTAGACCACGCCACTTATGATGAGTCACTTGACCACGCCTACCTTTTCGGGGAAAAAAGAGTTATCGCCCTTTGAGGAGGAGGAGGAATATCAATTCCCTCCTCAAAAATACGCGTGCTAACCACGTTACTACACTACTCACGTTAAAGAGCACCGGTGAGATTGCAGATTCTTTTATTATATGGCCAAAGAATTCTTTCTGTTTCTTATAGTTGAGTATAATGCCCCACTTTCATTAGACTCTTCCAGATAATTGTTATTAGTTGTTCTTGCAATCCAAAGTATTCGCAACATTCGATCAGAAACCAGGTCACTGCTGAATTCCTTTCGCTCACATTCTAAGTCACACTGCAATGCAGCAGAACAATGCGATACAATAATTCAGTACCCTTTCTGCCACGATTGTAAATAAAAAGTATACTTCAAAAATGTCAGTAAAATCATTAATAAACTAATAGACATTGATTGCAACCTTCGCTTTCAAATGACGTCATGACCTAGCTACCGACACAAGCATGTATTGAATTGCATTGTATTGTGTGACCTGAAGTGACTTCTGAGATCAGCTGTAATGTATTGTGTGACCTGAAGCGATTTCTAAGATCATCTGTATTGTATAGTGTGCCCTGAAGTGACTTCTGAGATTCACTGTGTTTCCCTCTTCTTCTATACGTATCAATCAACGTCTATAAATTATTCACTTGTTGCGTACCCGAGAAGAAAGTGGATTAACGGCATCAAAGTATTGTACAGTCAAACGAAATAACACTATCCGGTGTCACCCATCGGGCGCCGGAGCATCAACTATTCCTCCTCATGACGCTTGACGGTAAAGTCGAAGATGATGATGATGACTTGTTATCGTCAGTGGCTTCAGCGACTTCCGATGTGTGTGAAATTATTGACTAATCTGAACAGTCATCTTACAGAGAATAAGTATTCATATTATGCATTGATTTCACAAATAAAAAAGTTGGTACTGAAAATAAAGGTTCAATACACACCGGCGAAAGAGAAATAAGTAGCCACATCTAGAATCATGGACTTCATCACCATTGGACTGTGGACGATTATGGTTGTTCACCTCGTAAACCTACCCACGGATAGATTCAGCCCATTACCTTGGTTGGAATCTGTCTAGAAAAAAGTAAACCTACCCACTGGTAGATTCAGCCCATTACCTTGGTTGGAATCTGTCTAGAGAAAAGTAAACCTACACACGGGTAGATTCAGCCCATTACCTTGGTTGGAATCTGTCAAGAGAAAAGTAAACCTAGCCACTGGTAGATTCAGCCCATTACCTTGGTTGGAATCTGTCTAGAGAAAGTAAACCTAGCCACTGGTAGATTCAGCCCATTACCTTGGTTGGAATCTGTCTAGAGAAAGTAAACCTACACACGGGTAGATTCAGCCCATTACCTTGGTTGGAATCTGTCTAGAGAAAAGTAAACCTACACACGGGTAGATTCAGCCCATTACCTTGGTTGGAATCTGTCTAGAGAAAGTAAACCTAGCCACTGGTAGATTCAGCCCATTACCTTGGTTGGAATCTGTCTAGAGAAAATTAAACCTACCCACGGGTAGATTCAGCCCATCACCTTGGTTGGAATCTGTCTAGAGAAAGTAAACTTGAAACAACTGCATGAAAAAAAGTCGGATCATTTACTTTAGAGGTGTATAACTAGGTGTGACGCAATTCCCGCGAAAGAAGAACAAAGAAGAAGAATCAGATCTGTTTTCTTGTCCCGATTATGCTAAACTCACGCCCCCTCCCCCCTTCCACTTGCTGCCTTGCACTATTCCTTTCTTAATTCAGAGGCTAGCGAAGCTGGACTGGCTATACGAATGGTCAGGAGTCATGGAGAAACCGCAATTGTATTTTGATTCCGACAATGTCCACGATTTCAGATAAAAGTTGCAAATGGATTCTCTGCACGAGCCGCCTGGTTCTGTTGGAAAAGTAACAGGGATTTAAAGTCCGAAATAAATTATTTTATATGAGCTTTTGTAATATAGCTCAAGGAAATTAATTTACTATGACTAAAGAACATTGCTCAATGACTCAATATAACATGCAAGGGAAAGAAATGGAGAGACGGGATCGATGTGATCTGAAGGATTTGAATGTAGTAGGCTGGCGATATTATTACCGGGATAGAACGAAAGAGAAAAGGAGTGTGATTACAGGTCCTTACATGCTCGTGAATCTAAGGAATAAGACTCGAAAGTAGTATACAATGTGCAAATCGACGCGAATTTGCCGGAGCCTCCGGCAATTGACCTTGACCTCGGTTGATTTTCACTCCCCCTCGGTCATGTAGTTGGGTGGGGTACGGGGTGGTATCTAGGTCATATCTAAGGGCGATAATTCTAAGATTTTATGTTTCTAAGGGCAGATAACTATTGAGTGGGTGTATAAAAATTTTAATTAATTATTAAAAAATAAAATAAAATAAATAAAAATAAAAATAAATAACGACGGGGTGCGGGGTGGTGGCGAGGGGGTGGGCGCGTGGGGTGAGACTAGGCTGTTCAGGTTTAAACAATATCATCACAGGGTTACAAATGAAAACCTTAAAATGTACAGATGGTCGATATTATTGATTTTAGCGGGTATAGCTTAGTGAAATTCGTTGGTGAGGGGTGGGTAGCGGCTATTAGTGCTTTGTAGAGTGTCGTAGTGGCCTATACACTATCATCATACGGGTTACAAATGAAAACCTTAAAATGTACAGATGGTCGATATTATTGATTTTAGCGGGTATAGCTTAGTGAAATTCGTTGGTGAGGGGTGGGTAGCGGCTATTAGTGCTTTGTAGAGTGTCGTAGTGGCCTATACACTATCATCATACGGGTTACAAATGAAAACCTTAAAATGTACAGATGGTCGATATTATTGATTTTAGCGGGTATAGCTTAGTGAAATTCGTTGGTGAGTGCAAATCGACGCGAATTTGCCGGAGCCTCCGGCAATTGACCTTGACCTCGGTTGATTTTCACTCCCCCTCGGTCATGTAGTTGGGTGGGGTACGGGGTGGTATCTAGGTCATATCTAAGGGCGATAATTCTAAGATTTTATGTTTCTAAGGGCAGATAACTATTGAGTGGGTGTATAAAAATTTTAATTAATTATTAAAAAATAAAATAAAATAAATAAAAATAAAAATAAATAACGACGGGGTGCGGGGTGGTGGCGAGGGGGTGGGCGCGTGGGGTGAGACTAGGCTGTTCAGGTTTAAACACTATCATCACAGGGTTACAAATGAAAACCTTAAAATGTAAAGATGGTCGATATTATTGATTTTAGCGGGTATAGCTTAGTGAAATTCGTTGGTGAGGGGTGGGTAGCGGCTATTAGTGCTTTGTAGAGTGTCGTAGTGGCCTATACACTATCATCATACGGGTTACAAATGAAAACCTTAAAATGTACAGATGGTCGATATTATTGATTTTAGCGGGTATAGCTTAGTGAAATTCGTTGGTGAGGGGTGGGTAGCGGCTATTAGTGCTTTGTAGAGTGTCGTAGTGGCCTATACACTATCATCATACGGGTTACAAATGAAAACCTTAAAATGTACAGATGGTCGATATTATTGATTTTAGCGGGTATAGCTTAGTGAAATTCGTTGGTGAGGGGTGGGTAGCGGCTATTAGTGCTTTGTAGAGTGTCGTAGTGGCCTATACACTATCATCATACGGGTTACAAATGAAAACCTTAAAATGTAAAGATGGTCGATGGTTTTAGTGGGTATGACTTTGTGATATTCGTTGTTAAGGGGTGGGGTGAGTGGATGCGTAACTAGATAAACGCTTCCGAACACTATCATCGGGTTCGAATCCCAGTGGGGTGGTCTAGTGGTAGAAGAAATATTGATAATATTTGGTTACTTAGTTGTGCTTTCGAGCTCGGTTGTTATTAACCCGGTTATGTTTAGAAAAGTAGAGGTGTTGTGCTGGTTGCGGAGTATGTTTAGGGGGTACCCCAGACACCGTGGAAGTGACAGGTTCGAATCTCGGAACTTTGTCGTGGGTAAGATTTCCAGTCATCAAGGTGTGGGTGTCGTCGCGGCCACAAGTCCCACCGCTGATGAAAAACACAGGCAGCAGATTTCACCCTTGTACCTACGAGTTACAAAATATAAGCTAACTTAATTCAGAATATGACCTCAACAGGTGTTGCCAAAAATCAATACTTATTCTCATAACGGCTAATCCAGGGGATTATCGTCCTCGTAATGACCAAGTCAGGTTAATAATATTTCTTATAGCTCCGCCATTGCAAAATAGTTCGCGATATTAATAAATGTTCATATAAAGGTTGGAAGGGGATTAAAAGATTAACACCTATTGTCGGGACATCCAGTAAAAATCAATAACACTACCCTCGATTTTTCTCATAATTGCCGATTGGAGATTATGGGCTAGGTGTATGTGTCCTTATTTAGTTAAAACAGGTGGTATGAGTAGGAGATATCACAAACAGTATCAGCATGTGCCACTCTGATCTTAAATATCAGTAGTTCGTTATTCTTGTGACATTGAAAACGCTTGTGGCTTGAAGACGGATGGTGTACTATGTTATTGGGTGGTTTATATAGATTGACCAGTATGTGAAGTTGATAAGGGCACCCTTGTCAGCGCATCGTAGCTGTGTTGTGACTTGTCGCCTATTACATCCGGGTGTAAAAATAACCAAAAATATTTCACATCAACTCAGCCATGCCTCTATATAGCTGCACTGCGAACATGGCTAGAGTCTACTTTAGGAAAGTATCGTGTATCTGTGTATACGGGTTTACCACTGCTTATAGATGTGTGCAGTATTATTAGAAAGCGGCCGTTATGTCTACATTATCAAAGTATGTTGCCTTACAGAGCTGGTATAGTATCTATGTGTCTGCTACGTTGTATGTTTTGTCATGTTGCCTTGTAGTATTTGGAGGGAGTTTCATGTCGGTTGTCTAGTGAACTTTTTAAAAACTATGTCTCAGAATCCACAACGCCACTGGCATTAGAGGCTTTTCAACTTGTCTGCTCATTGACCACGCTTCACAGTCATACTAAAGTACGGGTTCTATGTAGTACTTAAACACTCCTTTTATTTCTCATTACAGTTGTCAACTTTATATTAGTCAGTATGTTTTCCAATTTGCAAAAGACAACCTTCATCACAGCGATTCTTGTTCCAACGCTTTAAAGCCACCTCCTATCAGACATTTTTTTCTTTCCTTTTATGCTCACGGCTACCGTTTCCCCATTTCAAGCTCCATGTCTCTACTTGTATGCATTAGTGTGGTAGAAGTAAACCGATAACGCACAAGATAGATGTATATTATCACACTGTATATGAACATGTGGGAAACGGCTACATCCGGGCAAAGAGGGCGTTGTATCTGTCACATGCGTATGGATACAGCCGAGACACGTGGTTAAGAGGGATACTACAGAAAAAAAAAACGGTATTATGTTGGCGATCGAACCAGGGGACCTAATTCGTGATGGCCACCATGTACGGGAGTGATTCTGCCCCCTCGTCAACAGGGCGTCGGAGGTTTAAAAGGGTGTTCATTCTCTCGCTTTTCTATTTCCGAGTCGTCATAGGGTCACCAAGTAACAGTAAAGAACACGAAACTACTACTACCAAGGCCTCTATACACCACAAGGCAGTTTCGAATATAATATACACAACTATAATCAAGTCATCACAGTATTCAACTAACCCGTTCTCATAGACATAGAGGAGAGATGTGAGCACCGAGGCCAGTTGGGGGAGGTGTACCTTTTACTTAACATCTATCGGGTCATACACCGACGAGTGTTTAGCTATATTTATCATATAATATTACCCGTGAACACAACAAGCTTCCCCGGATCAGTCTTAGGCTTCTCATATAACATGACATATCACGTACCCGCTGTCCTGACCAGCAAAGTTATCGCTTCTCAGAGCAGACATTTACACTTTCATTAATTCTTCTGCCTGGCCAAAGGGGGTCTTTGCATTCGGCTCATTACCACATTTCACATCCTGACAAAAGTACAGGTTCTATGTTCCACTCCAACAGTCAAATAAGAAAAAAAATGTTAGCCAAATTATTAAAATGTTGGCCAAATATAGAAATATATCGACCAGACGTATAAAATATAGTAAAATTTGTTAGCCAAACTTATAAAACTCGGGGTCAAAATAAGAAATATCTCAACCAAGCGTATAAGAAATAGGAAAAAGGCTAGTCAAACTAATGAAAATGTTGGCCAAATACAGAAATATCTCGACCAACTTATAAAATGTAGGAAAAATTGTTAGCCAAACTGACAAAACTGTTAGCCAAAATAAGAAACGTCTCGGCCAACTTATAAAATGTAGGAAAAATTGTTAGCTAAACTGACAAAACAGTTGGTCAAAATAAGAAACGTCTCGACTAACATTATAAAAAGTAGGAAAAATTGTAACCAAATTAATTTAAAAAGGTGACCAAAATAGGAAATATCTCGACCAAACTTATGAAAAGTAGGAAAATTGTTCGTCAAATGTGACAAATATTGGGCAAGTAGGAAATCATGTTAGCCAAATAGGAAAAATATCGATCAAACTTATAGATGTATCGGCCAAACTTATAAAATGTATGAACATTTGTTAGCCAAAGGTGAAAAAACATTGACCAAGTAATGAAATATCTCATCCGAATTTATAACAAGTAAGAAAATATGCTAGTAAAAGCAAGAAATATGTCGACTGAAGTTATACAATAGGCGAAACGATGGACAAACTTATAAAGATGTCGACCGTTATAAGAAAATGTATTACCCAAATTAGGAAAAAATATTGACCAAGTTTTGAAATATCTCGACCAAACTTACAAAAAATAGGAAAATATGTCGACTAAAGTAGGAATATTTGTTAGCCAAAGATGAAAAATATTGGTCAAGTAAAGAAATATCGCATCCAAACTTTTAAAATGTAGGAAACTTTATTAACCAAATGTGAAAAATATTATCCAAGTAAAGACATGTTACAACTAATCTTATAAATATCTCAACCATACTTATGAAAAGGAGGAAAATGTGTTAACCTAATGGGGAAAATATTGGCCAAGTGAAGAAATATCTCATCCATTCTTATAAAACTTAGGAAAATGTGTTAACCTAATGAGAAAAATATCGCCCAATTGAAGAAAAAAGTTACACAAAACTTATAAAACTTAGGAAAATGTGTTAACCTAATGAGAAAAATATCGCCCAATTGAAGAAAAAAGTTACACAAAACTTATAAAACTTAGGAAAATGTGTTAACCTAATGAGAAAAATATTGACCAAGTAAAGAAAAACATACACCAAACTTCTGAAAAGTAAGAACATTTGTTAACCAAATGGGAAAAATATCGCCCAAGTGAAGAAATATCTCAACCATACTTATGAAAAGGAGGAAAATGTGTTAACCTAATGAGAAAATATCGCCCAAGTGAAGAAAAAAGTTACACAAAACTTATAAAACTTAGGAAAATGTGTTAACCTAATGAGAAAAATATCGCCCAATTGAAGAAAAAAGTTACACAAAACTTATAAAACTTAGGAAAATGTGTTAACCTAATGAGAAAAATATTGACCAAGTAAAGAAAAACATACACCAAACTTCTGAAAAGTAAGAAAATTTGTTAACCAAATGGGAAAAATATCGCCCAATTGAAGAAATATCTCAACCATACTTATGAAAAGGAGGAAAATGTGTTAACCTAATGAGAAAATATCGCCCAAGTGAAGAAAAAAGTTACACAAAACTTATAAAACTTAGGAAAATGTGTTAACCTAATGAGAAAAATATTGACCAAGTAAAGAAAAACGTACACCAAACTTCTGAAAAGTAAGAAAATTTGTTAACCAAAAGGGAAAAATATATGGGCTAAACTATGAAATATGATGACCGAACTAAGAAAGTGTGTTAACCAAATGGGGAAAATGTTGGTCAAAACATGAAACATCTCGACCAAGCTTATAAGTATCTCGTGTAAACTTATAAAAAAAAGTAGGAACAAATATTGCTTCTGTAGTTATGTCAAACGTGTCTTGAACTTTTATCTGAACAGACATTTCACAAGACATAATCATCAACGTCAACACTTTCCCTCTTTTACATTACCGAAAGTTTCAACTTATCAGTCCAGAGTATCCACTAAAGAAGCACTTATGCATACTAAGCACCCAGCTCTTCACACTCTTGGTTTTTTTTTCTTTTCTAACGCAAAGTGTCTCTGTCTTTCATAGATAGCTTCACAACTTTTCTATGTAGCACCACTAACAACGCCAAACCTTCGTTTCACATGAGCTCTAATGAAACAGTCATAACAACATTTAGGGCAATCTGTGGCTCCACCTGGGATAGTTTCAATATCATCTGAGTATTCGTCAGCAAAGATCCATTTGACATCTTTAACTTTCTATACCACAATGTCTGCTACACTAACCTTCCATTGGTCCATCTTTCAACAATACAAAGAGTGTTCTCGAAGTCTAGCTAACATAACATTGCTTACTTTGTCCACCTCTATCACACTTTGTCATTTCACAGCTGCAATAGCGGCAAGTCTGCAACCAACCAACAGTGTCTGTTATGAAGTCGACCTTTCTTAAAGCCACGTCTGCCTTACTGAACCCTTGAATACCCTCTACCACATCGTCTAACCGACTTTCAACATTTCATACCAAATAACATTAACATTCTCTTTGATTACAGAACAACTGATTTTCTGCTGACTAAGCAGATTTTCCAACCCCGTGGAGATAAATCATATGCCCCTAACCTACTAGGCGCTATTCTAGACAACGAATATGGTCATCGACCAGCACCCCTAGGCAGAACTTGAAAAAACAACAGAGCTTGGGTTATTGAGACGAATGAGTTGCATTCCTTGGACTACCAGAAAGACATCAAACACAACAAACTCTTTCTTACTAACCCTAACCCTAAGTATACATCAACTAACCCTAACCCTAAACCTAAGTATACATCAACTAACCCTAACCCTAACTATACAACAAACTCTTTCTTAAGAGACATAGATACAAACCAAAGTTAGAAATGAAAAAGTTAAATTTATGTGATTACATTTTAATTAAAATTTAAAACTAATAAATCGCACTTTTATTGCGCGCTTCACTTAATATACAGATATAGGGTAAGTATAGGTATAAGTTAGGTATAGGACATATATCAACTTACATCTTGCGCAATAAAAGTGCGATTTATTAGTTTTAAATTTTAATTAAAATGTAATCACATAAATTTAACTTTTTCATTTCTAACTTTGGTTTGTATCTATGTCTCTTAAGAAAGAGTTTGTTGTATAGTTAGGGTTAGGGTTAGTTGATGTATACTTAGGTTTAGGGTTAGGGTTAGTTGATGTATACTTAGGGTTAGGGTTAGTAAGAAAGAGTTTGTTGTGTTTGATGTCTTTCTGGTAGTCCAAGGAATGCAACTCATTCGTCTCAATAACCCAAGCTCTGTTGTTTTTTCAAGTTCTGCCTAGGGGTGCTGGTCGATGACCATATTCGTTGTCTAGAATAGCGCCTAGTAGGTTAGGGGCATATGATTTATCTCCACGGGGTTGGAAAATCTGCTTAGTCAGCAGAAAATCAGTTGTTCTGTAATCAAAGAGAATGTTAATGTTATTTGGTATGAAATGTTGAAAGTCGGTTAGACGATGTGGTAGAGGGTATTCAAGGGTTCAGTAAGGCAGACGTGGCTTTAAGAAAGGTCGACTTCATAACAGACACTGTTGGTTGGTTGCAGACTTGCCGCTATTGCAGCTGTGAAATGACAAAGTGTGATAGAGGTGGACAAAGTAAGCAATGTTATGTTAGCTAGACTTCGAGAACACTCTTTGTATTGTTGAAAGATGGACCAATGGAAGGTTAGTGTAGCAGACATTGTGGTATAGAAAGTTGAAGATATCAGCCATGGGAAGTGGATCTTTGCTGACGAATACTCAGATGATATTGAAACTATCCCAGGTGGAGCCACAGATTGCCCTAAATGTTGTTATGACTGTTTCATTAGAGCTCATGTGAAACGAAGGTTTGGCGTTGTTAGTGGTGCTACATAGAAAAGTTGTGAAGCTATCTATGAAAGACAGAGACACTTTGCGTTAGAAAAGAAAAAAAAACCAAGAGTGTGAAGAGCTGGGTGCTTAGTATGCATAAGTGCTTCTTTAGTGGATACTCTGGACTGATAAGTTGAAACTTTCGGTAATGTAAAAGAGGGAAAGTGTTGACGTTGATGATTATGTCTTGTGAAATGTCTGTTCAGATAAAAGTTCAAGACACGTTTGACATAACTACAGAAGCAATATTTGTTCCTACTTTTTTTTATAAGTTTACACGAGATACTTATAAGCTTGGTCGAGATGTTTCATGTTTTGACCAACATTTTCCCCATTTGGTTAACACACTTTCTTAGTTCGGTCATCATATTTCATAGTTTAGCCCATATATTTTTCCCTTTTGGTTAACAAATTTTCTTACTTTTCAGAAGTTTGGTGTACGTTTTTCTTTACTTGGTCAATATTTTTCTCATTAGGTTAACACATTTTCCTAAGTTTTATAAGTTTTGTGTAACTTTTTTCTTCACTTGGGCGATATTTTCTCATTAGGTTAACACATTTTCCTCCTTTTCATAAGTATGGTTGAGATATTTCTTCAATTGGGCGATATTTTTCCCATTTGGTTAACAAATTTTCTTACTTTTCAGAAGTTTGGTGTATGTTTTTCTTTACTTGGTCAATATTTTTCTCATTAGGTTAACACATTTTCCTAAGTTTTATAAGTTTTGTGTAACTTTTTTCTTCAATTGGGCGATATTTTTCTCATTAGGTTAACACATTTTCCTAAGTTTTATAAGTTTTGTGTAACTTTTTTCTTCACTTGGGCGATATTTTCTCATTAGGTTAACACATTTTCCTCCTTTTCATAAGTATGGTTGAGATATTTCTTCACTTGGGCGATATTTTTCCCATTTGGTTAACAAATGTTCTTACTTTTCAGAAGTTTGGTGTATGTTTTTCTTTACTTGGTCAATATTTTTCTCATTAGGTTAACACATTTTCCTAAGTTTTATAAGTTTTGTGTAACTTTTTTCTTCAATTGGGCGATATTTTTCTCATTAGGTTAACACATTTTCCTAAGTTTTATAAGTTTTGTGTAACTTTTTTCTTCAATTGGGCGATATTTTTCTCATTAGGTTAACACATTTTCCTAAGTTTTATAAGAATGGATGAGATATTTCTTCACTTGGCCAATATTTTCCCCATTAGGTTAACACATTTTCCTCCTTTTCATAAGTATGGTTGAGATATTTATAAGATTAGTTGTAACATGTCTTTACTTGGATAATATTTTTCACATTTGGTTAATAAAGTTTCCTACATTTTAAAAGTTTGGATGCGATATTTCTTTACTTGACCAATATTTTTCATCTTTGGCTAACAAATATTCCTACTTTAGTCGACATATTTTCCTATTTTTTGTAAGTTTGGTCGAGATATTTCAAAACTTGGTCAATATTTTTTCCTAATTTGGGTAATACATTTTCTTATAACGGTCGACATCTTTATAAGTTTGTCCATCGTTTCGCCTATTGTATAACTTCAGTCGACATATTTCTTGCTTTTACTAGCAAATTTTCTTACTTGTTATAAATTCGGATGAGATATTTCATTACTTGGTCAATGTTTTTTCACCTTTGGCTAACAAATGTTCATACATTTTATAAGTTTGGCCGATACATCTATAAGTTTGATCGATATTTTTCCTATTTGGCTAACATGATTTCCTACTTGCCCAATATTTGTCACATTTGACGAACAATTTTCCTACTTTTCATAAGTTTGGTCGAGATATTTCCTATTTTGGTCACCTTTTTAAATTAATTTGGTTACAATTTTTCCTACTTTTTATAATGTTAGTCGAGACGTTTCTTATTTTGACCAACTGTTTTTTGTCAGTTTTAGCTAACAATTTTTCCTACATTTTATAAGTTGGCCGAGACGTTTCTTATTTTGGCTAACAGTTTTGTCAGTTTGGCTAACAATTTTTCCTACATTTTATAAGTTGGTCGAGATATTTCTGTATTTGGCCAACATTTTCATTAGTTTGACTAGCCTTTTTCCTATTTCTTATACGCTTGGTTGAGCTATTTCTTATTTTGACCCCGAGTTTTATAAGTTTGGCTAACAAATTTTACTATATTTTATACGTCTGGTCGATATATTTCTATATTTGGCCAACATTTTAATAATTTGGCTAACATTTTGTTTCTTATTTGACTGTTGGAGTGGAACATAGAACCTGTACTTTTGTCAGGATGTGAAATGTGGTAATGAGCCGACACATTGAAAAACATATATTAGCATTGGAACTAGGTTTCTGCGGAAAGATGCAAAGACCCCCTTTGGCCAGGCAGAAGAATTAATGAAAGTGTAAATGTCTGCTCTGAGAAGCGATAACTTTGCTGGTCAGGACAGCGGGTACGTGATATGTCATGTTATATGAGAAGCCTAAGACTGATCCGGGGAAGCTTGTTGTGTTCACGGGTAATATTATATGATAAATATAGCTAAACACTCGTCGGTGTATGACCCGATAGATGTTAAGTAAAAGGTACCCCTCCCCCAACTGGCCTCGGTGCTCACATCTCTCCTCTATGTCTATGAGAACGGGTTAGTTGAATACTGTGATGACTTGATTATAGTTGTGTATATTATATTCGAAACTGCCTTGTGGTGTATAGAGGCCTTGGTAGTAGTAGTTTCGTGTTCTTTACTGTTACTTGGTGACCCTATGACGACTCGGAAATAGAAAAGCGAGAGAATGAACACCCTTTTAAACCTCCGACGCCCTGTTGACGAGGGTGCAGAATCACTCCCGTACATGGTGGTCATCACGAATTAGGTCCCCTGGTTCGATCGCCAACATAATACCGTTTTTTTTTCTGTAGTATCCCTCTTAACCACGTGTCTCGGCTGTATCCATACGCATGTGACAGATACAACGCCCTCTTTGCCCGGATGTAGCCGTTTCCCACATGTTCATATACAGTGTGATAATATACATCTATCTTGTGCGTTATCGGTTTACTTCTACCACACTAATGCATACAAGTAGAGACATGGAGCTTGAAATGGGGAAACGGTAGCCGTGAGCATAAAAGGAAAGACAACAGTATCTGATGGGAGGTGGCTTTAAAGCATTGGAACAAGAATCGCTGTGATGAAGGTTGTCTTTTGCAAATTGGAAAACATACTGACTAATATAAAGTTGACAACTGTAATGAGAAATAAAAGGAGTGTTTAAGTACTACATAGAACCCGTACTTTAGTATGACTGTGAAGCGTGGTCAATGAGCAGACAAGTTGAAAAGCCTCTAATGCCAGTGGCGTTGTGGATTCTGAGACATAGTTTTTAAAAAGTTCACTAGACAACCACATGAAACTCCCTCCAAATACTACAAGGCAACATGACAAAACATACAACGTAGCAGACACATAGATACTATACCAGCTCTGTAAGGCAACATACTTTGATAATGTAGACATAACGGCCGCTTTCTAATAATACTGCACACATCTATAAGCAGTGGTAAACCCGTATACACAGATACACAATACTTTCCTAAAGTAGACTCTAGCCATGTTCGCAGTGCAGCTATATAGAGGCATGGCTGAGTTGATGTGAAATATTTTTGGTTATTTTTACACCCGGATGTAATAGGCGACAAGTCACAACACAGCTACGATGCGCTGGCAGGGGTGACCTTATCAACTTCACATACTGGTCAATCTATATACCACCCAATAACATAGTACACCATCCGTCTTCAAGCCACAAGCGTTTTCAATGTCACAAGAATAACGAACTACTGATATTTAAGATCAGAGTGGCACATGCTGATACTGTTTGTGATATCTCCTACTCATACCACCTGTTTTAACTAAATAAGGACACATACACCTAGCCCATAATCTCCAATCGGCAATTATGAGAAAAATCGAGGGTAGTGTATTGATTTTTACTGGATGTCCCGACAATAGGTGTTAATCTTTTAATCCCCTTCCAACCTTTATATGAACATTTATTAATATCTCGAACTATTTGCAATGGCGGAGATATAAGAAATATTATTAACCTGACTTGGTTATTACGAGGACGATAATCCCCTGGATTAGCCGTTATGAGAATAAGTATTGATTTTTGGCAACACCTGTTGAGGTCATATTCTGAATGTTAAGTTAGCTTATATTTTGTAACTCGTAGGTACAAGGGTGAAATCTGCTGCCTGTGTTTTTCATCAGCGGTGGGACTTGTGGCCGCGACGACACCCACACCTTGATGACTGGAAATCTTACCCACGACAAAGTTCCGAGATTCGAACCTGTCACTTCCACGGTGTCTGGGGTACCCCCTAAACATACTCCGCAACCAGCACACCACCTCTACTTTTCTAAACATAACCGGGTTAATAACAACCAAGCTCGAAATCACAACTAAGTAACCAAATATTATCAATATTTCTTCTACCACTAGACCACCCCACTGGGATTCGAACCCGATGATAGTGTTCGGAAGCGTTTATCTAGTTACGCATCCACTCACCCCACCCCTTAACAACGAATATCACAAAGTCATACCCACTAAAACCATCGACCATCTTTACACTTTCAAAGTTTTCATTTGAAGAGCTGTAACCGGTATGCTGATAGTATTTAAGGCCCAGCCACTATAGATAATATAACAAACAGTCGACCCCTTTACAATAGACATATAATGAAAATATCCTTGGTCTTCTGACGACCGACGCCGAAATTATGCGTTGAATGTGTCGGTGGTATACCTCCATGCCTATATTTACCCACTTCTCCACTCGATCACCCTGGCTCTTACCAAGGAACGGGCGTAATTATCCAACCAATCCGCCCCTCGCCCACCTCTTAACAAGGATCAGAAGCAGTTATTTAGCTATTTGTACACTCACCAACCCCTTGACAACGACCTGGAGCCTTTATCTAGCAACTCCTCTGTCTCTTAGCAAGGAACCGACGCATTTACTTAGCCACTTCGCCACTCGCCCATCCCTTTAAATTGTTCGGAAGCTGTTATATAGGTACATCACCACTCACCAACCCCTTAACAACGAATACCACGAAGCCACGCCCCCTTACAACCGTTACTACAGGCCATCTTTACTTTTTTAAGGTTTTCATTTGAAGAGGTGTAATCTATATGATGATAGTTTTATAAGCCACTACGACCCACTACAGATCATATACATGCCATATATACCTTTTTACTTATTATAATTTTCATATGACACCCGGCGCGGTTCGAGACTTCGACCCACCTAACCCCACCACAGTACTCGTCAATAACCGGACTAGCGATCACTCAGCAATGACTGGCCACTTGGGTACTACAAGACACTGTTTTACTGGGGTCGACCGCTCCACGCGACCGATCGGCCGCGGTTGCTCCTGCGCCCGCCGCCGCGCGCCTTTGGTTGTTGTTTAATTTAGTTTTTTTTTTTTTTTACAATTAGTTAAAATATGCTACACACAGTTATCTGCCCTTAGAAAAACACGTCTTTTATTAGAATTATCGACCCTTACATATGACCTAAATACCCTACCCTACCCTACCCTACTCAACCCAACCCAGCTCCGAGACCGAAAAGGATTGGGGTCAATCCTTAGAGGTCAATCCTGATTTCCTACTCAAATACCAGCTAACCCACTACTCCCGACACCCATGTTCTTCATTTAAACTTACAGCCGCATAACGATGTGGAATATGCATATTCACTTGCAATATACATTTTCTAAGTGTACATTTTCATAACGTTAAAATTATTCCATATTTATTACTTGTAAGGCATGCATCCATCCATCCATCATGTGCCAGGCCGATAAGCGTGGGCGGTCATGTACTGCCATGTCATTCGATCACCAGAGTCGTGGATCATCTCTGTGTTCCTGTCTCGACAATGCCACGGGGCCAAGCCATCCAGGTATTTACTTCTCGGTCTTCCCCTTGGTCTCTTCCCTTCGATTTTGCCAGTCGTCACTAAATTCTCCAATTCAATTCTTCATAAAACAACCCCAACAAATTTTGACTGTCTACGTCTAATGTCTCTAATCAGTTTACGATCTTCATTTGTTTCTTGAAGGACTTGTTCACTGGTTTTTCTGTCTGTCCATGGTATTCTTTGCATTTTCCTCAGAAACCACGTTTCCACAGTCATCAGCTGTTTTTCATCTCAACTGCTTATTGTCCACGCTTCACATCATACACAAGTATAGGTTCTATGTAGCACTTCACCACCCTTTTTCTCATTTAAATTGATATCTTTTTATTGGTTAGTATATTTTTCATCTTGCAAAAGGCTACCTTCGCCATGATAATTCTTGTTCTAATCTCTTCAAGGCATCTCCCATCAGATGTTATGACTGTGCCGAGATAACTGTATCGATTCACTTGCTTAAGAATATGCTCATTTACTCGTATATCAGATTGTGGTATTTCCTTCTTCCCAGTGACGACCATAATCTGTGTCTTCTTAATATTCAGTTCTAACCCTAGTTGTTCACTGTGTGCAGCAACCGCATCTACTAAATTTTGCAGGTCCTATTCATTGTCTGCAATCAATACTGTATTTTATCTATATATCTAATGTTATTGATGTATCGTCCCCCAATGTTGATTCCTTCCATATCTTCTATATTTCTGAAAATATTTTCACTGTACAGAGAAAAAAGATCTGTAGACATTACACATCCCTGTCTCACACCTCTCTTAATAGGCTGATATTGGCCTACTTCATTATCAATTCTTATGGTAGCTTGTTGTTTCCAATATATGTTTTTTACAAGTCTAAGGTCTTTTCCATCAATTTATAGACCTTCAAGAATCCTTATCATGTCGACATGTCTCAGTTTATCGAAAGCCTTTGTGTAGTCAATAAAGCAAAGATATAGTCCTTTGTTTACTTCTATAGAACGTTCAATTACTGCTCTCAGTATATACACAGCATTTACTGTACCCTTGCCTTCTACAAACCCACATTGCTCTTCTCCTATTTCGGGTTGTATTTTCTTCCTGACTCTTTGCATGATAATTCTCAGCAGAATCTTCGTGATGTGGCTCATTATACTAATTGTTTGATGTTGATCGCATTCCAAGGCTCCTGATTTCTTCAGGATTGCAATAAATATAGAATTACATAATTCAGGAGGTATATCTCATGCATGCATATTTCATGCATGCATTTACTAAATCTTGCGGATCTTGTTCGGCGTGTTTCTGCTAGCAAGACTATATAATCAGATTAATGTGTTGCTACAACAACGCTGATTCGTGCCATCATTCTTTATGATTTCAATAACTTGGGATTGTTAATGACTTAGTTCCACGCCGGAACGCATGCATGACACTCATTCTGAGCGTAGTCGTGAGCTCTCGAGGTGGTGAATGCAAGCCTTGGGTACTGCTTGTCTACCATCGTCCGGTGTACAGTCTGCAGTCCTCAACAGGCTTCACCGCAGCGTTAATCGTGGTTGAAACTTTCTTCGTTAGCATATTATTTTCTGTCCTGCGTACCACGAGCAGGTAACGAGAGGTTGTTAGTGTCAGACCCTATCCTGGCATTTCAGCACTTCTAAGTACAATCAGCAGAATTCAGGCTGTTAATATATTTAATACTGATATTATATACTGCATGTATATATTATATGAGTGTACACATGATGGCGTACATCATTACACAAGGGTGCAGTCATATGTGAGGCAACCAGGACTGCAAGAGCTGTGAAGAAAAGGCTGCACAGAAAAACCACTGCAGGAGATCCTCCTCCTGGAACGTCTAGCACTCTTTGCCCACATTGTCAAAGAACATTTCGAGCCAAAATAGGCCTTATCAGCCATCTTAGAACTCACGGCTCCATACTTTTAACCCCACTGGATGAAATGAATGGTCATCATTATTCTTGATGGACAAAAGAACATAACATAACATATATTATATGTTTTTGCGTATTTGCATGTTCGAGTAAATCGTATGTTATGGAATATAAATGTGATCTTTACATCTGCCATTTTCTGTTCCTGGGTTTCCGAGTAGTGAACAATCTCTGACTTGTCCGAGATATCCCTCATTCTTATATATATATATATATATATATATATATATATATATATATATATATATATATATATATATATATATATATATATATATATATATATATATATATATATATATATATATATATATAAGACAGTCTTCTGACAGTCACCTCCCTCTTCACCCCCTGCCCAAAATCTTGCACTCTCTGCCGGGAAACAATGCCCTGTTGCCATAGTGATTTATGCAATTTTACTGCCAAAGCAGTGGTCCGAGTTTAATCCCCAGCAGGTGCAGGGGAGCCGCAGCTGATACATCCATTAGGAAAGGGTACTAGACAATTTTCAATATTTTCTGGAAATTATCTGGGAAGGAAAAATGACGAGGAAAGCAAATGGCCGTCCCACTTCATTTGTCCAGACCGAGAATATGCAAAGACTAACACTTCATCCCTCAGTGACAGTTTATGCTATGGGCCCCCCTTTCACGTATTTGTGTATATGGAAAGCTTGGTTCCTGAAAGTGGATGCAGGGGTCAACCAATACGACCGTGGACCGAGGACATTAAAGACACTGATGGTATGAACATGCACAGGGCAAGGGAACTGGCGAATGATGGAGATTCTTTCCGGCTGGGTGTGATGACACCGGCGTTCTGTAAAATAAACGTCCCACATAATGATGATGATGATGATGAAAGCGATGGTTTGTGTATAACATGCTTAGCAGTATCGCTTCAGGGTTGACAGTCTTTTATGTGATATGGCTCAGCTATCAAAGGTGGTCGTTTTATTTCAGAAACAGCTTACCTCAACAAATCCTTTATCTTGGTTGTCGGCAGTTTTAGACCTCTATCGGGACTATAGTACATGACAGCGCTGCAACATATGCAAGTATAATCAGCAGGTATTCTGTTGTCAAAGCGAACTTTGGCCTTCAACTTGAGATCATTGATTCCGCTGAAACAGCTACGGTCTCAGCTATGTCAAACGGGTCATGGATGAACGGCCCAACAAAGCGGTCACCGTGTCCCTCTAGATGGTTTGATAATGAGGTTGACGGCTCTGTAAGGAAAAAGTCGTCTAAGCTCGTAGGATAAAGGAAAAATTGTAACAACCCGAATCACCTTAGGAAGACAAACCACGTCATGCGTGGATCCAAGTTGCAAGTCTAAACATCGGGAGACGGATCACCAACAACATATCGCCAGTGGAGTAGACATTCAAATAGTAAAGTAAAGGACTGTTGTCCACGCCTTGAGGTGTATAGGGCACAGGATGCTAGACCCATATTTTTATAACCCGGCACTCGATGGGTGATGTCGTTACAAGACAATGTTTCGAGAACATTCACTGGAAGCCATGTCTGGCTGCGTCGTCCTGGACTTCTAAGTCAATTACAAGAAATGTTCGCCTCCCTGAGGATTATATCACATGACCTGCCGGCTGTCGGGGTGTCGTGTTAGCCACATCGACACCGTGACTCCTTAGGACGCAGACAGAATGATGTATAAACTGTACAATATTTTAAAACATAACATTCATTATCAAGTGAGTTGCCAGCTGGCGTGAACGATCACGGTTCCCGACATCTTGCGATCTGCAGCACCATACGTCTGTTCGTGTGCTGACAGTTCTTTACCTTGACGAAAGGCTGTCAAGAATCTTTCCTCGTTGTCTTCCTCTATCGCTCTGTTCATAGATATTTCCACCAGTCACGGCATGTTCCAATTTGCCTCTTCTCATAATGTCGTCAAAATGACGACTTTTTATTATACTTGATATAAGATGCTTTGTCTTAGCCTCTTTCAAAATATTTCGATTACCCATTTTGGATGTACAATTAATTGTCTCTGGCATGTCAAGGGATTTTGTTGTCATTGCTTGTTTGCCATTTGTCCAGATACGAGTGACTGACACCTTGTCGTCTTGACAGACGAATGTTACATTGTGTTTCAAAAGAGGCATTATTTCTCACCATAACACACTGCCTGGGCCAAATTATAGAAACGATGTATTGCCCATGCAGCACGATCCC